>JAKSZT010053975.1:3591807-3636930 GCA_026826555.1 Tolypeutes matacus
TTTTTTTTTTTTTTTTCTGTTTATTCTCCCTGTGTCTTTTTTTTTTTTTTCATTTTGTCTTCAAAGAGGCTTTAGGTTACAGAAAAGTCATGTACAGAATATAGGGGATTCCCATATATCCACCATCTTCCCCCCTTTCCCTTTTCCCCTATTAATAACATTTTACATGTGGATGGTACATTTGTTACAATTGAATTACAAATATTAAAACATTGCTTCTTACCATGGTCAATGACTTACATTAGGGTTTACATTTTGGACCACACACTTTTATAAACTTTGATGAAATTTATCACAGCCTGTACCCATCATTGCAAGATCATGTAGAACAATTCCATCACATGAAAAATGTCCCATGTTCCATCTATTTTATTCCTCCCTCCCCCTCCCTTCAGGATCCATGGCAACCACCAAGCTTCACTCCTTGAAGAACAAGATTCATAGCTACTTGCAACAACATTGAGTGTTTGACATACTGGCCTGTCACCTCTATCAGGCACTGCCTATACTTTCAAGAGACTCCTGCCCCTCTATTTAAGAACATTGCAGGATTCCCCAGGATGACAATCCACCACCTTCCCACTTATTATGTGAGTCTCCACCCAGTGATAGAACACACTATGACAAGATGAATACTCACACACTCTCTAGAAGCCTGCCCCAGGTGCACCCTATCCTGCATTCCCCCCACATCCAACACCCTAAACCAGTAACCCTCTCCTGCCATATTTGCCAAAAGAATATTCCCAACATTGTGCTTTCAACCACATAACCACAAATCCCCAGAGTTCACCTGTTCCCTCCCCCAACCCTCCCCCCAGTTCCATGGACAGTCCAACCCACCATCTCCACCCTACCCCCTCAAAGACCAGCAATACCCAACCAATAGCATCACTGCACTACTGTCATGCCCTTCACTGCACAACTGCACCCTTCCACCTTATCATAGATTTTGCCCATATGGGTATTGGCTCACAACCGTCTTCTCCCTTTCTGTTTCCTGTAAACATATCTTCCAGACTCTAGCTCTGTGAGTCTGCTCAATTTGCTTAATTCATATCAGTGAGGTCATGAAATATTTATCCTTCCATGCCTGGCATGCTTCACTCAACATAAGGTCTTCATGATTCATCCATGTTATCCCATGTGCATTCCTTCTTACAGCCGAGTAATAATCCATTGTATGTATATAACACAATTTGCCTATCCATTCACCTGTTGATGGACTTTTGGGTTGTTTCCAACTTTTATCAAGAGTCAATAATGCTGCTATGAACATTGGTGTGCATATATCTGTTCCTGTCCCTGCTTTCAGTTCTGGGTATATACCCAGCAGTGGTATTACTGGATCATATGACAGTTCTATAGACAGTTCCTGAGGAAACGCCAAACTGTCTTCCATATTGGCTGCACCATCCTACATTCCTACCAGCAGGGAATAAGTGTTCCTATTCCTCCACATCCTCCCCAGCATTTGTAGTCCTCTGTTTCTTTTAATAGCCACACAAATCAAATGAGTGTAAGATAATATCTCATTGTAGTTTTGATTTGCATTTCCCTAATAGCTAGTGATGTTGAGCATCTTTTCATGTGCTTTTTAGCCATTTGTATTTCTTCTTTGGAGAAGTGTCTATTCAAATCATTTGCCCAATTTTTAAATGGGGTTTTGTCTTTTTATTTCTAAGATGTAGGATTTCTTTATATATGATGGATATTAAGCTCCTATCAGATACATGGTTACCAAATATTTTCTCCCATTGAGTAAGCTGACTTTTCACTTTATTGACAAACTCCTTTGAGGTGCAAAAGGTATTAACTTTGAGGAGGTCCCATTTATCTATTTTTTCTTTTTTTGCTTGTGATTTGGGTGTAAACTTCATGAAACCATTTCTCACTATAAGATCCTTGTAGATGCTTCCCTACATTATCTTCCAAGGTCCTTATGGTCTTGGCTCTTATATTTAGATCTTTGATCCATCTTGAGCTAATTTTGTGTAAGGCATGAGATGGTAGTCCTCTCTCATTCTTTTGGATATGGATATCAGTTTTCCAAGCACCTTTTGTTGAAGAGGCCATTCTCTCCCAGTTGAATGGGCTTAGTGGCCTTGTTAAATATCAGTCTAGTGTATATGCAAGGATCTATATCAGAACCCTCAATTTGGTTCATTGGTCAGTATGTCTATCCTTGTGCCAATACCATGCAGTTTTGACCACTGTAACTTTGTAGTATGTTTTAAAGTCAGGTAGTATAATTCCTCTGATTTCATTTTTCTTTTTCAATATGTCTTTCACTATTCAGGGCCCCTTGCCATTCCAAATAAATTTTATAGTTAGCGTTTCCAATTCAGTAAAAAAATGCAGAGGTAATTTTTATTGGGATTGAGTTAAATCTGTAAATCAGTTTTGGTAGGATAGATATCTTAATGATGTTTAGTCTTTCTATCCATGAACAGGGAATATTCTTCCATTTATTTCATTCTTCTCTGATTTCCTTTAACAGTATTGTGTAATTTTCTGCACACAAGTTATTTACATCTTTAGTTAAATTTATTCCTAGGTATTTGATTCTTTTAGTTGCTATTGCAAATGGGAATTTTTAAAAATTTCCTCCTCAGGTTGCTCATTATTGGTGTACAGAAATGCTTTTGATTTTTGCACATGAATCTTATAACCTGTGGCTTTACTGAACTCATTTATAAGCTCTAGAATCTTTGTTGTAGATTTCTCAGGGCTTTCTATGTATAGGATCATGTCATCTGCAAAGAGCAAATTTTTTTTACTTCTTCCTTTCCAATTTCTATGCCTTTTATATCTTTTTATTGCATAAGTGCTCAAGCAAGTACTTCTAAGACAATGTTAAATAAGAGCAGTGGCCGTGGGCATCCTTATCTTGTTCCAGTGGGACAAGATTTTAGAGGGAAAGATTTTAGAATTTCACCATTTAATATATTAGATGTTGGTTTGCCATATATACCTTTTATCATGTTGAGGAAATTTCCATCTATTCCTATCTTTTGAAGTGTTTTTATCAGGATAGGGTGCTGTATTTTGTCAAATGTTTTTCCTGCATCTATAAAGATGATCATGTGATTTTTTTCTTTCCATCTGTTTAAATAGTGTATTACATTGATTGATTTTCTTATTTTGAACCATTCTTGCATACCTGGAATGAAACCCACTTGGTCATGTATAATTCATTTTATGTGTTGTTGAATATGATTAGCAAGCATTTTGTTGAGGATTTTAGCATCTAGCTTCTTTAGAGAGATTGGTCTATAGTTTTCTTTTCTTGTGGAGTCTTTGTTTGGTTTTGGTATTAAGGTGATGTTGGCATCATAGAATAAGTTAGGAAATGTTCCCTCCACTTCTAATTTTTGGAAGAGTTTATGCAGGATTGGTGTTAGTTCTCCAGAATATTTGGTAGAATTCACCTGTGAAGCTGTCTGGTCCTGGACTTTTCAAGTTGGGAGGTTTTTGACAATTAATTGTATCTCGTTACTTGTGATTGGTTTCCTGAGTTCATCAATTTTTTCCTTCATCAATGTAGGCTGCTTGTGTGTTTCTAGGAATTTGTCCATTTCCTCTAAATTATCAATTTTGTTAGCATACAATTTCAAAGTATCTTATAAGAGGATACTCATTATCAGTGATGATAGTCCCTTCCTCCTTTCTTATTTTATGTATTTGCATCTTCTTTCTTTTTTTCTTTGTTAGTCTAGCTAAGGGTTTTTCAATTTTATTAATCTTCTCAAAGAACTGGCTTTTGGTTTTGTTTATTTTTTTCTAGTGCTTTCTTATTTTAAATTTCATTTAGCTCTGCTCTAATCTTTATTTCCTTCTTTCTACTTCCTTTGGACTTAGTTTTAAATTCTTTTTCTAATTCCTCCACATGTGCAGTTAGGTGTTTGATTTTTATCTCTTTCTCCTTTTTTAATATAAACATCTATGGCTATGAATTTCCCTTTCAATACAGCTTTTGCCTCATCCCATAGGTTTTGATATGTTGTGTTGTCATTTTCATTTATTTCAAGGTACTGATTTCTTTTGTGACTTCCCCCTTGACCCACTGCTTGTCTAATGTGTTGTTTAATTTTCATATCTTTGTGCCTAAACTGTTTCTCTGCCCCGTACTGATTTCCAGCTACATTCCATCGTGGTCAGAGAAATTACTTTGTTTAATTTTGATCTTTCTGAATTCACTGAGAGTTGTTTTGTGACCTAGCATGTGGTCTATCCTGGAGAATGATCCATATGCACTCGAGAATAATGTATATCCTGCTGTATTTGGGTGTAATGTTCTGTATATATTTACTAGGTCCAGATCCTCCAATGTATTATTCCAGTCTTTGTTTCTTTATTGATTCTCTGTCAAGATGTTCTGTCTAAGGGTGATAATGGTGTATTAAAGTCCCTTACTATAATTGTAGAGGCATCTATTTCTTCACTTAGTTTTTCCAATGTTTGCCTAATGTATTTTGAGGTGCCCTGATTAGGTGCATAAATGTTTATTATTGTTCTTTCTTATTGATAGATTATCCCTTTTATTAATATATAGTGTCCTTCTTTGTCTCTCACAATACTTTTGCATTTAAAGTCTGTTTTTTCTGATATTAGTATAGCTACTGCTGTTCTTTTTTGGTGATTGTTTGCTTGTAAAATTGTTTTCCAACCATTCACTTTCAGCTTCCTTGCATTTCTGGGTCTAAGGTGGGTTTTTTTGTAGACAGTATATAAAGGGTCATATTTCTTTATCCATTCTGGCAATCAGTGTCTCTTGACTGGAGAGTTTAATTCATTAACATTCAATGTTATTCCTGTCATGGAATTACTTACATTAGCCATATTTTCTTTAGATTTATGTTTGCCCTATTGTTGTTTTTTAAATATATTTTATATTTTTAAAAAAGGTTTTTAGATTACATAAAAGTTATGTAAAAGTGTATGGGATTTCCATATGCCCCACTTCCTACACCTCCCACATCTTCCCAAATTAACAACATCTTTCATTTGGGTAGTACATTCGTTACAATTGATGAAAACATTTTAGAGCATTGCCACCAAGCATGGATTATAGTTTACATTGTAGTTTACACTCTCTCCCACACAATTTTGTAGTTTATGGCAAGATATGCAATGGCCCGTATCTGTCATTGTAATGTCATTCAGGAAAATTCCCAAGTCCTCAAAATTCCCCCATATTTCACCTGTATTTCCCTTTCACTGCCCTCAGAACCTCTAATGGCCACTGCCTCCACATGAATTACATAGTTTCTTCCATTGCTAGAATCACAATAAGTCTATAGTAGAATACCAGTAAGTCTACTTTAGTCCATAGTTCATTCCCCAATCCTGAGAATTCTGGGATGGTGTTACCCACTCCCCCTCTAATTGGGAGGAGGCTTTGATCCCATGGGGCAGATGGATGGGACTCTCTTGCTTGCAGTTGTAGACTCTCTCAGTTCCTTGGGCTGGTCATTGTCCATCACCATCTACTTGTTAGTTGTCCTCGGTGAGTCCAATGTACTGGAGAGTAGGTATTGCAACTCTGTCGAATTTCAGGGCCCAGCTGGCACATGGACAGCCCAGAGATTAAAGTCTATTGGACATATACCTACCAACTCCAGCACCAACTATAGGTTCAAATAAAAGGGACAGAAGAGGCATGTGTAGAGAAGTCACATCTGAGCCCAACTTTGTCACACTCAGGAACACAAACTACAAAGTAGGGCCATTAGCAAGGCACCTTATATCTTATCCTTATATCTTGTCCTTATATCTGAGTTGAGTCTCTTGTAGACAGCATATTGATGGATCTCTTCTAATTCTGTTTTTGTTTTTGTTTTTGGTAAAACACTCAGTTTTTGTTTATCTGTTAAGACTTTAAACTCACACTCATTTTTGAAGGACAATTTTGCCATATACAGAACTCTTGGCTGGCAGATTTTCTCTTAACTTAGTACCTTAAATACATCATACAACTTTTTCTCTCTCTCATGGTTTCTAATGAGAAGTCGGCACTTAATCTTTTTTTTTTTTTCATGTTTGTTGTTGGGTTTATTTATTTTTTAAACAAATAAACTTTATTGACACATATTGGTAAAGCATACAATTTATCCAAAGGGTAAAATCTATGATATTTGGTATAATCACAAAGTTGTGCATTCATCACGTCAATCATTAGTAAAACATTTTCAATCTTTAAATAATAATAAGAATAACCAAAAAACAGACAAAGAAACAAGAAAATCCTGTACTTCTCAATCCTGCTGTACACAGTTGCTATTTCTGGCTATTCTTGCCCAATTATTTATTTGTTTATTAAACAGTTGTATTGAGATATATTCACATACCATTTGATCTATCCAACGTGTATAATCAGTGGCTTTTTTTAACTGTTAAAAAGTCCTTTATTGTAAAACTGTAAAATAAATAGAAAAATACATTGAAAGAAATTACAAATTTTAAAAGAGAAGGCTGTGAGCTTACAAAAAAATCATGCATAAAAAAAAAAAAAAAAAAAAAAAAAGAGAGAGAAGGCAAGGCCAGGTTAGATTTAATATGATCAATTATAAGATTTGATATGATCAATTATAAAAAATAGCATACCAACAAATATTTATAAATGTAAATAATAATTCAAATACAATAGAAATTAATTAGAACATAACTGTAATTTTTATTTTACAGCTCTATTGGACATAATAATCGCTAAGAATGAAATAAACTATTCATTTATTCAATTTCCATTTAGGCCATAATTCTTTCAAGATAGTCAAATTCTTATTTGGGAATTCTTAACATCTTATTGGAATGAGTTACAGCAGATAACAATTTGCCAACTCATAATTTTTGAGGCAGAAAAACTCAAATCTTGTTCAACAGTAGTCATGCTAAATCATTATTGATCCTGATAGATTATTTTAATTAAAGAGCATGAATATGTTAAAGAAAAATGAAGTATTCAAAATATATCTTTTCTTAAAAACAAGTGTTTATTCTGTATGTAGGAAAAAAAATTACAGAATACTGATCACAGGAACAATTTGCCACTTGCACTAAGTAATTATTGTTCATAAATTATAATGTTGTTATTTTACATTTATCTGGTCTACTCCAGCTCTTTTTTGGTTACTATTGGCACGAAATACCTTTTTCCAAACTTCCACTTTTAATCTAGGTCTGTCCTTATATCTGAGGTGGGTCTCTTGTAGACAACATGTAGATGGCTCATATTGTTTTAATCCATTGTACAAGTCTATGTCTTTTGATTGGGTGGTTCAATCCATTAACATTCAGTGTTACTACTATAAAGGCATTACTTACTTCATCCATTTTGTCCTTTGGCTCTCTGTTGTTATAGAATTTTATTATCTGTCTTCCTATCCTTAAGTTTACCCTTCCTAATAATCTTGATTTCTAAACTCTTTCCCAAATCTCTCACCCTTGTTTTTTTCTTTTCAGGCTACAGCACCCCCTTTAGTATCTCTTGCAAAACTGGTCTTTTGGTAACATGTTCTAAGAGTTTTTGTTTTTCTGTAAAGTCTTTGAACTCACCCTCATTTTTGAAGGACAGCTTTGCCAGATACAGATCTTGGTAGGCAGTTTTTCTCTTTCAGTACCTTAAATACATCATAGCACTTTCTTCTCTCCTCCATGGTTTCTAATGAGAGGTCAGCAGTTGATCTTACCAAGTTTCCCTTGTATGTGATGCTTTCCTTTTCTCTTGCTTCTTTAAAACCCACTTTTATCTCTGATATTTGTCATTCTGAATAGTAGGAGTCTCAGGGTAGGTCTATCTCAATTTATTCTGTTTGGAGTGCATTGCCATTGTTAGATATTGGTATTTATGACCTTTATAAGGGTTGGGAAGTTTTCAGTCATTATTTCCTCAAGTAGTCTTTCTGCCTCTTTTCCATTCTCTTCTCCTTCTGACTAATAATGCGAATGTTTGTTTTGCATTGTCATTCAATTCTATGAGATTCTGTTCAATTTTTCCATTCTCTTCTCTTTCTGTTCTCTTGTCTTTTCCAGTACAGATGTTCTGTCTTCAAAATCACTAATTCTGTCTTCAAACAATTCAAATCTCCTTTTATGTGCCACTAATGTGTTTCTTAAACAATTTTTTGAAGTATGTCATTCATACATGAACATACACAGACTATAAGTGTTCAGTAAACATCGTGAGCTTAGAAAACAAACATGCATAATATCATACAGGGCTCCCACACATCACCCTCCCACAAACACCCCACATTGTTATGAAACATTTGTTAACAAATCATGAAAGAACATCATCAAAGTATTACTACTAACTTTTGTCTGTATCTTCCTCCCCTATACATTTTTTAAAGATTTATTTATTTATTTATTTATTTATTTATTTATTTATTTATTTATTTATTTACTTTTATCCATTTTTACCTCCCCCACCCTCCCACCCCCGTTTTTGCTGTTCCTGTGTCCATTTGCTGGGCAACTCTCTGTTTCCTGCCCTCTCTTCTCATCCTTCTCCTCCTGTCTTCACTGGGATTTGATCCTTGGAGTCTCTGATGTGGGAGAGAGGTATCCTACCACCTGTGAAACCTTAGTTCCTGGTTTTTCGGTGCATCTTGTCTTGGCTTTCCCTTGTGTCACTCTCCTGTTATGTCATCATCTTGCTGCGTGGCTCACGGAGCCTGACGTCTCATCCGCGGACAGGGCCTGATGGCTCACCTGCGCATGGGGCCTGGCAGCTCACACCAGGTGGCCCATGCACCTTGTATAGTTTTCTTTTTTTTAATTTTTACCGGGAGGTCCCGGGGGTCAAACCCAGGTCCCACCTTATGGGAGACGGATGCCCAACCACCCAAGCCACATCAGTCCTCCTGCTATATCTCTTAAGGTTGACCAAAGATACCCAAAGTTAGTCTTTTCCCAATCAGGATGGTCATATAATAAATCAGGCTTAGTTTATCCCCAGCATTCTAAAAACCAGACCTAGGGAGAAAAACTAGGTCTGGGGAACACATGCATGGTTTCTAATATAACGAATGTTTAGCCTACCCTGATTAGCACAAAATTAGGACAGCAAGAATATTCACATACTAATGTATTTTTAATCTCATCCATTGGGTCTTTCATTTCCATAAGGTCTGTTACTTTCCTTTGCAGCTTTCAAATTGCTCTTTATGTTCTCCCAGTGTCTTCTTAATATTCTTTATTTCTTTAGTCATATTTTTTTAAAATTCTTTGAAGTGATTTAGGAGAGTTGTGTGATTATCACTGATTAATTGTATTAAATCTTGTATCTCTTCGAGATATTTGGTTTGTTTTTCGGCTGGGCCATCTCTTCCTGTTTCTTAGTATGGCTTGTATTTTCTTGCTGATGTCTAGGCACCTAAATGTTGGTAAATTTATTCTGATGGCCAATTTCTTTACCTTGCCTATTTTTTTCACAGCTCTTCTTTGATATTTGGTTCAAGTTTTTCCAGTCTTTAAAATTGCCCATCTTAAGTTTCCAAAATTGGGCCAGGGGCTCATTAGTGGGGCACAAATTTTCTCCCAGGGGTTGGATACAGAGAATGAACAGTTTTTGTGCATGCAATTTCTGGACCAGCCAGAAGATGGCTCTAGTCAGAGCACATTTCCACAGAGTTGTGTCAGTCTTGGCCTTCTTGTGTTCCTGTGTTGAATTTCCAGATCAAAGATTCAAATCAGGCTCTGCTGGCCAAATTCACTGGTGAAAAACACCCCAACCTCCCTTTCTTTTCCCTTGTAACAGCTAACAGGGAGGAAGAGGTCTGCCCCCCTCTCAGTTGGCCGCAGTGAACCAGGTGTTTTACCCCAGCTTAATATCTTGGGGGTGAGGGAGACCCCAGCTTAATATCTTGGGGGTGAGGGAGGGGAGCCCTTCCTGGCCACCACGGGGGCTTGGTAACTCATGTTTGTCATTTTGGTTTTTCATCTTTCTGTCCCTCACTCTCCTGGGAGTTATGTAACATTCCTGGAATGCTGACCCCCCAAAGCAGTTCCCTCAGTTTTTGTCTTTCTCCATTGTTTTATGAGAGCATTCAGCTCTGCCTGTTAATCCATTGCCATCTTCCCACAATCCTCCACTTAATCCTATTGATGTAATGCTTTGCTTTTCTCTTGCTGCTTTCGGAATTCTCCTTATCTCTGATATTTGTCATTCTGAATATAGGTGTCTCAGAGTAGGTCTGTTCGGGTTTATGCTGTTTGGAGTGCATTGTACTTCTTGGATATTGATATTTATGTCTTTCATAAGGGTTGGGAAGTTCAGTCATTATTTCTTCAATCATTCTTTCTGCCCCTTTTCCACTCTCTTCTGTTTCTGGGACACTGATAATACATATATTTGTGCATTTCATGTTGTCATACAATTCCCTGAGAACTTGCTCCATTTTCTTCCATTCTTTTCTCTTTCTGTTCTCCTGTCTTTTCCAATTCAGTTGTTCAGTGCTGGAAATCACTAAATCTGTCTTTGAGCATTTCAAATCTGCTGTTATGTGCCTCTAATGCATTTTTTGGGTAATTTTTTTAATTAAAATTTTTAATATATATTAAAAGATGCTTAGATTACATAAATGTTACACAAAAATTACAGGGATTCCCATGTTCCTTACCTCCCACACCTCCCATAACCTCCCACATAAACATCCTTCATTAGTGTGGCACATCACCTGCAATGAATATACACATCCTGGGGCTTTGCCATTAAGCATGGACCATAGTTCACATTGTAGACCACACTCTCTCCCACACAGTTCTGCATGTTATATGCTGACATAAAATAGCCTATATCTGTCATTGTAATGTCACTCAGGATAATTCCCAAGTCCCGAAAAAGCCCCTGTATTAAAACTGCTTTTCCCTTCCCTGCCCCGAAAGCATCCAGTGGCCACTGGCTGCACCTCAATGTTGTATTTGCTTCCATTGCTTGAATCACAATATGTCTACAACAGAATACCAGTAAGTCCACTCTAGTCCATAGCTCTTCCCCCAATCCTGAGGAGTCTGGGATGGTGATGATCTCTCCACCTCCAAGTGAGAGGGGGCTTATATCCCATGCATAAGATGGATGGGATTATACTGCTTGCAGCTGCAGATTCTCTCCATTCCCTGGGATGGCCATTGTCCATCATCACCTCCTTGCCAGGTGACTTAGGTGAGTCCATTGAGCTGTGTAGAGTAGGAGTTGCAGCTCCAACTAGATTCCAGGCACAGCTGGTACATGGGCAGACCAAAGGTTCCAATCTCTGGAAGAACACCTACAAACTCCAGCACCACATATAGGCTTGAATAGAAGGGACTGATGGACCATGTGCAGGGAGGACTTATTTGAGTCCAACTCTGTCATTCTCAGGAGCACTGATTCCAAAGTATAGCCTACTGATAAGGCATCAATCTCTGGAGCTATCCCACCTTATATAGGACCTGGGTGTCTCCAGAGCCCCTCTGTGTGGGGCGATATCCACTTTGGTGTACTATGAGATTCAACTGAGGTGTGCGTAAGCGTTACCTTTGGGATGACCTCCCAACTCTCTTTGAAGTCTCTTAGCCATATGAACTCATTTGTCTTTACCTTTTCCCCCTTTTATTCACGGTCTTTTTCCAATCATATTGCCAGTTGGCACTTGGTATTAATCCCTCGTTGCCAGGGAAGCTCATCCCCGGGAGTCATGTCCCATGCTGGGGGGAAGGTAATGCATTCATATGCTGAGTTTGGCTTAGAGAGAGGCCACATTTGAGCAACAAGGAGGCTCTCAGGTGGTAACACTTAGGCACCCCATAACAGAAGGCTAAGTTTCAATTACAAACGCAAAGACTCGTAAGGCTAGTCATCAATAACAAGAGCCCATCAGTGGACCATCCTCCTTTGCCAGACACTGCCCCTGCACTTGGGGGACTATTACGGCTCATCCGTTGTGTCTTTCTTCCCATAAGCACTGTTACTTTTCTTTGGAGGTTTTCAAATTGTTCTTTATGCCAACCCAGTGACTTCTTAATATCCTTTATCTCTTTAGTCATATTTTCCTTCAATTTTTGTATTAAATTAGGAGATTTGTGTGTTTATTATTGATTACTTGTCTTACATCATGTATCTCCTCAGCATTTTTAGTTTGTTCCTTTGGTTGGGCCATCTCTTCCTGTTTCCTAGTATGACTTGAAAGTTTTTGCTTATGTCTATGCATCTGAATTTGTTGGTGAATTTACTCTTATGGGCAATTTCTCTCTCATGCTTTGCATTTTCTTTTTTCACAGCTCTTTGATTTTTGGTTCAACTTATTCTAACTAATTGAAATGTCCAGGTTAAATTATCAAAATCATGCCAGGGATTCACTAATGGGGCACAGATTTTCCCCCAGGATTTGGGGCTAAAGAGAGACATAAAAGCAGTTTTTCTCCTTCCAATTCCTAGGCTGGCCAGTAGATAGCACTCATCAGTGAACCTTTACATGGAAGTGTTTCTCTCATCCTCTGCTCTTCCATTTTTTTCTGGTTGGACTAGAGCTGAGATTCAAAGGGGTCCCAAATTTATTGAATAGAAGCTACTGTCCACCTTTTGATATAACCTCCCTGTTCCCTTGGAACTGCTGACAAGGAGGAAGACATCTTTTCTCCTCCCAGTTGGCTGTAGTGAACCAGGGATTTTATACTGGCTTAATGTCTTGAGGGTGAGGGGTGGAGGCCATTCCCAGCCATGTTTAGTAACTCACATTTGTTGTTTCTGGTTCTTCATCTCTATGTCCTTCATCCTCCTGGGACTTATGCAACCCTGTCTTGGTCTCCTGACCAACAAAGCAAGTCCCTAGGAGAGCTATGCACCCTTTCCCCATTGTTTTTGAAAGAGAATTGAGCCCTGCTTCTCTACTCCAATGCCATCTTCCTGGACCTCTTCTATTTTATCTTTTAATAAACTTTTACTTCAACTTCAAAATATAACAGAAAAGCCAAAAGGCAGCTTAACAAATTGTGGAAGCTCTGATTGCAAAATTCTTCTTACCTCAGAGCCATTCACTTTTTTTCTTCCTCAAAACTTGCTATTAATACATATCAGAATTAACTGGGAACCATTGAAAAGCCATCCAGAAAACACCAAGTACACTTTTACTTCTGGAAGAAAAATCCAGACATCAGTAGTTTGAAAGGTCACCATGTGATTCCATGTGACCAAAATGAGAATCAGTCTGCCTGCAATGCTTATCACATTTCACTGTGTGCACAATCAAAATATGCATATTTTGATGCACTTGGGCTGGGTTATTCCTGATGCTCTATATTTCTCCAAATAAAATTTGATGAATAAAATTTTTTAAACAACAGCCTACATAATTTCAAAGTCCAATTACCTGAACAACATGTCTTATCTGAGAGAATTTTATTAACATTGACTGAAATTTGAAAACAGAACTTTATAAAGACATTGGGTACACAAAACCTAGAATGCCAAGGGAATATTTCCAATAATGGTTTCCACTGAAACACATCCAGAGACAAAAACACTGATACCAAAACAGAGAATTGTGAAAAAGTTCCAGGTTAGTTCATTACACAGATATATTCCCAAATTCATCAGTTGCACACCAAATACAGGTTAATCTCATTGCTTCCTATTGAAATTTTAGTTTAATATTTATTCCCATGTGTTGACTAGATTTCTTATAAAATTAAATGTCAAACTTATTATATGACAGTTTGATAAGCCACATTTTAAATACAACTTAAATTTACATAACTAAAATAGTGAGTATCTCTTTGTCTATCCACAACATTATCTGGGTTTCTACCACTTGCACACTCACCACAGATGGGGAAGTGCTGATTTACTAGGCATAACTGCTCCCTGCATCTTTCCCTTTCTCAGGCCTTCACTCATCTCCAAGTCATGTGAGACTGGAGGTTGAGCCTTCTCCTCCATAGGGTGTCTCATTCTCAATCACTCTCCTCGGAGGATGAGGAGACCAGGAGGTCCTCATAGAGGACATTCAATGGGCTGTGAGAATAGTGACCCTCAGACACCTCAGGGATGTGAGGGCTCTGACCAGGAGGCTTAGGCATCTCAGGAGGATGTGAGGTGGGAGCTGTTCTCAACCTGGAGCTCCACCATCCTTTCTCCAATCTTGTGAAGACAATTTTGAGGGAATGGCAGGGAGTAGAGCTGTATGGTGGAGGAGGGGGCACAGTGAAGGCAGTGATAGTATTCTGATGCGGTTGGTTGGTTTGAAGCTGAAGGTCAATGCTTGGCACCTGGGTCAATTGCAATGTCTCTTTGGATCCAAGTCCAGTTGTCCTGGGGTTAGCCTGGAGAGTATGAACAGCCCCCAGATCAGGCCTCTGAATGTTCTTCTGGGGAGTCTGGAAGGGACTGAGTCTAGGCATTTTTCTGGGATTCTGGCAAGTTCGGATGGGGCTTTCAGCAGATCTCTTGACTATTGTCTGAATGCTGAGTTTGGAGTTTTGGTCCAATATATGTGTGGCAGGTTGCAGGCTGGGATTTGCGTTTCCATCAGGATACTTGGCTTGTGCTTGGCGGTTGAGGACACTACCCCAGCCAAGTGTATTAGAGACAGGCTTGGGAACATCACAGGACAAAACAACAGGCTGGTTGTCCACCGTTTTGACAGTGAGGGTGGGTTTCTGACCAAAGTGTTTGGATGCTGGTTGGGTGGATTCACTTATCTTCACTTCCTTTCATTGGCTTTTTCTATGAGGTGAGAAGTTCAGCTCCGGTCTCTTGATGAGAGACTCTGCAGGGTACATGGATCTCACATCAGGTGTCTTGACAGGCAGCAGACTCATGAGCACAGGATCTGGGGCAGGTTTCTTGGTGTAGGCCGGCATTGGTTTAGTAGGATGCTGTGGAGAAAGACACCACATATATGACACAATTTAGAAAGTCCTATCAATCAAGTAGAAAATGAAAATTAACCACATATAGTGAGATGGAATGTATAAAATTGAATTTAACAGTAAAAGAAATACAGTCATTTCAAATATGAAGGAGTATCCAAACTCTATGGTAGTCAGAAGAAAATAAACTACAACATCATCTTATTACATTTTACATAAAATTGCAAACTATATTGCCTCTTGTTCCATTAAAAGCTTTCATACACTCCTTTAGGGAATGTACAGAACTATTGCTGCTTAGAAGACACGTTGATGGCTAATGTACATTGAGGGCCAATGGGAGAATACCGATCACAATTTAAAAGATGTATGCTCTTGTATAAGGATTCTGCTTTTCAGAACAGGCATCTGGTAAAATCGCTTCCACATGTGCATAGAAATATCTTCAGTATCATATCATTGACAAATATGCAAGTAAAATTGTAACAAAACAAAGAAGCAAAAGGAAAAATAGCACATGAAAGGTACACAGAATAAGTGAAAACCCTTTGGCTAGAATGGAATTTTAACCACTCTCTCACACAGAATGACTATAGGAGGAAGTAAATCAGCTTTACGCAGAAAAAAAAAAGGACAGGGAGCAGGGGAGAGACTCACTCTAATATAGTCACAAGATTTTGACAAATCCTTCAGATTCCTCTGCTGCATCCCTTCAGGTCTCCTGGGGCCTTTCTTGGTTACAGCCTTCCTCTGCTGCTCTTCTGGCCTAAAGAACAACCTATGTTAAGCAGATGTATCTAAAATTCCACTCCCCACTTAAGATAGAATTTCTTGGGGCTGAGTCCTAAACAGGGTTTGAAGATGAGAGAGGTATTGTCCCTGTGAACAAAGGACACGATGCTCTGCCCTCATCCCAGTTCTCCACGTTTCCCTTTATGAACATTGATTTAGACTCTATTGCTTTTTTGCTTGCCTTATCTTCTTAGAGGGCTCTGGGATGTGCAGTTCCTGGACTTTCCTTGATCCAAGGTTCTCCTTCTCCTTCTTATTTAAGCCTGAGGACTCAGGGGCAAGGGCCCTGACCCAACACTTCATGGGACACCTCAAGCTTCTTGCCAGGTGTCCAAAGGCTCCACAGTCCTTGCACTTCACCTATGGGTAGAGTAAAAGTGTGGTGAGTGAGTCAGCAGAAATCACAGGCAGCCTTCAAAAGTTAATATAAGGTTAGAATTGAGAGAAGAATTTTGCCTTTGGGGAGGAGGCATAGACACATGGCACATGAAGTGTCATGAATTTCAGGATATTATGGCTTGCTCGTAGCACCTGTTAGAGGACAATAGAGGAAGGCTTGGATCGTCTAAAGGTGAGAGTAATGACCCAGATTTCAAGAATTGGGCAAAGACCTGGATGTACATGATATTAAAAGGAGTAAAGTTTTCAACAGGTTTTCCTGTGTTGGCCAGAGCTGCCTGGTGAGGAATTCACAAACCAGGCCAAACTTGGATAGGCAGCACAACTGAGATACAGGCACAGTACTTTAAATGTTCAAACACACTCCCTGAGGGCCATACAGCTTCCTTGGTTCCTGAGATGACCAAGCCTCCACTTACACCAGAATTCTCCTCCTCTAGCAGAGGTGCCCTCTGCCTCACTGGTCCCTTCTGTTGCCTCTTCATGTTCTGGTCTTTAGGGGGTGTGCCGGGCTGATGTGTAAAGTAACCTGTCTTGAGAAGCTTGAGGAGCTTCTTCCTCATGTATTGATTGTTGGACTCTCTAAATCACAAGAAAAGGAAAAATATTTCATTCCCACACAGAGAACAAAGTCCCTCGTGCACCTTCTTGTCCAAGTGGGTGAAACACAACCATTCTGCTCTTCTTGCAAATTGATGGCCCATTCTGATATTCCAATCCTCTTTCATAATTACCTACCCCCTTTTCAGGATTCTGCATTAGACAATATATGTGACTTATAAATGATGAATTTAGATTTGCTCCCTTGAATGCCTTCTTTTGGAGGCTATCACAGAAATGTTTGATAGTAGGAAAAAGAAAGACGGCATTTCCCTAGATATACAAAGGAATGGAAGGCTACAGCAATGTGGCAACAAAACTGTGGCTAATATATTTGAAAATCTAAAGTATGTCTCCCTCTTCAAAATTCAAAGTACCACAATTGACATGAAAGGAGGCAATTTCTAACTACAAATTATCATAAAAAATTTCTTGTCTCCCCTATTAGCCCAGAATCTTCACAGTGGAGGTTCTTGACTGTTTGTTTGATTTGTGCTCAGAACTCACTTTTTAACTAGTTTCTGATAAAGCTGAAATGAATATGTTTGAACCAAGGATGAACACATAAATCATTTTAATTTTAAATGCTCTTAGCCAAAACTATTCAGTCTCCAAAATTGCTCATCCATCCCACAAAAAATCATTGTGCTATGGTAGATTTCCCTGGACATTTGAATCTTTATAATTTAATTTACATTTAGAACACTATATTTTATCTGTCTCTGTCTTAAGATGTACTATTAAAAAATTAAAATATATTTACCCAAACTCTAAAGCCATCCCACGACATATTTATCCCATGGTACTATTTCTGTGAGGGCTAAACTGAGGATCAAAGATGGAAACCCACCTCAAATCTCGCTGAAATTCTGCTGTCAGTAGATTCCTAGGTATGAGGATGCTGAACAAACTGCTATGGACAAGATACAGGTCCAGGTTGTCTGCAGAAGGGCCAGTGTGGGAAGTTTCTTCCCCAGGCTGGCTTTTATGCTGTTTCAAGGTCATATCCATGTAACCTAATCAAATAAACTCAATGTAATCACATTTAATCTAATCATCTCCTGAAACAAAGCACTTTTTCCTTTACCCTTCCCAAACATTTAAGGAATTTTAACATGTATACATGTTTTTATCTTCTTTTTAAAATATAATAAACTTTATTTTTAAAAGAGATTTTTTCCTGCAGAAAAGTAACATCCAAAGTATAATGGATTACCATATAGACTGCATCCTCCTCTTCCCATGTCATCCCCTATTAATAACGTTACAAATAGTGTGTACATTTATTACAATTGATGAATAAATATTGCATCACTGCTACTAACTAAGGTCTATAATTTACATTGTGGTTTACACTAATTCCAATGCCCTAAAAATGCCCTATGTTCCACCTATTATTCTCTCCTCCTCCCATCAGAACCTCTAGTAACTGCCATTTTCATATCAATATTACATGTTCTTCCATTACTGCAATATTGATAAGTTTACTTTTACTTTGGCAGTCAATGAGATCCTGCTAAGATGTGCATAAATGTAACCTCTGGAATGACGTCCTGACTCACTTTGAAGTCTCTTAGCCATGTAAACTCATTTGTCTTTACCTTTTCACCCTTTTGGTCAAGGTCTTTCTCCAGTTGCATTGCTAATTGGTGATTGATAATAATCCCTTGGTGCCAGAGAGGCTCATCCGTGGGAGTCATGTCCCACGCTGGGGGGAAGGTAGTGCATTTATATACTGAATTTGGCTTAGAGAGAAGCCACATTTGAGAAACAAGGAGCCTCAGGAGGTAACTCTTAGGCACCCTATAATACTAGGCTAAGTTTCAATTTCAAAAATAAATGTTCATAAGTACAGTCATCAATATCAAGGGCCCATTAGTAGACCATCCTCCTTACTAGTCATTGTCCCTGTACTCAGGGGATTTTTGCTGTTCCATTAGAGAATGTGGTAGAGCACCCCATGATGAGTTCAATATTCTTTCAGTTATTGTGTGAATCTCCACCCACTGTGACAATGTCCTATGAACAACTGAAAACATGTTTATGCCTTATATGTCTGTCCCAGGTGAACCTCTTCCCATGTATCTCCTATCACTGACACTCCACACCAGTGGTCCTCCTCTGTCATAGTTGTAACCCTTCTGTGATCCAAAACTAAATATTCCCTCAAATAGCAGGGTTCCTGAGGGCTCTGGAGACATCCAGACACTATAGTCAGGGCAGATAGCTCAGAAATTTGGTGCCTTGCCAGTGTCCCCTACTTTAGAATTTATGCTCCGTTGTGTGACAGAGTTGGACTCAGTGGTGGTTTCCCTACACATGGGTCTTCTGACCCTTCTATTTGAACTTATAATTAGTACTAGAGTTGATAGGTTTATGTCCAAGAGACTTAAATCTTTGGGCTGTCCATGTACCAGTTGGGCCCTGAATCTCAACAGAGTTGCAACACCTACTCTCCAGTTTATTGGACTCACCCAGGACAACTAACAAGGAGATGATGATAGACAACAGCCATCCCAAGGAACCGAGAGTCTACAACTGCAAGCAAGAGACTCCCATCCATCTGCCCTATGGGATCGAATCCTCCTCTCAATTAGAGGTGGAGTGGGCATCACCATCCCAGAATCCTCAGGATTAGGGAATGAACTATGGACCAAAGTAGACTTACTAGTATTCTACTATAGACTTATTGTGATTTTAGCAATGTAAGAACTTATATCATTGATGTGGAGGCAGTGGCACCTGGAGGTTCTGATGGCAGGGAGAGGGAAAAACAAGTGTCATATGGGGACATTTTCAGGACTTGGGAATTTCCCTGAATGGCATGGCAATGACAGATACAGGTTATTATATATCTTGCCATAACCTACAAAATTGTGTGGGAGAGAGTGTAAACTACAATGTAAATTATAATCCATGCTTAGTGGTAATGTTCCAAAATATGTTCATCAATTGTAATAAATGTACCATATTAATGAAATGTTGTTAATGTGGGAAAATGTGCGTGGTATAGGAGGCAGGGCATATGGAATTCTCCTTATTTTTTATGTAACATTTATGTAATTTAAGTATCTTTTGAAAAAATAAAAAATATATTTTAAAAATGTTTACTTTTTCCATGGTTGCATTCCTCCCTTATGTTTCTTAATTCCTCAATCTTTAGAATTTGGGTATGGTGATGTCTGCTCTGCCTCAGATTTAGAGGGGGTTAGATATGGAGCAAATGAAAGGAACTGTTTTGTTTTAGACACTCTCTGTTTTTTGGGGATGGAAGTTGTCCATTGTCATAATTTTCTTAGCTGTCCTGGGTGAGATAAATGAACTGGAGAGTAGTATATTATGTGTGTTCCAACTATTCACATAGATTAATTGCCACTTATTTAACAGTTCTATCATTTCAGTGAGGAATGTTTTATATATATTTTTTATAAGACTTGGAAAACACTTCTTGAATAGCCAAAAAGACACCACAAGAATGAGGTTGCTATTTGGTCTGTAGGTATGAGGAGCTTGAAGGGAGGGTGAGGTGCAGAATAGCAAGTCTAGGGCATTTAGTTAGGTTTTATTTTGAGACATGATTTCAAATAGTTTTCAGGGGGTATGAGAAACTTGGGCCATGATGCCATGGATCCAGATTCCTCCAGTTAACTCTCAGCCCTCTTTTCAGGAAATGACCAATAAATATGGGTCAAAGATGAAATAGGGTGTTCTATTTTCCTCAAAGCAAGAAAGAGCATCAGGTGCAAATATTCTTGCTGTCCTGATTTTGTGATAATGAGGGTAGGCTAAACATTCTCTATATTAGAAACCATGCATGTGTCCCCAGACCTAGTTTTTCTCCCTAGGTCTGGTTTTTAGAATGCTGGTGATAAACCAAGACTGATTTATTATATGACTGTAAGTCTAGGTATCTTTGGTCAACCTTAAGAGATATAGCAGGGGGATAGATGTGGCTCAAATAGTTGGGCATCTGTCTCCCATATGGAGGGACCTGGGCTGGATACCCGGGACCTCCAGGTAAAAAAATAAAATAAAATAAAAAAATATATAAGGTGCACAGGTTGCCAGATCTTGGGAGTGGGTTTGCCATCAGGCCTCACGTATGGGTGCACCATCAGGCCCCACCAAGCCATGCAGCAAGATAATGACATAACAGGAGAGTAACACAAGGAAGAACCAAGATAAGATGCACTGAAAAACTAGGAACTAAGGTGGTTCAGGCTGTACAATGCCTCTCTCCCACATCAGAGGTTCCCAGTATCGAATCCCGGTGAAGACAGGAGAAGGATGAGAAGAGAGGGCAGGAAACAGACACAGAGAATTGCCCAGGGAATGGATACAAAAACAACAAAAATGGGGGGTATGTGTGTATAAATGGATAAAAGTAAATAAATAATAAGGTTGGTTGGGGGAAAATACAGCAAATGTAAGGTATGGACTATAGTTAGTACTGTAGTAATATTTTGATGATATTCTTTCACAATTTCTAACAAATGTTTCACAACAATGCAAGATATTGGTGGTGAGGTGATGTATGCGAGCCCTGTATGATGTTATGCATGTTTGTTTTGTAAGTTCACAACTTTCACTATACATGTGTTGTTTATGTATGTTCATGTTCATTTCTGAATGATATACTTCAAAAAATTAAAAAAAAAAAAAAGAAAGAAAGAGCATCAGTCTTTGATCAATAAAATTTTACTCTTCTGTAGAGAGAGGGACAGGGAGTGGGGTAACTCAGTATCTTCTAGACTGGGAAAAGGGAGCTTATTAACTACCAGAGCTTTGCAGGCCCTAGAAACTGAAGAACAGCAGGGAATTGATGTTTAATTGCAACCTTGGCTTTATACATCAAATCAGAGTCCAGCTCGGATGGGAAGAACTCCGGGAAGGGGAAACCTCCTCAACATGTTAAAAGGCATATATGAAAATGCAAAGCTAACATCATACTCAATGGTGAAAGGCTGAAAGCATTCTCTCTTAGATCTGGAACAAAACCAACATTCCTACAGTCATCTCTGATATTCAACATTGTCCTGGAAGTTCTAGCCAGATACTGAGGCAAGGAAATGAAATAGAAAACACCCATGTGAGAAAGAAAGCAATGAAACTTTCACTGTTTGCTGATGATGTGATCTTATACTTAGACTTGAAAAGTCTAGAACAAAGTTACTGGGGCTAGCAATGCATTCAGCAAAGTGGCAGAAGGCAACATCAAGTTGCAAAATTCAGTAGTGTTTCTACACACTAATAATGAACAATTACTAAGGGAGGTAATCAAGACCAAATTCCATTTATAATGGCAACAAAAGAAAAAATTTCTAGAAATTTATTTTACCAAAGATGTAAGGAACCTGTACTCAGAGATCTTCAAAATATTGTTTAAAGAAATCAAAGATGACCTAATAAATGGAAGAACATCCCATGTTCATGGATTGGAAGAGCAGATATAATTAAGATGTCAACTCTTCCCAAATTAATTTACAGATTCAATACAATCCCATGCAAAATTCCAACAGCCTACTTGCAGAAGGAGAAAAGCTAATTATCATATTTATTTGTAAAGCCAAAAACATCTTGAAAAAGTAGAATGAGGTTGAAGGACTCACACTTCTGATGTCAAATTATTTTACAAATCTAAAGTGGTCAAAACAGCATGTTACTGGCATATATACATGAAGGACTTGAATTAAGAGTTCAGAAATAGACCCTTACATCTATTGTCAATTGCTTTGTGACAAGGCTACCAAATCCACTCAACTGGAACAGAACATTTTCTTCAACAAATGGTCCTGGGAGAATTGAATATCCAAATGCAAAGAATGAAAAAGGTCCCCTTTCTCACAGCTCCTACTAAAATTAGTTAAAAATGGATCAAAGGCCTGAATATAACAGCTATGACCATAAAATCCTAGGAGATAATGTAGGGAAGTATTTTCAAGATCTTGTGGTTGGTTGTGTTTACTTAGATTTTACAGTAAAAACACAAGTAAAGAAAGAAGTAGATAGATTGAATATGCTCAAAATTAAGTACTTTTTCTAATCAAAGAACTTTGTCAAGAAAATGAAAAGTCATCCCACTTAATTGATGAAAAGATTTGAAAGCCATATATGTGATAAAGCTTTAATATCCAGAATATAAAAAGAAGCCCTAAATCTCAGGAACAGAAAGACAAACAACCCAATTAAAAGTGGGCAAAACACTCTCACTTGGAGGTGGAGTGGACATCACCATCCCAGTCCCCTCAGGATTTGGAGAAGAGCTATGGACTAGAGTGGACTTAATGGTATTCTGTTGTAGACATATTGTGATTCAAGCAATGGAAGACATTATAACAGTGAGGTGGAGCCAGTGGCCACTAGACGCTTTCGGTGCAGGGAGGGGAAGGTCAGTTGTAATACAGGGGTTTTTTCAGGACTTGGGGGTTGTCCTGAGTGACGTTGAGGCGACAGATATAGACCATTTTAAATCAGAATATACCATGCAGAACTGTGTGGGAGAGAGTGTGGTCTACAATGTGAACTGTGGTCTATGCTTAGTGGCAAAGCCCCAGGATGTGTGTATCCATTGCGGGTGATGAGCCACACTAATGAAAGATGTTTATGTAGGATGTTATGGGAGGTATGGGAGGTGGGGAACATGGGAATCCCTGTAATTTCTGTGTAACATTTAGGTAATCTAAGCACCTTTTAAATATATATATATAAAATAACATTTATGTAAGCAAATGCACATATATGCATATATATTTATATATCATTTTACAAATTTTTAAAAAAGTGGACAAAAGACTTGAACTGACACTTTTTTAAAGAGGTATTACAAATGGCTAAAAAGCACATGAGAAGATACTCAACATCACTAGCTATTATGTATATGCAAATCAAAATCACAATGAGATATCATTCCACACCTATTTCAATGGCCACTATTTAAATAGAGGTAAACTATAAGGGTTGGAGAGGATGTGGAAATTTTGGTAATCTAATTCACTGGTGCAGCTGATGTGGAAGACAGTTTGGCATTTCCTCAGGAAGCGAAATATAGAATTGCCATAAGATTGGCAATCCTGTTACTAAGTATATACTCAGAGTAACTGAAAACAAGGATGCATACTCACATTTACACACTAATTTTCATAGTGGCATTACTCACAATTTCCAACAGATGGTAGCAACCCAAGCGCCCATCAACTGATGTATGGATAAACAAAATATCTTATATACATAAGATGGAATATTATGCATCTGTAACAACAAATGAAGTCCTTCTTCATGTGAAAACATGGATAAATCTTGGGAAGCGAATGTGGCTCAAGTGCTTGAGCACCTGCTTCCCACATGGGAGGTCCTGGTTCGATCCCTGGTGCCTCCTAAAAACAACAACAAAAACTCCACAAAAAAATAAAATAAAATAAGCAAACATGAAAAAAACCTATTCAGGGGAGCCAATGTAGCTCAGTGGTTGAGTGCCAGCTTCCCACATATGAGGTTCAGGGTTCCATCCCGGCCCTGGTACCCTAAAAACAAAAAACAGAAAACAAATATGGATGAATCTTGAGGACAATATGAATGAAATGAGCCAAAAAAATAAGGATAAATAGTTTATGGTCTCACTAATATGAACTAATTATAATGAGTAAATGTGTGGTGTTAAATTCTAAAGTATAGTTTACCAGGAGATAGAATGAGGGTAGAGAATGGAAAGCAGATAATTAATGTGTGCAGAATTTTTTAAAAATTTATTGACGCATATCACGCATACATAAACATACATAAACAATAAATGCGGGAAGCGGCTGTGGCTCAATCAGTAGGGCTCCCGTTTACCATATGGGAGGCCCCGGGTTCGGTTCCCCGGGGCCTCCTGGTGAAGGCAAGCCCGCCCGCACGGCGTGGTTAGCTGACCCAGCGAGCACAAGCAGCAAGGGGGGGATAAATGAATAAATAAATAAAATCTTTAAAAAAAAAACAAAAAAAAACAAAAAAAACAATAAATGTGTGGTAATAGTTGTGAACTTACAAAACAAACATGCCTAACATCTTACAGGGCTCTCATATCTCACCCTACCACCAATACCTTGCATTGTTGTGAAACATTTTTAACTAATGATGAAAGAGCATCCTCAAAATATTACTTCTAACAAAAGTATCTTACATTTGGTGTATTTTCCCCCCAACCCACCCTATTAATATTATTATTTTAATTTTTATATCATTTATCCATGAACATACCTAAACAATAAGTGTATAGTAAAAGTTATGAACTTACAAAGCAAGCATGCATAATATCATACAGCGTTCTCATACATCAACCCAACACCAACACCATGCAATGTGAGACATTTGTTACATGTTATGAAAAAATATCATCAAAATCTTACTACTAACTATAGTCCATATCTTACGTTTGGTGAATTTTTTCCCCAATCACCTATTATTATTTTTAAAATATATTTTTATTACAGTAGTTGTGAACTTACAAAACAATCATGCTCATGTGCAGAATTCCCATACAACACCTCTCCATCAACACACCACACTGTGGTGAAATATTTGTTACAGATGATGAAATAATATCATCAGATTATCACCACTAACCATGGTCCATTACGTACCTTTGGCACACTTCTTCCATACTCCCCCATTATCAACACAGTACATCTTTGGCAGAGATGCATGAATAATACAGTATTGCTGTTAACCACAGTCCATAGGTCAGTAAAATTGTATTTTTCCCATGGTTATCCACATTCCCACCATGCTGCAATAGTGACATACATCTGCTCTAGCTCACAAAGGACACTGTTGCATCTATACCATCAACCACAAATTCTCATCCACCTTTGGGTTTACTGTTATTCAGTCCCCAGGTTATTCTCTAGCTTTCTTTCAATTGACATTTACTTCCTTAGACTACCCTTTCCTGCCACATTCCCATTTATAAACCAACTGTTACTCACCATAATGTGTTACTATCAACTCTATCCATTTCCACACTTTTACAGTAAAGTTAATTAAAACTCCTACATACATTAATCATCTGTAGTCCATCTCAGTCCTCCTCTTATCTACTTTAAGAATCCACCACCTACCACCAGGTCTTGAAGATGTTTTACTACATCTTTTAGAAGCTTTATGGTTCTTGCATTCATATTTAGTTTTTTTTAATCCATTTTGAGTTAATGTTTGTATAAGGTGTGAGATAGGGGTCCTCTCTCTTTCTTTTGGAAATGGATATCCAGTTCTCCTAGCACCATTTGTTGAATGGACTGTTCTGCCCAAGCTGGGTGGGTTTGACAGGCTTGTCAAAAATCACTTGGCCATAGATGTGAGGGTCTGTTTCTGAACCATCAATTCAGTTCCATTGGTCTATGTATCTGTCTTTATGCCAGCACCATGCTGTTTTTATGACTGTAGCTAGGTAATATGATTTATAGTCCAGAAGTGAGAGTTCTCTAACTTTTGTCTTTCTTTTTAAGGTGTTTCTGCCTATTCAGCACCCCTTACTCTTCCAAATAAATTTGATAATTGTGTCTTCCATTTATTTAAAAAAATGCTGGTGGATTTTTTTTTATTGGGATTGCATTGAATCTGTATATCAATTTGGGTAGAATTGACATCTTAATGATATTTAGTCTTCCAATCCATGAGCATGGAATATTCTCCCAATTATTTAGGTCTTTTAAAATTTCTTTTAACAATGCATTGTAGTTTTCTGAATACAAGTGCTTTACATCTTTGGGTAAGTTTATTCCTAAATAGTTGATTCTTTTAGTCGCTATTGTCAATGGAATTTTTTTCTGACTTCCTTCTTAGATTGCAAATTACTAGTGTCTTTTTAAAGTCTGTTTCATCTTATATAAATATAGATACTCTGGCTTTTTGTTGTTGTTGTTACTGCATGCATGGAATATCTTTTTCCAGACTTTCACTTTCAATCTATTGGTGTCCTTGGGTCTAAGGTGAGTCTCTTGGAGACAGCGTATAGATGGCTCATGTTTTCTTATCCATTCCTCCGATCTGTGTCTTTTGATTGGGGAGTTTAATCCATTAAAATTCAATGTTATTACTCTAAAAGCAGTTCTTATTTCACCCATTTTGACTTTTGGGTTTTATCTGTCATATTTTATTTTCACCACTCTTTTGAGACTTTTAGTTACCTTTACTGATATAATCTTCATTTCTAGACTCTTTTCCAAGCCTCTCTCTCCTCTCTTTTCTTTTCAGACTGTAGCACACCCTTTAGTATTTCCTGCAAGGCCAGTTTCTTCATTATAAATGCTCTCAGTTTCTGTTTATCTGTGAATATTCTAAACTTGCCCTCATTTTTAAAAGACAATCTTTCCAGATATAAGATTCTTGGCTGGAAGTTTTTCTCTTGCAGTATCGTAAATATATCATACCACAGTCTTCTTGCCTCTATGGTTTCTGATGAGAAATTGGTACTTAATCTTATTGGGTATCCCTTATATGTTATGCCTCACTTTTCTCTTGCTGCTTTCATAATTCTCTCGTTTTCTTTGGCATTTGACATTCTGATTAGTATGCGTCTCAGAGTTGGTCTATTTGGATTTATTCAGATAGGAATATGTTGTGCTTCTTGGACATGGATATCTAAATCTTTCAATAGGGTTGGGAAATATTCCACCATTATTTCTTCAGATATTCCTTTCCCTTCTCTTTTCCTTCTGGAACACCCATGACACATATGTTTGCATGTCTCTTGTTGTCATTTAATTCCCTGACACCCTGTTCAATTTTTTCCATTCTTTTCTTCATCTGTTCTTTTGTATGTTTGTTTTCAGAGACCATGTCTTCAAGCTCCCCAATCGTTTCTTCTGCCTCCTCAAATCTGCTGTTATATGATTCCAGTGTATTTTTAATTTCTTTTATTGCACCTTTCATTCCCTTAAGATCTGTTATTTTTCTATGCATGATTTCAAACTCTTCTTTATGCTCATCCAATGTCTTCTTAATGTCCTTAATCTCTTTAGCCATCTCATTGAATTTATTAAGGAGATTTGTTTGAACATCTATGATTAGTTGTCTCACCTGCTTTATGTCATCTGGAGGTTTATCTTGTTACTTTAACTGGGCCATATCTTCCTGTTTCTTGGTATGGATTGTAATTTTTCATGGTGTCTTGGCATCTGGCTTACTAGATGTATTTATTCTGGGCAGTTTCTCTATTTAGTTTAGGGCTTTCTTGCCCTTTCTCCCTTGCTGGTTGTGTAGTAGAAGCCAAGGATGTAGCTGGTACTGTAAGCTGTGGAGCCTCAAGCTGCCTGCATTGCCCCAGGGACCAGTGAAGCTTCTCCCTCCTTTCACCTTTGCCAGGGGTAGGGACAGAGCTACAGCCATGTTTAATAATCCAAGTCCTGCAGGCCTAGGCTATGGTTGCCTGCTGAGACTGATGAAGCTTCACATCCCTTCCTCCGCTGCCTGGGGTGGTGGTGGAGCTACAGGTGTGGGCAGCAGTCTATGCTTTGTTGGTACAAAATAACTGCAGTTGCCCTGGTAGACTTCCAACTATTCATTTTGTGCCAGTTGAATGTACTTGCAGTTACCCACAGAGGATGGTACAGATCCCTCCAGCTTCCTCCCTGCCAGAGATAGGGTTGAAGCCTAGGCTAGGACTGCAGTCTGATCTGGGTAGAAAGAAGCTGATTCCTACCAACACTGTGATTTTCAATTAGCCTGGCTTTCCCACATCTCAGGGGTGGAGTCAAAATGGCAGCTACTGGGCTCTTTCCAACTTGGACAGGATCAAACTTTAGCTCTTCTTAGGGTTATACTTTAGCCAGCCATATTTACTAATCTGTAGCTATTGTCAGTGGCCAACTGTCTCTTCCTCCCCTGTTTTTAGGAAATGGAGCTTCCAACTCCAGCCACATAATAGCTTCTGAGGTGGATTGCGCTGCCAGAGTAGGATGATCACTAGCCTCCATGGCCTGGCCTGTATTTTCCTGGAGAGGCTGGCACAGGTCCCCGCAGCTTTTATTCCCTGCCAGAGTTGGGGATGGGGCTTAGGCTAGAGCTACAATCTGATATGAATGGAATGAAGCCAGTTGTTACCAGCATTGTGATTTTCAGTCCACCCTGCTTCCCCTTATGCCAGAGGCAGAGTTAAAATGGTGGCTACCAGCCTCTTTCTCACTTGGACAGGTTCAAACTTTAGCTGTTCTTAGGATTATACTTTAGCTTGCCGAATTTACTAATCAGTAGCTGAAGTTGGTACCCAACTGTCTCTTCCTCCCCCATTTTTGGGAAGTGGAGCTTCCAATTTCAGTCATGAAATAGTTTCCAGGGTGACTTGTGCTGCCAAAGGAGTATAGACACCAGTCTGCATGGTGTGGAGTGCTCTACTTAAGAATATTCTCTGCAGATGGGCAGTCTACACTTCCATTCTTTTAGGATGTTGCAGGATGCTCTTCTGCACGGGCCCCCAAACACATGCTGTAGATAACTCTGGGTGATTACTAACTGCATGGTAGCATGAGCTGATGCTAGGAGCTCCTTACTCTACCACCATCTTTCTGGTTTTTATACAGAATTTTTAATAAGGTTGATTGCAAATGTTTGGAAATGGATAGAGATGATGGTAGCACAGTATTGTGAGTTCAATTCACAGCATTGAATTTTGTGTCTGTGGTTGAAAGGAGGAAGTTTAGGGTCATGCATGTCACTAGAAGGCAATCTAGAAGATAAAACATGGGATTGTATAACATATTGAGCCCTGTTGTGGTTGATGACTGGGTTAATAGCACAAATACAAGAATGTTCTTTCATGAGCTAAAAGAAATTTACAGTACTATTATAAGGTGTTAATAATATAGTGGCATATAGGAAAAATACAATGACTACTATGCATGAATGTTAACAGTAATATTGTAATATTCTTTCATCAATTGTAATAAAGGTACTGTACCAATGCTAAGTGTCAATAATAGGGTTTTGTAAGTGTATGGGATTTTTTTCATACCAAACTTTATAAGAAAATCCATGAGAAGTTAGTTCCTTTTGCTCAACAGTATTATCTCTCCATAAAGACAAGACATCATATTTATGGACATGGTAAAATTATCAAATGAAATATCTTCTCAGTAAACAAAGTATTCTGAAACAGAAAATAACATTTGAATTATAATTATTATGAGAAACATTTTAGTCCTTTTGTTTAACAGAAGAAATTGCATGATACAGGGCAGACCTATGATTGTGTAAAATGTGGTAAAATCCAATAGTCTATGGGCACAATTTGTTTTTAAATGAACAAAATGAGAGTGAAAAGAAAATATTCAGTATAAGTAAAATTAAAAAGACACTTAGAAGGTCAATAAATTGTCTAATTTATAGATACATGAAAACTATTGAATGCAATGAATATAGGAAGGCTTTCAGAAAGATTCTCAACTTTTATGACTTCAAAGAATTCAGATATTAGAACTACTCTGCATATATACAAAGGATTATGAGGCTTTTCACAATAATATTAGCTTATAGAACAAAATAAGTTTCCTACTGTAGAGAAACTATGAATGTAATAAATAGCAGCTGCCTTTGGACATGATTGACTATAACCATAATGAGAAAATATGTATTGGAGAGGAATCACATCATTGTACTGACTGTGGGAAGGCCTTTAACCATGCCTAACAATTTATACTATATCTGAGAATTCATACTGGAGATAAACTTCATGAGTACAATAAAAGTGGCATTGCCTTAAGACTAGGCCAATAGTTTATTTAACATCATAAATCTGATCTAAAATAATGGTGAATGCAATGGATCCTTCTGTCAAGATCAGAACTTTTCTCAACATCACATGTAATCCTTGGGACTACAATAAATGAGGAAAAGCAATAAAGCTTAATATATTTATTATTTAATGCCATAGTACTCAGAAGAGACTCAAATGCTTTATAAGTGAAAATGTATTTTACAGTTTCCAAACTTTTCAAGTTTTCATTTACTAATAAACAGAAGTCCCAGACCTGAAACAGAGAGCAAATCTCTAAGAAGCATGGAACATTGGGAAGTAAGCTAAATTTCTACAGCTCAAACATTAATTTCCTGTTTATGCAATAAAATATTATTGAAGTTTATCGTTCATACATGAGCATACATATACAATAAATGTATAGCAAATGTTGTGAACTTACAAAACAAACATGTATATCATATTACAGGGCTCTCATACATCACCCTACCACCAACAGCTTGCATTGTTGTGAAACTTTGGTTACAAACTATGGAAGAGCATTGTCAAAATATTACTACCAATTTTAGCCCATATATTACATTTGGTTTATTTTCCCTCAACCTGCTTGATTATTAATATCCCATTTTAGTGTTATATATTTGTTATAGTTCATAATAAAAAGTTCTCCTATTTGTCTTGTTAATCATAGTCAAAATTCCAGCACTAGATTCTCTAGATTAAACAGACCCATGTTTTGCACAGTCCATTTAAAGTGTAAACTTAGTGGATCTCATTTTCATCACAGAGTAGTGTTGCCATCATCTCAGTAAATTTTAGAATTTTTTGTTACTCCAAAAGGAGAAATCCATATCACCTACAGTTGTCTATTAGAATTGAAATAATATCTTCTTTGCCATTGCTGCAAAAATATTACAATATTACTGTTAACTATCATCTATAAGTTATATTATTTGTAATTTTCCTGTGTTTTACCATGTTCTTAACACTGTAAAAGAAGAATCAAAAGATGCCTAGAAGCAGTTTTCCTCCTTGCAGTTAATTTGCAAGCCAGCAGAGGGCGCACATCCATTAATCTTTTCCCTGAGGTGACTCTGAATCTCCACTTGCCTGTGATTCTGGTCTGTCCAGAGCTGAGATTCAAAGTGGGCCCTTTTGGCCAAATTCATGGAAGAGAAACCGCTCTCTGCCCTTGGCCTCACCCCCCCCTCTTCCCAAGGAGGAATATGACTAATATCTTCTCACTTGAGTGTAGTGAGCCCTGGCCTATATCCCTGGCTGTTCTCCTTTAGGGTGGGGCATGGGTGCTGTATCCAATCACAGGTGTTAGTAACTCACCACTTCTTTTTACTTTTTCATCTCTTACCCTCCTAGCGGGTGTGCAGCACTCGCCTCGTCTGCAAAGCCCAAAACAGGACCATGAGGCAGCATTTTGGCCATCCTCCTTTGTTTTTTGATACACTTGTGTCCTGCCTACTCTGAAGACATCTTCCTGGAACCTTTAATTTCATTTTGATGGTTCACCTATGTATATTTATTTATTTGGAAACATACCTAGTGAAATAGAGAATTATTCATTTTTCCAATTAAGGAAAAGAAATTGGATGTGACAGTAATAATAAAAATTTGTTTTCTGCTAGAGCAATAATCTCAGAAATGACTAGAATAATTTTAAAAGAGACTTTCATTCTTTATGAGAAGCATTCATACACTGCTTTTACTGGGTGCCTTAAGCACTACCACATTTTCGTAAAAAATTGAATCATACATGGATCATTTTCATTTTTTGAAAAATTTTAAGTTTCATAAATTCTCCAAAGAAAATACTGGACAGACACATCTCTACAAATATGACCTGCATGGTGAACAGCTGCCAGGAATACAATGTATAATAGGCACTTGCAGGATTTTTGAAAAAGTAAGAGCCAGTCAGGACTGCGAGAGTTTTATAATGTGATGGCAGGAGGAAAAATGATGCAAGATGTGTACACACAACATACATTTAATAACAGAACATAAGGTTTGAAGATAGTGTTTCCTCTGTTATCTGAATGCTCCTTGTTCTGGAGAGAATTGTCTAACTGAAAATCAGCACTATGAAGTGATAAATGAACCAAATTTCAGAATGCCAAAAGTTTAAATGACTTAAGTGGAAACCTGGAGTCATGCCACCTCTTCCAGGCATGGCAGTACCATAGCTGGTCCTCAGTCATCCTGTTATGCTGCCATCACAGGGCTTTTTCACTTGCTTTCATTTTCAGTTAGAAACCTTATAGAAATCTAGGATAAAAGAGAAAATTTTAATGGAAGGACTAAGATACTCTAGAAACCCTTTAGGAATCATGTGCCAACAAATGAAAGTTTAAGGATTTGATTATTGCCTTATTTAAAATGGTATGTATGTATTGTGTAAATATGTAAATATATCTACCAATATATAGGTATAGACATAGATACATAGATATATAGACATTAACACAAATGCACTCACATACACACACAACAAATTGAATATTTTATAGGATGACTCTGATGGGGATTCAATGAATAGCATTTTCAATAACCACACAAGTTTTATTTTTTTTAACCAGGTGCTCACACCGCTGAGCCACACCCACTTCCTAGAATGAATTTTTAAATGAAAACTGTTTTCAACATTTAAAATATATATTTTTAGTATAGAAGTTGTGAGCTTAAAAAACAATCATGCACATCTGTAGAATTCCCATATAACCCTGCTTCACAATCACGCCACAACGTTGTGAAACATTTGTTATAGATTATAAGATAATATCATCAGATTATTATCACTAACTATGGTCCATAGCCTACTTTTGGCATATTTTTTCCATATCCCCCTATTATTAAGACAGTACGTCTTTGGCACTGATGCAAGAATATTACAGTATTGCTGTTAATCCATAAATTACATTAATTGTATTTTTCCCATACTTCTCCACATTCTTACCATGCTGTAATAGTGACATACTTCCATTCTAGTTCACAAAAGACATTCTTGCATTTTTATTATTAACCACAATTCTCATCCACCTCTGGTTTTACTGTGCTATACAGTGCCTGGATTATTCTCTAGCTTTCTTTCAATTGACATTTACATCCCTAGACTACCTTTTTCAGCCACAATCCCATTTTAAACCATCTCCTACTCACTATAATGTGTTACCATCAACTCTATCCATTTCACCCTTTTTACAGTCAAATCAATTAAATGTTCTACATATAATAAGCATCAGTACTCCTTTGCAGCCCTCTTCTTATCTCCTAATAACCTATACTCTAGGTTTTAACTCCATACATTTATTCTACTCATTTAGTTCACATTAGTGAGACAATGCAATATTTGTTCTTTTGTGTCTGGCTTATTTCACTTAGTATAATGTCTTCAAGATTCATCCATGTTATCGTATGTGTCCCAATTTCATTTTTTCTTACTGCAGCATAGTATTCCATCGTATGTATATACCATTTTTTGATTATCCATTCATTGGTTGATGGGCACTTGGATTGTTTCCATCTTTTGTCAATTGTGAATAATGCCATTATGAACATCAGTGTGCAAATGTCTGTTTGTGTCACAATTTTCAGTTCTTCTGGATATATTCCTAGTAGAGAAATCGTTTGGTCATATAGCAATTCTATATTTGGCTCCTGAGGAAATGCCTCTCCAGCACTATTGTTTTCTGTTTTTTTAGTAATAGCTATTCTATGCAGTGTGAGATGATACCTCATTGTTGTTTTTATTTGTACTTCCCTAAAAGCTAAGGATATTGAACATTTTTTATGTGCTTCTTGGTCTTTTGTATCTCCTCTTTGGAGAAATAACTATTTAAGTCTTCTGCCTATTTTTAAATTGGATTGCTTTCTCTTTCATTGTTGAGTTGCATGATCTCTTTATATAGAATTGAAATCAAATGCTTATTGGATGTTTTCTCTAAAATATCAAAACTTCATTAGTTGGTGAGTCATCCTTTCACAAAGGCCATGCTATTCCTCTCTATCATTCTGAAGTGACACCACACATGTTTTTTATCTACTAACTTAGACGCTAAAACAGGACAGGTGAGCCAAACTTGTCTTGTCTTGGCAATATTGGAGAAAATGACCTTCACCCTTTCACCTTTAGTTAATTTACTACTTTATCTCATTTCTCTAACCACTCAGAAATAATTCAGCTGCTGTAAGTATAAGCAAACACTCTTTCCTAGTTGTGACTTATTTCCTCTATCCATTTTTCTTTATAAAAGAAAGGTTTCATATACATTTCTGTTTGTTTTTTTCATTTCCAAGAGCTGAAAACAAAACTGGTTACTAACTGTCATCCGTGGGATTTTACTGCTCCTCTCAGCTGCTCCAGTGCATGGACCTACTCTTTCTAGGAATTTCCAGGCTTGCTTCTTCCTCAGGTCATTTTCACTTGCTCTTTCCCTCTGGATTGTTCTTTCCCCAGGTCTCTTCATGCCTGCCACCATTATTTCTTCTAAGTCTTTACTCAATTTTCATTTTTTCAGAGTCACAGTCCTTGAACACATATTTTAAAAATACCTCCTCTTGACTATCAACCAATATGTGTGAGGATTTTCCACTATTTTCATATCGATGTTACATATTCTTCCATTACTGCAATATTAATAAGTTTACTTTTTCCATGGTTGCATTCCCCACTTATGTTTGTTCATTCCTCAGTCTTGAGGATTTTGGGATGGTGATGCCCACTCTGCTTCCAACTGAGAGGGGGTTTATGTCTTATGGGGCAGATGGATGGAACTGTCTTGCTTGCATTTGTAGATACTCTCTCTTTGGGGGGTTTGGGGGTTGTCCATCATCATTTTGTTAATTGTCCTGGGCAAGCCCAATGAACTGAGAGTAGATGTTGTCTGCAACTCTGCTGAGATTCAGGGCTGAACGAGCATGTGAATAAACTGAAGATTTAAGTTTCTGGGACGTATATTTAATAGGTATAATGCTAAGTATAGGTTCAAATAAAAGGGACAGAAGAACCATAAGTAGGGAAATTATAAATGATTCTAACTCTGTTACATTGGGGAGATAAGTTAACACATATTTCAAAGTAAGGCCCACCAATGGGATACCAATTTCCTGAGGCTTTCTGCCCTGCCTATAGTGTCCAGATGTCTCTGGAGCCCTCATGAGCACCCTTCTTGAGACATCGTTTACTGTAGCAGTCAGTGAGATCCTCCTGAGATGTGTATAAGCCTAATCTCTGGAATGACCTCCCAACTCATTTTGAAATCTCTTAGCCATAAAAACTTTTTTGTATTTACTGTTTCCCCCTTTTGGTCAAGGTCTTTTTCCAAGTGCAGTGTTAGTTGGCACTTGTTAATAATACATCAATCCCAGGGAGGCTCATCTCCAAGAGTCATGTCCTATGCTGGGGGGAAAGGAGTGAGCTTAAATGCTGAGTTTGGCTTAGAGAGAGCCCACATTTGAGTAACAAGGAGATTTTCAGGAAGTAACTCTTGGGCAATATATATTACTAGGCTAAGTTTCAAGTTTACAAGAATGATGTTCATAAGTTAAAGCTGATTATCAAATGCCTGGCATATTGGTCAGTCCTCTTTCAGTAGGCACTGCCTATGTACCCTGGAGATTCTTGCCACTCCATTAGAGAATGTAGCAGGACTCTCTAGGATGTGAATTTAATAATTTGTTATTGTGTGGGTCTGCACCCACTGAGATAACACTGTGGCCACATGAACACATTTATATGCCATACAGGCATGCCCCAGGTGCATCCTTCCCCACTCATCGTCACATTACTGACACCCTAAACCAATGAACCTCCCCTGCCATAGTTGTAATTTTTCTGTAATCCAAAACCTCTCAAAAAACAAAGCCAAAAAAAATTTCTTGCATTGTACTTTTCACCACTGTAAGATCTGTTATCTTTTATATGTTTCCAATTTCTTCTGTATGTTTCCCCAGTGTCTTTTACCCCCCTTTGGAGTTTTCTTTAATTGTTATTTTTTAAAGAAGCTTAGATTACACAAATGTTACAAAAAATATAAGGGATTCCCATAAGCCCCACTCCCTGTCCTCCCACACTTTCCCACATCCACATCCCTCATTAGTGTCTTCTTATATTTTTTAAAACTTTATTTCAAAGAAGCTTTAGGCTACAAAAAACTCACATTGAAAATATGGGGGGTTTCTGTATACCCCACCCCCTCCACCTCTCACATTTTCCCCTATTAATAGCATCTTACATGAGTATGGTATATTTGTTACAATTGACGAACACATATTGAAACATTGATACTTACCGTGGTCAATAGTTTACATTATGGTTTACACTTTGCACTATACAATTTTATAGGTTTTGACAAAATGTATAATGGCCTATATCCAACATTGCAATATCATGCACGGCAATTCCAATGTGCTAAAAATGCCTCACGTTCCACCTATTCTTCCTTCCCTCCCCTCTCAAAACCACTGGTAACCATTATCTTTATATCTGTGCTACAAGTTCTTCCATTATAACAATAATAAGTCTACTTTGGTCCACGGTTGAATTCCCCCCTTATGTTTCTTCATTCCTCAATCTTGAGGATTTTGGGATGGTGATGCCCACTTTAATTCTAATTCCATAGAAGCATGCCCCAGATGCACCCTTCCCCATATATGCCCCCCCCTTCCACCAGTGACCCTCCCGTCCTATAGTTGCCAAAAGAACACTCCCACAATTCCTTCCTCCAGTTCTCCCTTCAGCTCTATGGATAGCTTAACCCACCCCCCTGTCAACCCTGCTAGCAGTTACATTCCAGCACCATTGACCTCATTCCCATCGCTGCACCACCGTCACCGCCATTCACTGCCAAACCTCCCCTATCCACCTTATCATAGATTCGGCCCAGATTGTGCATTGTCCCACCACACTCTAATCCCTTTTTGGCAATCTATATTCCAGACTCTACCTCTGTGAGTCTGCTCAATATATTTCGTTCATATCAGTGAGATCATGCAATATTTGTCCTTTAGTGACTAGCTTATCTCACTCAACATAAGGTCTTTGAGATTCATCCATGTTGCCGCATGTTTCAATACTTCATTCCTTCTTACAGCTGAGTAATATTCCATTGTATGTATGTACCACATTTTGTTTATCCATTCTTCCATTGATGGACACTTGGGTTGCTTCCAACTTTTGGCAATTGTGAATAATGCTGTGAACATTGGTGCACATTTATCTGTTTGTGTCCCTGCTTTCAATTCTTCTGGGTATATTTCTAGTAGTGGGATTGCCAGATCATATGGCAATTCTATTCTTGCTTCCCAAGGAATAGCAAACCATTTCCCACAGTAGCTGCACCATTCTACATTCCCACCAGCAGTAGATGAGTGCATTCCTCCACATCCTCTCCAACACTTGTAGTTTTCTGTTCTTTTAATAACAGCCAGTCTAATTTGTATAAGATGATATCTCATTATAGTTTTCATTTGCATTTTCCAAATAGTTAGTGAAGTTGAGCATCTTTTTATGTGCTTTTTAGCCATTTGTACTTCCTCTTTGGGAAATGTGTCTATTCAAAAATCTTGTCTATTTTAAAATGGGTTGTTTGTCTTTTTACTTTCAAGATCTAAGATTTCTTTATATAGGCTGAATATTAAACCTATATCAGATAGGTGGTTCCCAAATATTTTCTCATGTTGAGTAAGCTCCCTTTTTACTTTCTTGTTGAGTTGCATGATCTCAAATTCCTTTGAAGCACAAAACATTTTAATTTTGTGGAGGTCTTTTTATTGCTTTTTATCTTTTTTTCTTTTTCTTTTCATGCTTTGGGTGTAAAGTTTATGAAAACATTTCTTACTATCATATCTTGTAGTTCCTGCCCATTATCTTCCAGAGACTTTATGGATTGGCCTCTTATATTTACATCTTTGATCCAATCTTAAGTTAAATTTTATATGTGATGTGATATGGTGATACTTTTTCATTCTTTTGGATATGGATATCCAGTTCTCAAAACACCATTTGTTGAAGAAATTACTCTGTCCAAGTTGAGTGGGCTTGTTGGCCTTGTCAAATATCAGTTGGTGAGATATGTGTAAGTCTGTATCTGAACTCTCAATTCATTTCCATTGGTCAGTATGTCTATCCTTGTACCAATACCATGCAATTTTGACCCCTGTAGTTTTGTAGTCTTCTTTAAAGTCAGGTAGCATGATTCCTTCAATTTCATTTTTCGTTTTCAAGATGTTTTTGGTTATTTGGGACCATTTACTCTTCCAAATAAATTTGATATTTAGCTTTTCCAGTTCAGTAAAAAATGCTTTTGCAAGGAGGTGGATCCAAGATGGCATAAGAGTAGTTCAGGCAGGGTGAATCTCTCTTGCAAAACAGGAGAGTAGACACAGAAATAGTCTGAGGAAACCATTTTGGGGACCCCTAAAGCCCAGGAAATTGCCACACACATAATCCAGGAGGGATGGAGACACAGAGATGGAAAGGCCAAAGGGAAACCCATGAGCTGATATCCCTGAGGCTGAGAATGCCACACATCTCCCACCCCTCAAGTGAACAACTAACTACCATAAAACCTGTGACCGAGTGGTCAATAGAGGGAGGAAAAGACATTACTCCCAGGGATGAGCAAGGGTGTAGCAAATGTTTGACTGTGATTTCTCTTCTGTGAGTGTAACTACCGCAACTTCCTAGCAAAGAAGAGGTAGCAGCAACTACCCCTCCATAGAAGGGTTTGCCAAGGAGCACCATTTGCTGACCAGCTGGGAAAGTGAAGGAAAACAAACTGGTCTCTCCCTATTCTTTCCTAGACACAGTAGACTTGGTCTGGCCCCATTAGCAACTCCCTGCCAGTTTTCACTATTTAAACAGGACCTTATTAGTCCTAGAAAAAAAAAAACCTAAAAATCAAATAAAAGCTGTGAAATAAAATCACTAGGCAAGAGTGAAAAACTGATCAACAGAGCAAAATCATCAACATAAGCAGAGGCCCAGGTATCACCAAAAGATAACCACCCACAATAAGATACAGGAAGATATGGCCATTCAAATGAACAAGCCAAGAATCTAGATGAGACTCAAGATTTAAGACAACTAATAAATGATGTTCAAACAAACCTCCTTAATCAATTTAAGGAGATGAAGGAAAATATAACTAAAAAGATAAAGAATATTAAGGTGACACTGTGTGAGCATAAAGACCAATTTGAAAGCCTGCAAAAAAGTTATAGAGCTTATGGGAATGAAAGACACAGTGGATGAGATTAAAAATTCATTGGAGGGAAACGGATGTGGCTCAAGAGGTTCGGCGTCCGTCTACCATATGGAGAGACCGAGGTTCGATCCCCGGTACCTCCCGGTAAAAAAAAAAAAAAAAAAAAAAAAATGCATTGGAACCATATAACAGAAGATTTAAAATGTTAGAAGAATGAATAAGTGAATTCAAAGATAGGGCATTTGAAATTGAAAAGATGGTGAAGAGGCAGAAAAAAGAATGCAAAAAATTGAACAGGGTCTAAGGCAAATGAATGAAAACATAAAATGCACAAATATCTATTATAGGTGTCCTAGAAGTAGAGAATGGAAAGGGAGTAGAAAGAACATTTTCAGAAATACTGACTGAAAATTTTCCAATCCTTATGAAAGATATGAATATCAATATTCAAGAAAGACAATGTACTCCAAACAGTATGAATCCTAATAGGCCTACTTAGAGACATCTATTATCCAGATTATCAAATGCCAAAGATAAAAAGGGGATTTTGAGAGCAGCAAAATAAAAGCAATGTGCTACTTACAAGGGAAACTTAATAAAGCTAAGTGCTGATCTCTTTTCAGAAACTATGGAAGCAAGAAGGCAGTGATAAAATATTTTCAAGATACAGAAAGAGAAAAACTGCTAGCCAAGAAATCCTTATCTGGAAAAATTATCCTTCAGAAATGAAGACAAGTTTAAAATCTTTACAGACAAACAAAAACTAAGAGAGTATGTTACCAAGAGATGGAATCTATAAGACATCTTAAAGGGTTTGTTACAGCCTGGTAGGAAAAGACAAAGGAGAGAGTCCTGGAGAAGAGTGTAGAAATGAAGAACATAAGTAAGAGAAATTGAAAGGGTTAAAAGACAGAAACAGTGGACATGACAACAGAAAGCCAATGGATAAAATGAACAAAGTAAGTAATGCCTTTATAATAGTAAAACTGAATGTTAATGGATTGAGCTCCCTAATTAAAAGACAGACTGACGGAATGGATAAAAAACATGAGTCATCTATTTCTTGTCTACAAGACATTCACCTTAGATGCAAGGACACAATCAGGTTGAAAGTGAAAGGTTGGGAAAAGATATTCCATGCTAACAGCAATAAAAAAAGATCTGGATTAACAGTACTCATATCAGACAAAATAGATTTTAAATGAACAACTTTTATAAGGGATGAAGAAGGTCATTATATATTAATAAAAGGGGCAATTCACCAAGAAGAAATTACAGCAATAAATATTTATTCACCTAAAATAGGTGTCCCAAAATACATGAGACACAAACTGAAAAATATGAAGGGAGAAATAAATGTCTCTACAATAATAGTTGGAGATTTCAACACTCCACTCCTAGCATTAGATAGAACATCTGCAGAGAGGATAAATAAAGAAACTGAGAGCATAAGTAATATGATAAATGAACTAGATCTAATAGATATTTAGAGAGCATTACACCCCCAAAAGAGCAGGATATACATTCTTCTCAAGTGTTCATGGATATTTCTCCAGGATAGAACATATGTTGGGACATAAGTCAGAACTCAATAAATTTAAAAATGTTGAAATTATTCAAAACACTTTTTTTATCATAATGGAATTAAGTTGGAAATTAATAACAGGCAGAAAAAGGGAAAATCCACATATATATGAAGATTAAAAATACACTCTTAAATAATCAGCGGGTTAAAGAAGAAAGTACAAATGAAATCACTAATTACCTCAAGAAAAATGAAAATGAGAACACAACATACAAAAATGCATGGGTTAGAGAAAAGGCAGTGTTGGCAGGGAAATTTATAGCCCTCAATTCTTATTTTAATGAAGAAGAAAGATCCAAAATCAAAGACCTAACTGCACACGTGGAGGAATTAGAAAAAGAACAGCAAAACAATCCCAAAGCAAGCAGAAACAAAGTAATAATAAAGATTAGAGCAGAAATAAATGAAATGGAGAAAAAACAATATAGAAACTTAAAAGTTGGTTCTTTGAAGAGATCAATAAAATGGTTAAACCCTTAACTACAACAACAAAGAGAAAAGGGAGAAGATGCAAATAAGTAAAATCAGAAATGAGAAGGGTGACATTACCACTAAACCAGAAGAAATAAAAGAGATCATAAAAGGATACTATGAACAACTGTATGCCAAAAAACTGGATAACATTGATGAAATGGACAAATTTCTGGATACACATGAACAAACCACACTGACCCTAGAAGAAATAGAATACCTCAACAAACCAATCACAAATAATGTAATTGAAACAATCATCAAAAACCTCCCCAAAATGAAAAGCCCAGGACCAGATTCCTTCAAAGATGAATTCTACCAATCATTTAAAGTGTATCTAATATCAATCTTGCTCAAATACTTCAAAAATATTGAACAGAAAGGAACACTACCAAACTCATTCTATGAAGCTAACATCACCCTAATACCAAATCAAAATAAAGATATTACAAGAAAATAAAATTACAGACCAATTTCTTGAATGACTATGGATGCAAAAATCCTCAACAATATACTTGCTAACCAAATTCAAAAACAACATAAAAAAATTATACATCATCAAGTGGGCTTTATCACAAGCATGCAAGAGTGGGTCAGCAGAAGAAAATCAATCAGGGTAATACACCATATTAATACATTGAAGAAGAAAAATCATATGATCATTTCAATTTCTGTAAAAAAAGGCCTTTAACAAAATACAATATCTTTTCTTGAGAAAAACACCCCTAAAGATAGGAATTGAAGGAAAATTTCTCAATATGAAAAAGGGCATATATGAAAAGCCCACATCTAACAGTGTACTTAATAGTGAAAGACTAAAAGCTTTCCTGCTGAAATCAGGAACAAGACAAGGATGTCCATTCTCCCCACTGTTATTCAATATTGTGCTAGAAGTTCCGGCTAGAACAATTAGGCAAGAAAAAGAAGTAAAAGTCAGTTAAATAGGAAAGGAAGAAGTAAAACATTCATTATTCACTGATGATATGACCCTATACTTAGAAAATCCTCCCCAAAATCCACAACAGAATGACTGGAATTTATAGACAATATCAGCAATGTGGCAGGATACAATATTAATATGCAAAAATCAATTGCATTTCTAAATGCTGTTAATGAGCAAAGAAGAAGTCAGAAAAAAAATTTTCAATAGTGACCAAAAGAATAAAAAACTTAGGAAAAAATTTAACCAAGGACATAAAGGACCTGTATTCAGAAAACTACAAAACTTTGTTAAAAGAAACCAATGATGATCTAAATAAATGGAAGGGTATTCCATGTTCATGGATTGGAAGACTAAATATCATTATGTTGTCAATTCTACCCAAGCTGATTTACAGATTTAATGCAATTCTAATAAAAATCCCAATAGCTTTCTTTGTAGAACTGGAAAAGCCAATTATCAAATGTATCTGGAAGGGTAAGGGCCCCTGAATAGACAAAAATATCTTAAAAATGAAGAACAAAGTTAGACTTTAAAGCATATTATTTAGCTACAGTGATAAAAACAGCATGGCACTGGCATAAAATGGACAGATTGACCAATGAAATTGAATTGAGAGTTCAGAGATAGACCTTCACATCTATGGTCAAGTGATTTTTTTTTTTTTTTAAGATTTTATTTATTTATTCATTTATCCCCCCCTTGCTGCTTGTGCTCGCTGGGTCAGCTAACCACGCCATGCGGGCGGGCTTGCCTTCACCAGGAGGCCCCGGGAACCGAACCCAGGGCCTCCCATATGGTAAACGGGAGCCCTACTGATTGAGCCACAGCCGCTTCCCCTATGGTCAAGTGATTTTTGACAAGGCTGTCAAACCCACTCAGCTGGGCAGAATAGCTTATTCAACAAATGGTGCTGGGAAAACTGGATATCCACAGCTAAAAGAAAGAAAGAGGACACTTTTTTCATAACTTATATAAAAATGAATTCAAAATGGATAAAGGACCTAAATATAAAAACTAGACTCATACAGTTCTTAGAAGAAAATATAGGGAAACATATACAAGATCTTATGCTTGGTGGTGGTTTCTTGGACCTTACCCCCAAAGCACAAGCAACAAAAGAAAAAATTGATAAATGGGACTGCATCAATATTAAACACTTTTTTTTCTTCAAAAGACTTTGTCAAGAATGTAAAATGGCAGCCTATAAAATATATAAAATGGGAAAAATCTTCAGAAACCATATAACTAATAAGGGATTGACCTCCATATTATATAAAGAGATCACACGACTTTTTAAGGACAAAATGACGAACAGTCCAATTTTTTAAAAAGGGACAAAAAATTGAATGCATTTTTTCTGAAGTGGAAGTACAAACATCTAAAAGACACATGAAAAGATGTTCATCATCACTAACTATTAGGGAAATGTAGAACAAAACAACAATGAGATATCATCTCATGCCATACAGAATGGCCATTATTAAAAGAACAGAAAACATCAAGTGCTGGAGAGGATGTGTAGATATAGAAACACTCCTTTACTGTTGATGGGACTGTAAAATGGTGCAACCTCTGTGGAAGATGATCTGGCAGTTCCTCAGAAAACTAATATATAACTGCCACATGATCCAGCAATCATGCTACTAGTAATATATTCAGAAATATTGAAAGCAAGGATACATACAGATATTTGCACACCAATGTCCATAGTAGCATTATTCACAATTGCCAAAAGATGGAAACAACCTAAGTTTCCATCAACCAATGAGTGGATAAACAAGAGGTGGCATATTCATATGATGGAATATTACTCAGTGGTAAGAAGAAATCAACTGGAAAAGCACATGACAACATGGAGGAATCTTGAGGATATTATGTTGCATGAAATAAGCCAGGCACAAATAATGAATATTGTATGGTCTCACTGATATGAACTAAATATGAGCAGACTTTTGGAGTTGGACTATGAAGTGTATGTTGATGGGAGATGGAATGTGGACTGAGAAGAGGGAGCAGATGCCAGATTTTTGCATCTAAGTTCATTAGAGAGATTGGTCTGTAGTTGTCTTTTCTTGTAGCATATCTATATGGCTTTAATATTCGGGTGATGTTGGCATTATAGAATGAGTTAGGTAATGTTCCTTCCTGTTCAATTTTTGGAAGAATTTGAATAGGATTGATACTAGTTCTTTTTAGAGTGATTGGTAGAATTCATCTGTGAAGACATTTGGTCTTGGGCTTTTCTTGGTTGGGAAGTTTTTGATGACTAGTTCAATCTCACTATTTGTGATTGGTCTGTTTAGTTCTTCTATTGCTTCTTTTTTTTTTTTTTTTTTTTATGTATGACTCCATATAATTAAATCATAGAACCTATGTTTGCTGTCTTTTGCAAAAAATTGGAGAAAATGTGAAACATAAAGAGAAATTTATAGAGACAATAAAATTTTTCTTTAAGTATTCTGTCAATGTTCATTACAGGTTCATTTTTTTTTTTATGGGTAAAAATCAAAATTCTCACAATACATACAAACATTTGCAA
>JAKSZT010053975.1:3641930-3722299 GCA_026826555.1 Tolypeutes matacus
ATCTCTCTCAATAGAGTTGGGAAGTTTTCAGCCATAACTTCCTTCAATACTCCTTCTGTTCCCTTTCCCTTCTCTTCTCCTTCTGGGATGCCCATAATGCGTACGTTTGTGCGTCTTGCATTATCGGTTAATTCCCTGAGACCACACTGGATTTTTTCTATCTTTTTTGTCTATCTTTTCTACAATCTCTTTGATTTCAACTGTATTGTCTTCCATTTCACTAATTCTTTCCTCTGCCTGTTCAATTCTGCTGCCATGTGAGTCCAGTGTCTTTTTCATTGCTTGACTTGTGTCTTTGTTCGCCATCATATCCATTACCTTTTAGGTGTGTTAGCTATTTCTTCAGTATGTTCACCCAGTGTCTTCTTTATATCCTTAATCTCTTCCTTCAGTTCTTTAAGTTGGTCCATGATATTTGTTTGGATAGCTTTGATTAGTTGTTCGATGTACTGCATTGCTTCCTGGTTTTTATTTTGTGCACTGGACTGGTCCATGTTTTCCAGTTTCTCAGAGTCATTTGTATTTTTCTGTTGCCCTCTGGTCATCATATTATCTTGATGGGTTTGTTCAGTTGATTAGCTTTTGTCTATGCTCTGGAATTTTATTTAGCTGTTGGTTCTGCGTGTGAGTTAAGTTTTCTCTTTGGCAGTTTTTCTTCTTATTTTATTTCCTTGCTTCTTTCTATGTTCCCTTGAAGGCAAAAGGTTAGGGCCAGAGGAATCAAAAGATGTAAGGAAGGCAGAAGGATAATAGAAATATTGATAAAAGTTAGAAGAGGGGCAAAATGAGACTTAATGAGATGAATATTTAACTTGTGTAGGCAGTGTAGAGTACTAGGAAAAAATATGGAGTTCCTACAATGGACTGGGAAAACAAATGGAGGAATATATTTATATAGTGATTTAGAAGGCTAGAATTATGAGGAGGGAGAGAAATAGTAGAGAAAGGTCTGAAAGGAAAAAGTTAATACTAATAAAAAAAAAAAAGAAAAAAGAAGAAGAAGAAAACAAAATAGTTGGGATAGAAATTGACACCCTTAAGTTGTGGGCCTATGAAAAAATGTTGTCTCTAAGAGCCACAACAGAAAACAGAAGGCAGAAAGATGCAGGAAGGATAAGCGATAGTTTGTAATACAGAATCAATATATACAGCGAGTGGGAAATTACTGAATAAGAAGCCCAGCAAATAAGCGACCAGCTGGCAGCACCTATTTAAAAAAAAAAATAGAAGGAAAAAGGAAGGGGGGAGGAAAACGGGAATAATAGCAATAGACCAGAAAGTAACAGAGAGAAACCAAAGATCCACACAGGCAAGCAGTCAAACAGAGCTAAGGGGGGTCAATGATTCCCCTAGGGTCCACGTGGATCCTTCCTGCCTACTTGTGTGTATCAATGAATTTCCCCACAGGGTTCTATATGCAGGTCCTGAAGCAGCTTTTAGCTATTAAACTAAATTAAAAAGAATTTATTTTTCATTTGTTGAGGTGACCTCACTTTTTTTTTTTTTTTAGCCAAATGCAGGACCCAAAATAATTCCTCCTCTAGACCAACCCCCTTACAGAAGGGACCCTAGCTGGGCCCGTGGAAATTAATCAAGCACGTCCCACTTTCCGGACTCCCCAGGTTAGCTGAAACTCTGATGTTAGTCAGTGAGGAGTGCTAAAGATGGCGGGTTCCGCCCCTTCTGGCGCCGAGCTCCAGCGTCACCGGGCTGCTCAGTAAATCAGTTTGAGTGCAGATTCGCGTCTGCTCTCAGCCTAATGGTGCTTCAGGTCGGCTTATCTGCTCCCCAAAGCTATGGGGTGGTGCAGGCAGCCAGATCGATATCTAAAAATATAAAATACCCTTCTCTGTCTTCCAACTGAACCCTCCCTTCTTTGGGAAGTGTCCCTTCCTCCTGGCTCCGCAGCGGCCCGGGTCTTATCCCTGGGTGGCTAGGGAAATCAGCTGCGTTCGACCAAAATCCCCCCTCCGGTTCACTGGGTGCCGATTAGCTCATTTGCTCTGTTCACACAAGGTCCAAGGGGCGCCAGGCAGCCAGATCCCCAGAAAATAAAACTTTTTCGCCCTGCCTACGGCTCAAAATGGCCGTTTTATTTATTTTTTCCCTAACCGCGGGGCTCAGCCGCCTGTGCCAACCTCCACCGGCAGCCTCAAAACTCACGAATCTCCACCGTTCGGTCCACGCCGCTGATCTGCGCAGATAGATGTCCCAAGCCTCTCACTCCACGCGTGCACAGCACAGACCCCCGGGCAGGACCCCGTCCCCAATCCGCCTTGCTCTGGGAGCTTGCAGTGTGCGCCCTCCTACACTAACGCCCTTCTATTGCTTCTTACATCAATGTAGGCTAGTTGTGTTTTTCTAGAAATTTTTCACTTCATCTAAATTGTCCATCTTGTTGGCATACGATTTTTCAAAGTAAACTCTTATGATACTCTTTATTTCTGTGGTTCAGTGGTGATATCCCCTTTCTCGTTTCTGATTTTATTTGCAATACATCTTCTCTATTTTTTCTTTGTTATTCTAGCTAAGGGATTGTCAATTTTATTTAATCTTCTCAAAGAATTGGCTTTTGGGTTTCTTAATTCTTTCTAATGTATCTTTATTCTCAATTTCATTTAATTCTGCTCTAACCATGTTATTTCTTTCCTTCTACTTGCTTTGGGATTAGTTTGTTGTTCTTTTTCTATTTCCTCCAGGTGTACAGTTAGTTATTTTTTTAATTTTAGCTCTTTCTTCTTTTTAAATTAGGCATTTAAGGTTATAAATTTCCCTCTCAGCACTGAATTAGCCACAACCTATAAATTTTGATATGTTGTGCTCTCATTTGCATTCACTTCAAAGTAGTTATTGATTTCTCTGGCAATTTCCTCCTTGACACATTGATTGCTTAAAAGTATGTTGCTTAACTTTCATATATTTGTGCCTATTCCAGTTCTCCATCCTTTATTGATTTTCAGCTTCAGTCTGTTGTGGTCTGAGAAAGTGCTTTTTATAATTTCAATCTTTCTAAATTCATTGAGACTTGTTCTATGACCTATCATGTGCTCTATCTTAAAGAATGATCCATGAGCACTTGAGAAGAATATATATCTTGCTGCTTTTGGGTGTCATGTTCTGTATAAGTCTATTAAATCTAGTTCCTCTAACCTATTATTCAAGGTTTCTGTTTCTTTTTTGAGCCTCTGTTGAGATGTTCTAATGGTGATAATGGTGTATTGAAGTCCCCACTGTGATTGTAGAGTATAGCTCCCCCTAGTTTTGCCAGTATTTGCCTCAAGTATTTTGAGGCTCCCTGGTTAAGTGCATAAATATTTATGATTATTCTTTCTTCTTGGTTAAATACCTATTTTATTAATATAATGTATCCTAAGCACCTCTTAAAATATATTTATATATATATATATAAATTAAAAAAAAAGAAGTGGAAACAGAGAGATGGAGAGGTGAGGAATTTTCTTGTTTATTGTCATTTTTTGTTTACTACTATTGTTGAAATAATGAAAATACTCTAATAATGATTGAAATGATGAATGCACAACTATGAGATTATACCAAATACTATTATTGTACACATTGAATGAATTGTATGCTTTGTTAATATGTACCAATAAAATAGATTTGTTTAAAAAATAAAAAATAAAAAAATAAAAATATAATGTATCCTTCTTTGTCTCTTACAGCAGTTTTGTATTTAAAGTCTATTTTGTCTGATATTAGTATAGCTACTCCTGCCCTTTTTTGGTTACTGTTTGTGTGTAAAATCATTTTCCAACCATGCCCTTGCAACCTCCTTGCATCCCTGGGTCCAAGGTGAATTTCTTACAGACAGCATATAGATGGGTCATATTTCCTTATCCATTCTGCCAATCTGAGCCTTTTGATTGGAGAGTTTAATCCATTAACATTCAATGTTACTACTGTAAAAGTATTACATACTTTAGCCATTTTTTCTCTAGGCTTATATATGTCATATTTTATTTCTTTTTGTATCATTTTAGTTATTCTTACCAATAATCTTCCTTTTTACACTCTCCTCCATCCCTCTATCCCCTGTTTTTTTAATTCAACCTGCAGAACTCTCTTTAGTATTTCTTGAAGGGCAGGACTCTTGTTGACAAATTCTCTCAATTTGTGTTTATCTTTAAATATTTTGAACTCTCCCTCATTTTTGAATGACAGTTTTGCTGGATACAGAATTCTTGGCTGGCAGTTCTTTTTCTTTCAACAACTTACCTATGTCATAGCACTGCCTTCTAACCTCCATGGCTTCAGATGGGAAATCAGAACTTAATCTTATCAAGCTTTCTTTTTATATGATGGGTCTCTTTTTTCTTACTGCTTTCAGGATTCTGTCTTTGTCTTGAGGTTTTTGATAATCTGATACATATGTGTCTTGGTAGGTCTGCTAGGATTTATTGTGCTTGGAGTATGCTGCACTTCCTGGACATGTATATCTATGTCCCACAAGAGTTGGGAAAGTTTTGGCTATTACTTCCTGAAACACTCCTACTGCCCACTTTCCTATCTCTTCTCCCTCTGGGATGCCAATAGTGCATATGTTTACATGTTTTATATTGTCATTCAATTCCTTCAGACCCTGCTTGATTATTTTTTTGTCTCTCTGTTCTACTATCTGTGTGATTTCATATATCCTAGCTTTAACAGTGATAATTCTTTCCTCTGCTTTTTCAAACCCGCTGTTATGTGCTTCTAGCATATTTTTAATTTCTTGCAAATGTTTCTTTCATCACCATAAGATCTGTTATATTTTATATATGTTTACAATTTATGTTTCTGCAGTATCTTCTTGATATCCTATATCTCTTCCTTCATTTCATTGAGTTGATTAAGGGTAATTGTTTGGACATTCTTGATTAGTTGGCCCAAGTTGTGCATCTTCTCCTGCTTTTTAGTTTGTTCATTAGACTGGGCCATGACTTCCTGTTTCTTAGTATGTCTTGTAACTTTTTGCTGATGTCTAGGCATCTGTTTATCTTGATGGGTTTAATCAGTTGGTTAGTTTCTCTTTCTAGTCTAGCGTTTGATTTTGTGTTAGAAGTCCTCTTTATCACTTGATTCCACTTATCCTATATCCTTGTAGTTGCCTATGTTCAAATGAAAAAAAATATTAGCTTCACAAAAAAGGAAAGAAAGTAGAAAAGAAAAAGAAAAAGAAAGGAAAAAATTAAAAAGGAAGGAAAAGAACAAAAAGGAGAGAAAAAATAAATAATAAGAGGGGAAAAGAGTAAAAGTAAAAATAAGAGGTGAAAAAAAGAAACAGGAAAAAATAAAATAAAATAAAAGGCCAGATAAGTGAGAAGAGAAGAAAGAGAAAACAGGGAAAGGCATAAAAGAAGGAAGAAAAGAAGAGGGAACATATGAAAGAAAGAAAAAAGGAAAGAAAAAATAAAAAGAGGAAGGAAAGAGATAAAACAAAAAAGGAGGGTAAAATAATAAAAGATGAAAAGGAAGGAAAAGAGAAAAAAGGGAAAAGTAAAAAACAAGTGAAATGGGTGGGAAGAGAAGAAAGAAAATATGGAAAAGGAAGTGAAAAAAACAAACAAGCAAAACAAAACAAATCAAACATAAATCTGGGTCTACCTCTCAGACCACCAATACCAGCAAGGCTCTTCCTCTTTGCCTGTTTTGGCCAATTGAACACCCCAGAACCCCTCTCTCTGCAGCTATCTCTGTGGGGGGTGGGGGGACAGGGGGACGGGGGGATGGGAAACAGCCCTTCCTCAGGCCACCAGCGTCTCACTAGTCTACTCTTCTCCAGCTGCTTCTACTTGTCAATTAATCACCCCACAGCCAATCTCTCTGACAGTACCTGAATGAAATTTTAAAAAGGTTAAAAATAAGACAAAACCTTCAGCTAAGTTCCCTGAGCTTTCCCTGTGGATGGTCCCTGCACTCCCCTAACCTAAGCAGACTGCATACAGACCCAGCTTTGGGACCCTCCTCAACAGAATCCTTCTCTTCCAAGCTGGTTGTGTTTCTCCCCTTCTCACAGAGCTGGCTGGGTGGTTTCCTCTCCTCCTGGGTGGGCTGGTAAGCTTCCTTTTTCTCCTAGGTGGGCTGGACAGCTCCCCTTTTCCAAGGTGACCAGCTGGGACACATGCCTCTCCAGCTGCCCTCTTCTATCATCCCCACAACACCCCAGCTTCCTTAATGCCCAACAAGCCTACATATATACCTTCCCACCATTTCTAGAGGAAGAATGCAGGCTGCTGTTCCCTAATCCGATATCTTGGATACCCCCAAACACCTATATTTTTTATCTAGTAACTAAAACAAAACAGAATTAATTAACCAAACATGTCTCAGAAGTATTGGCAATGTTGGAGAAAATGGGCTTCACATTTTCTCCTTTAGTTAATTTACTACTTTTTTTCTCATTTCTGTACCCACTCAGAAATAATTCAGCTGCTAAAAGTATAAGCAGCCCCTCTTTACTGATTGTATCTTAATTCCTCTATCCATTTTTTCCTTATAAAAGGAAGCTTTCATAGACAGTTCTGTTTGTCTATTTCATTACCAAAAGCTGAAAACGGGCCTGGTTACTGACACCAGTGCGGTTTTACTGCTCCTCTCAGCTGCTCCAGTGCATGGACCTACTTACTGTTTCTAGTGCTTCCAGGCTTGCTTCCTGCTCAGGGCATTTTCACTTGCTTTTTTCTTCTGGATTGGTCTTTTTTTTTCAGGTGTCTTCATGCCTGCCACCATCATTTCTTCTAAGTCTTTACTCAATTTTTTATTTTTTCAGTCACAATCCTTGAACACATATTTTAAAAGCAACTTCTCTTGACTATCAACCAATATGCATGAGGACTGTTTTAGGTAGATTGTTTCATACTTAGAAATATGCTTACAATTTTAAGGGGAAACTCCTTTATCTATCTATACTTTTTCCTATAGAGTTCCTTGCATGCATTTATTCCTCCATAATTCTCTAGAACACTGGCATTGGTCTGTGTGTCTCTGATCCCACAGCTTCTCTCATTTTCTGTGATTTGGGAGCAACACAGTGGATAGTTATATCTATCTTACTTCCAAAATTTTCTTTTAATTCCCTTTCCACAGAGATCATATGAAAGTTTTGTCTGACTGGTTAGTTCAATCAAGGCCTAGGTGCTAAATACCTTCTGTGAGTTACTTCATTAAACAGAAAAGAAGCTGAACAGCATCACTCCTATTCTGCAGAAAAGAAACTGGGGATCAAAAGATCACATCTATACATTTTGATGACCAAACAGTGAACCTTAACTATAACACGTCAAAGATTTGTTTGGATTATTTCTTCCCCAAAGGCTGAGCCTGTAGCAAAGGAAAGAAGGCCAAATGAAAAATAGGAAATGCCTAAAGGGGGAACAAGCCATTGAACCAAATGCCCTACCTCCTCCGTATATCAACAGACAAAAGGAATCCCTACATTGGCAGACCCTTCCAGTTCCTCCTGAAGTCCCTGGAATAAGGAGCACAGAGCACAGCCCCAGTCCCTGTCTGGAAGACCTGTTACTGCCTGACCTTCTCAGAGATGTTCATGCCCAGATCCCAGAGAACCCGAGACACAGCTATACCCTGGTCAATCAATTAGAGATGAGGGAGATGGAGACAAGGGGTCACTTAATGCCTCTTGACCCCTTGAACCCTGTTCAGCTCAATGAAGATTTAGCCCCACTCAAATAATTCAAATCACAGGCTGCCCTCTATGATAGACCCTTATATTCACTGACTCCTGTGATTCTCTGAAGTTTCCAGAAAAAGGAGAGAATTTTCCTCTTCTCCAGACACTTCTCTTCATAAGAAATGAGGATACAGGCCACCTCATTATTGCCAAAATTCATGACTTAGTAATGGGGCATGATTTGGGCAATGAAACAAGTATCCAGGAGTAAAAAGGCCTACTTACCTCAGACAATTCACTTTTGTTCCTAGAGTATTTCCCCCAATTAGACAAATGTAACTATCAAGTGAGTTAGGCATTATCTTTTTCCACCACTGCCAGTGGTTCTCAAACCTTACTGCATATTAGGATTATCTGAGAAGGGTTAAAAAATCCCCACACAAGACCCAGTAAACCTTTATCTCTGGAGGATGGACCCAGATATCAGTATTTTGAAAGCTCACCAGATAATTCCAATGTGAACCAAACCGAGAATCAGTCTGCCTGCAGTGCTTATTCACACTTCTCTGTGCACAAAACCACTTGGGGTTATTGGTAATATGCATATCTTGAGACACCTGTGGGCTGCGTTGTGCTTGAGACTCTATATTTCTCCCCATAAAATTTGATGACTAAAATTTTAAAAAATATAACCTGCACTATTTCAAAGTCCAAATACCTGAACAACATGTCATAATTGGGATAATTTTATTAACATCAACACAAATTTGAAAACAAAACACTAGAGTGACATTGGATACTCAAAATGCAGAGGGCCAAGGGAATATTTCCAATAATTGTCTCCACTGAAAGATTTCCAGTGTCAAAAACACTTGTACCAGAACCAAGCAATGTGAAAATGATGCAGATCCCCAAGGTGAGACACAGATTGTCTTCCAAGTCCATCAATTGCACACTAAATAGAGGTTAATTTCATAGCTTCCTATTGTCATTTTAGTTTAATAGTTATTCCCATGTGTTGACTAGATTTCTTATCAAATTAAATATAATAATTATTAGGACACTTGAGCCACATTTTAAATACAACTTAAATTTATATAACCAAAATAGACAGTATCTATTGGTCCATCCCCAACATTGATTGGGTTTCTACCACTTGCACACTCACCACAGATGGGAAAGTGCTGATTTACCAGGCTCAACTGCTCCCTGAATCATTCCCTCTTCAGCCCTACTCTTACTTCCAAGTCATGTGAGGCTGGAGGCTGAGACTTTCCAGTCATGGGGGTTCTCATTCCCAATCACTCTCCTTGGAGGAGGAGGAGACCAGAAGGTCCTCATAGAGGACACTCAGTGAGCTGTGAGAAGTGACCCTCAGACTCCTCAAGGATGTGAGGACTCTGACCAGGAGGCATAGACATCTCAGGAAGATGTGAGGTGGGAGGTGTTCTCACCTGGAGCTCCACCATTACACCTCCCTAGCTCCTGAGAGGGCCAAGCTTCCACTTACTCTGACATGCTCCTCCTCTGGTTGGGGCACCCTCTGTCCCATTTGTTCCTTCTGTTGCTTGTCATGTTCTGGGCTTTAGAGGGTGCTTCCAGCTCATGTGTAAAGTGACTGTTATCTGCATCTGCCTCATCTCGGAGTTTGAGGAATTTGAGGAGCTTCTTCCTAAAGTATTGATTGTTGGATTTTCTGAGTCACACACAAAAAAACAAATGCTATCTCATGCATACAGAGAGACCAAAGTCCCTCAGGCACCTTTTTCTACAAGTCGGTCAAGCCCACAAACATTCTGCTCTTCTCTCAAAGTGATGGCCCATTCTGATGTTCCAATCCTCTCTCATAATTACCTACCCCTTTTGCAGGATTCTGCATTAGATAAGACAGTCAACTTTAAATGATAAATTTAGATTTGCATCTTGAATGCCTACTTTTGGAGACTATCACTATAAAGCCTAATAGTAGGACAAAGAAAGACAGCATTTCCCTAGATATACAAAGGAATAGAAGGCTGCAACCAATCTGTGGCAAACATATTTGAAACTCTAAAGTATGTTTCTTTCTTCAAAATTCAAAGTACCACAATTGACATGAAAAAAGGCCATTTCTTACTACAAACTAACATTGAAAAATACTTGTCTCCCCTATTAGACCAGAAGCTTCACAGTGGAGGGTCTAGACTGTTTTGTTTACTAATTTTTGCTCAGACTTACTTTTTAATTAATTTCTAATAAAAATGAAGTGAATATGTTTGAACTAAGGATGAGCACATAAATTATTTTGTTTTTAAATGCCCTTAGCCAAAATTATTAGGTCTCCGTAATTACTCATCCATCCTACACCAAATTATTGTGCAGTGATAGATTTCCCTAGACATTTGAATCTTTATCTTTTAATTTACATTTCGAATGATGTATTTTATCAGTATCTGTCTTATTAAATACTATTAAAAATTAAAGTGTATTTACCCAATCCCTAAAGCCATCTCACAGCATATTTATCCCATAATACTATTTCTGTGAAGGATAAACTAAGGGGAAACCCACTTGAAATCCCCTGCAATTCTACTGTCAGATTCTCAAGGACGTGGATGCTGGGCACACTCCCATGGACAAGATGCAGCTTCCAGGATGTCAGAGAAAAGGCTAACGTGGGAAGTTTCCTCCCTAAGCTGACCATTATGTTATTTCAAGTTCATATACATGTACTCTAATCAAATAAAATGCAATCACATTTGAGCTAATCATCTCTAGAAACAAAGCACTGCCCTTTTTTCTTACCATTTCCAAACATTTAAAAAATTTTAGCTAAACTTTAACAATAAATTTTTTCTGCAATTAAAAACCATTTGTCACATGCCATTATACTCTGTTTCATTCTTTACTTTGTCTTTTCACTCAAATAATTATTCCTTAAAAGCTTCCATGTACATTCATATAGCTCTGGTTCACTCTGTTTTGCTGCTATTTACTATTTAATTGTGGAAATGCACTGGAGTTTTCTTTCTTAACCCCTTCTGTTAGTTGACACTGATATTGTTTCAACACTTATCTTCCATAGCAATCTAGCCATGGATATTTTTGGACATATGTTCTTGTTAAGATGAACATCTATTGATTAATGGAATTGCTGGAATTTGGATATTGGCAAATGTAGTCCAAGGGACATTATGTCCTCCAAAGTGGTTAAACAAATAGCACCCTCACTAATGCTGGAGGAGATTTTCCATTTTTCAAGATTATTGCTCTTCTGGGTGGTGTCTGATTTTCATGAATGGTACATATGTGGAATTGTATTGTTTTATTTGCCTTTCTTTTATTATTTATGATGCTGTTTATAACATATTGTTCACCATATCATGCTGCTAATTTATGAATTGCTTGGTCATATTCTGTTTCCCCATATTTATTGATTGCTTTCCTTGTTAGGGATTGGGTGTACTATTACTTTCTAGTTGATAACATTGTAAATATCCTCTCCCATTCTGTAACTTCTATTGCTATTTAGAGTTTATTAGTATTAATGTTAGCATATTAATATGTTCCTTTGTAGTTTGCATTATATAATTTTAAGCAACTCTCATACTGTGAAATCATGAAATTTTTATTCTAAATTTTCTAATGAGTATTTGTTTTCCTATTTTTGTTATAGATCTTAATGCATTCCACATTTTATTCTTGGAGATCATGAAAGTAAGGGAATAATTGAATGTGTTTTCACCTATGATTAGTGAGTAATCCACTATTTCCTTTCTGATGTAAAAACCTAACTCTAACATTTCAGTATTTATTATATGAGATGAGCTGTTTAGGGGGTATATATTCTATTTCCTTAGTTTATAGGTTTATTATTTTGCCAACTCCACCTTTTCTTTATTATTATATTACAATAGATCTTTGTCTCATACACTGTTGCAATGATTCATTAATTTCTCAATTGCTTTGTCACCTTTTAAGAAAAACATCTATTTTCCATTGGAGTATTGATTGGATTTGATTGGAATTGATTCATTACACATTAATTAGTGGAGAATGTACCTTTTATATATATTCCAACTATTCACATGGGTTAATTGCCACTTATTTAATGTTCTATCATTTCAGTGATGAATGTTTTATATTTTTTTATAAAACTTTGACAGATTTAGGATATGCAATATTTAATTTGTGTAGGTTTTGTCAATAATCCCTCTCCTAAAGCATATTTTAGTAAATTGGGAGTACTTGTGAATGCTACTGATTTCATAGGTTTATCTTGTACACAGTAATTTTATTGAAATCACCTGTTATTTTAGCCATTTTTATATCATTTTGCTTTGGTGTTTTATGTAGGCAATCATATAGCCTACCAATGACAAAATTGTTGAAATTATTTCCAATAGTATACAATGTCCTAATTTTTCATTTCTCAAAGCACTGGCAGAGTGTGCAGCACAATATCAAAAAGAAGCAAATATTGTGAGCGTCCTTGTCTATCTGTCTTTAAAGCACTAAACTTTTTTCTTAAAGCATCATGTTTGGTATATCTTTTATTACAAAGAATCCACAGTGTTTCAGTAGTTTGTCTTTTGACCTCTTTCAAAAAATTAATTATGGTGGTTTAACATCACCATTTTTAAACTTTGTTTCTATGTTGTCAAGTTTTCACCTTGAAATTGATAGCATTTTCCATTACAGTAATATACTTTCCAATCTTAAGGGTGATTTACAGGCAAATGTAAGAAGAAAATCTCAGTTAGATATGGGTTCAAAATATAAGCCAGTAAATATACATTTTTGAGGCACTTAGGAGAATGTGAATATAAAAGAATATTGGTGATAGTAAGAATTTTATGAATTGTTGATTTCAATGATGTAGGACTATTTAATTGATGCTTTAATTAATTATTTATTATGTATAGGAATTTTAGGTATTTAAATTATTAATGAGATATAAATTATTTGTGAGACAAATGCCATCATTCTAGGTTTATATTAAAGAATACAACTTTGCATTCCCACTGACCTCTAGAAAGAGTTTGGAATGGATGATACAAGACTGCCAAGTGTTGATAGTTTTTGAAGCTGATCTAATGGTACAAGAAGGTACATTTTGTTTCCTCTAAAATTTAGAATGTTTCAAATTTCCAACTTAAAATTTTGGGGGAAATAAATAAAGTATTCTTGCGTCACTGGGATTTTCTTACAGTGCTATTTAAAATCCTTCCTGGTTTCATTTAGATAAAATATATTCATATTTGTCTACATATTCATAAACAAGAATGTATTATAAGTGTTCCCTCAGTGCCATCCACCTGTTTCAGTTTCAAGTCAGTTTCCTCCTTCTTTTCCCAAGGGGGTGATCACATGCATGAAGAGCATCCCTTGGGTAATGATTCTCAATTCTGAGAAAACTATAATCTAAACTTATTTATAAATGTCAAATCTCCCTGTGACTTCTTAAGGTTGAATTTTTCTAAAAAATGCATATATTTAATTTCAGTTGGATTAGACTTTGTAACCCTTTCTTCTGGATCACTAGGGGATCCTCACTTTCACGGCATGGTGCAAGAAGAATAAAAACCTGGGCAAGACCGTAACTCCTTCTGGGAGTTGGGCTGGAGATCAGATGGGGATGAGTTCTCTGTTGTCCTGCATTGCTGACAGTCCAGCTGTTCTGCTTCTGGCTATTGCCACAGAATTCTGCACAAGCCTTATCTTTTCTGCTGGAGTGCCCACGATCATCACAACAAGAAACATCCCTTATCTCAGATGGGATGTTCGGGGGATGAGCCCTTTCAGTCAATAGGTGAGAGCCACAACCTGCTAGTGCATCCTGTTTTCCCCCATTCTCATTCTCCACATGTAAGAGATGCCCTTTCCCTTGGACTTGAAGATCAGAGTAGAACTGAAGTCCCTGGCTCCCTTTGTCCATCCATTCAAACCCCCTACTCTCCTGTCTCCCTTTCACAGTGACTCCTTTTAAAAAGGGGACTCAGATATGGAGGAAAGTGAGAAGAGGGAAGACACTCCCTGCACAGTCAAGAGAGTCACTCACAAAAGTGATAGCCTGGACTGGGAATGTATGTGAGGACATTGCAGGGAGAGTGAGGTGCAGCAAAGCAAGTCTAGGGCATTTGATTAGTTTTATTTTGAGATAGGATAACAAATAGTCCTCAGTGGGTATGAGGAAGTTGGGCAATGATCCCAGGGGTCCAGATTCCTCCTGTTCACACTCAGAGCTCTTTTCAGGGAACAACCAACAAATATGCACCAGGGATGAACTAGTCATTTCTGCTTGCCTAAGGGGCAGAGCAATCACCTAAACGCTCTCTGTTGCCACAATCCGAGACACAGGAGGAAGTTGCTTCCAAGGAATCTAACCTCAAAGCAAGAAACAGCACTGGTGCTTGATCAGATAAAATTGTACTATTCTGTTGGAGGAGAGACAGGGGGTGGTGTAACTCGGTCTCTTTTCTGCTGGCAGAAGGGAGATCATAGATTGTCAGATCTTTGCAGACCCTGGAATCTGAGAAACAACAGGGAATTGAGGTTTGGTTGCAATCTTGGCTTTATTCACCAAATCAGTGCCTAGCTCAGATGGGGAGAACTCCAGGAAGAAAATCAATTCCAGGAACAGAACCAGTACGACCTTATTTTTTAGCTTGAGAGTAACAGTCAAAAGAGCAAGTAACCCTTCCAGTGGCTGGTCATGAAGGGAGGTCATGGAGAGTGCTTTGGAGACTTCCAGTATGGGGAATATTTGGGTTTAAGAATGAGGCACAGGGAAGCGGCTGTGGCTCAATCAGTGGGGCTCCCGTTTACCATATGGGAGGACCCGGGTTCGGTTCCCGGGGCCTCCTGGTGAGGGCAGGTCTGCCCTCACGGCGTGGTTGGCTGACCCAGCGAGCGCAGGCAGCAAGGGGGGGATGAATGAATAAATAAATAAAATCTTAAAAAAAAAAAAAAAAAAGAATGAGGCACAGGCTCACCTCGTGCTAGAGGCTGTAGGGTCATCCTGGAGAAAGATATGGACAAAGCTCTTGAAAAGTCACAGGGTGGGGTTATGATCCAAGATCAGGCCTGTTACCATCTCATTGGCTTCCGCTGCAGGAGTCTTTCCTGGAGCTGAGTGCAGTATAAAATTGGGAAAGAAGAAACAAAAGGTCCCAATGCCAGTGACATTAATAATCAAGAGAAGACCCAAGATGCCCACTGCAGGGAACCCTAGATAGGCATTCTGGGCATAGCAAGTGACTGGGATCCTGATCTTGCTGGAGGATCTTGCTGTCCTGTTCTCCAGGACAAGAGCTGCTGTAACTTTGGAAAAGCTTGGCCTTCCTGTGCACCTTGTCTGAAGCCATTTATCAAGACTTGGTCAGGGTACTGCACCCAGGACCCACTCTCAGGGATTACCTAACTCTGGGCCTTTGTGCAGTCTGGAGTAGACCTTCTATATAGTGGGCAACCAGGCAACCCTTATCTTCTCCACCAAGGGTTCCACAGTCCAGAGACCCAGCACAGGACTGAGATTCTAGGACCTCCTCCTAGAAGGGAGCTGGAGTCCACATCCTTTTCTGAGGCAGGTTTGTCCCTCCCTTGCTGTGCCTCAGTTGGCCTCTTCTTCAGGGGCTGTGTTTACTCTTGCTGATGGCCTGCAGCCCACAGACTGCATGAGCCTTGATAGGAATAGGCAAGCAAGAAATAAGGAAAGGAGATTGATCAGCTTTATGGAGGAGGAAGCAGATCTCATGCTACTTCAGATTTGTTCAGGCAAACTCTTCATGTTAGGAGAATGGGACTCCTGATTACATGGGGTGAAAGTAAGAGCAGAGAGTTCTTGGAGGAAGCTGAGAAGAATGACTTTTGGGGGGTAGACTTTGGAGATTAGACTCTGTGAAGCCCAGGAATGTGCATATGAGGTAAAGGTCTTAGGACTTTAATAGGAAGGCATAGTTGTGTACAGGGTTGCAGATTTAACAAGTGCTTTCACAGGCAGCATCACTATGAGTACAGGCCGAGTAGAGCTCACAGGAGGAGTATGAGAATTAGGGAGATTAAACACTAGTCAAAAAGTAGAACTCAGCAGTTCTGCCTGCATACCCAAATAATGATCCTCCCATCCTCTCCAATAGATGAGAAAAATTTTCAAAAAATTGAAAAGAAGCCAGGAAAAGAAGAATAAAAAATGCAAAAGATAAAAATCAATTATTAATAATTATTGGTCTACACATATTATATTAATTATATTAAGTTTAAATGAATACTAACAATTTAAAAGGCAGAAATGGTCAAACTGCATAAAAATGCAAGACCCAATTACAGGCTGTCTAAAAATAACACTCTGCAAATATAAAGGCACAGATAGCTTAAAAGTGAAAGGAAGAAAAAAGATATATAGGGAAGTGGATGTGGCTCAAGTGACTGGGCTCCCATCTACCATGTGGGAGGTCCTGGGTTTGATTCCTGGGGCCTCCTGGTGAAGGCAGTCTGGCCCACACAGTGAGCTGGCCGCGTGGAGAGCTGGCACAGCAAGATGCTGCAACAACAACAAAAAAGAGACACAAAGAGACAATAAGAGACGCAGCAGACCAGGGAGCTGAGGTGACACAAGAGATTGAGCACCTCTCTCCCACTCCAGAAGGTCCCACGATCAGTTCCGCATAAAGAGAGGACAGGCAGACATGGGAGAAGGAGTGGCTAATGGACACAGAGTGCATATGGGGGGGTGGGGGTGGCGGGAGAGAGAAATAAATAAATAAATCTTTTTAAAAAAGATATCTAGTAAAAACAATAATCAAAAGAAACCTGGATTGGGTTCATTAATATCAGGCAAAGTTGACTTTGGTACAATAAATATCACCAGAGATAAAGGAAAACACATCATTATAAAAGATATGATTCATCAAAAAAGTCTTCTCAATCTTTAATCGGATTGATATCAAAACTTCAAAACATGTACAGCAAAAGCAAACAAAAATAACAAAGAAAAAGATAAGTACACAATTTCATTTGATAATTTGAACATTTCTTTCTGAGTAACTGGTAGAACTAATAGATTTAAAAAATCACTAAAGATGAAATAATCAAACTGCCTTACCTTCTAGATCAGGGGATCTTAACAAGAGGTCCATAAGCTTGAATTGAAATTCAAAAAACATTATTCTTGTGGGGACATGTTGGTGTAGGTATGATATATTTATTAAATAATACACAGTATAGTGTGGACTTAGTAAGGAGTCCGTGGTTTTCACCTGCCTGGCAAAGGGGTCCGTGGAACAAAAAAGGTTTAGAACCCCTGTTCTAGATAATTAACCTGTTAAATAAAATAAAATAGCTACCAGCAGTGTGTGTTGCCAGGAGCGACCCCCTATCCCAGAAATGGCAAGGAGTTTCCAGAAGATGTAAATACGAGAATGATAATTTCAAAAAAAGCAGAACATTTCCAATAAAGTTGCAATTAGAGCAATAGTTAGTGAAAGCTAGGCTTGGTATGGCAGGAATAGCCTATTAGAAATGGCTAGGTATTCTATACTAAGCAATGTATAACTTTTCCCTGCTTTGTACAACCACCCATAGAATGAAGAACTTAGTTGTCAACCAATCATTGTAACTTCCCACTTGAAGACCCTCTAGATGGCTATTGAGACTCACTCCATCTTCAGTTTGACATCTCCCTGCTTGCAAATAGTCTATCAAGAAAACCTTTGAGTTAAAGGGTTTAACTGTTTTGTTTTTTTAGAAAAAAAACACAAGTTTTTGGCATCAGAAATGGGATCTGGAGAAAACTTCGGACCATCCCCGCAGACCATGGATCACTATGGAAAGTTTCTCTGCTCTCTTTGAGTTTGAGTGCTTCAGGTTTATAACTTTCCCCCAGATAAATATGGTCCTGTCCTTGTGAGTAAGATTCCTGCCTGTCTGAAGGAGGTATGTAGATTCCAGACCTTAAGGCAGTCATTTGTTGGGATTTCTCAATCTCAATCTATCTCTCCTCCTCCTGCCAAAGCTCCTGTTGTTTATATGCTTTCTCACTATAGGAACAGTTCATGCCTGCTTCTGAACCCATGGGTAAATTTCACCAAAAATGATTGGAACCTGCAATGGCCTCTTGGAAGACATTTGATTTAGATAAAAATCACACATCTAAAAGGTGACTTGGGAAAAAAAAAAAAGGACCCACTCTCCCAAAAACAACGGGGTGCATTCTTTGATTGGTTTTCAGAAACTTCTAAAAGATATAATGATTCTAAAATAACCTCTTTAAAGGATTCCTTGGAATGTGGTGAGGAAAAAAATCTAACAATCCAGTATTCTAAAATACTGACCCATGCCAAGGAAAATTCCAAAAATCTAGTTACCAGTCTTCTGCCTCTCTACATAACCAGGCTCTACTTTATTCCCCTGAACCTGAACCTAGGAGCCTTCAGACCCTTTTTAACCATCTCCCATTTGCCTGATTCATCATCACCTGTGACCCAGTGGCCCAGAAAAATAAAACCATCCGCTGAGCCCAGAACTCATGCAACAGCTGAATTTAGGCCTGGACTATTAATAAAATGATGTGCCATAGCAAGAGCTTCCCAGAAAAATCAAACTAAATTCATGGAAGAATTCAGAATATTATTGGGTGATTACAATCTAAGGCTCCCAGATTTTTCCTGCTGATTAATATGCTTGTGACTCCATCAGAAGCTAATCCAGATAGAGACCTTAAGACCATCATGCCACTAAAAGGAATTTAAAAGGTCCAAAAAATAGGACAAAGTCTCCATAACAATGAACATCAGGGCAAATAAAATCTTAAAAATCCCCCCCACAAATATTGGTGGGGAAGCTTTCATCCTCATTGGACAGGTAACCTCAACTTGTCCCATCAGCCAGGAAGGTAATTCTGGTAAACATATAAAAGTGTGGCATGGACAGAAAGCCAGCTCTTTCATATGAACTAATGAAGTTTGTATTTCTGTGTATGTGTTACACGTCACTGAAAAATTTTAAATTGAAGCTTTAAGTTCTCTATGTCTGCCTGAATGATAATCTATGTATGAATGTTATATGTATAATATTTTCTTACCTCTGGATGGTATTACCAAATTAACTTGTAAAATCACTTAAAGGAATTCTATTCTCATTATCTTAGAAGTAAATAAGTACTTTTATAAATTAAATTTTCCTAAATCCCCAGAAATTAAGAAAATCAAACTTCTGATACTTCCAATGTTAGAAGAAAGTGTATTCTAAGAACTAATCCACATGTTTTAAAAATTCAAGTTCACATTCTATAGGTAAGTAAACCTTTGGCAAACAGGACTAGTTTAATAAAATTAGGTTAAAAAGAATACAGTTATATCTTCTGAGTTATCAGTTAAGCATAATAAAAGAATACATTTTTTATTCTACTTTGGTATGTTCTTCCTAAATTTATACAGGTTCACTGATCAAATAAACTAGCATTAGATCTACTAGATATTTAAGATGTTGAAAAAGTAACTCTGTGCTTAAGCAAAGTCAGTTATTAGTCTCACAAGCTTTATTTCAACACTAGTTATATTTTATGATATGTCAACTTAAAGATAATTTCCAATAATTTTTTGGTAACTTAACATATATAGAGTATGCAGAATATGTTTTTGATAAGGAGAAAGAGTAATCTTTTCCTAAAGTAAAATAGCTGCTTTTTGCAGGATGAGGAGTAAAGTGTAAGGAAAAAAACCCTGAAAGGATATAGAAAGTTGTAGCTTTGTGTAAAAGAAATTTTATCTGTCAATGTCTATCTGAACAAGACTTGATAATTTTCTAAGATTTTTTAAAGAGTTTTTGTATCAAACGGTTTATTTATGCAAAACTAGAATTAGATTTTCTCTCTGTTAAAATGACAACATTTTTTTGCATTATTGGTCCACTCCTAGTAAGAGGTTGTAAAATGTTTTTCTTAACTTAACCATTTGAGTTAAGGTATGTCTTAGAATAATTTCCTCTGCTTTATATTGACCTTCTCATCCTTTATTTAAGAGAATATCTTCTCATTTCTGAATGAATTTTTTTTTTACAATCATGTAACCTCCTGCATTTACTTTTAAAATATTTAATTATCACTTTGGTTAAATAAGGAACGAAGTATTACTGCACAGTGACCCATGATCCTATTTAATCAAATGCTCAAATTTGACAACTTTTGACATTTTGTCTCCCCCCAAATCAAAACCTAAATGATGTCTTTTGATCTCAAACTATCTTTGGGATTTTCCAGAGGGCCCTGGAAAATTACAAAGATTTGTTCTTTCACATAAAAAAAAGAGAACTCTTAAATAATAATTAGGGTGATTTTATGTGTTATAAGTTGCATAGAAAGTACTGTCAATTTGAAAGATATGCTTAACATTTAATTTGCCAAAGAAAAGCCTGCTAATATTTATACTGACATTTGGAGTCATTCCCAACCTTGCCAAGGACCCCAATAAAAAATGGTAAAAAAGCAGCTGAGCTATGACAGACAATATTATTACCCAAAAAGATAGCTATAATAAAAATAGATGCTCACAATTGAGAAATTAAGCCAGAATTTAGAGGAAATGAATTAGCTTATTATTATGCTAAACAAGCAACTAAAGAAATTGTGCAAACAACAAAAATTGGTACTTTAATAAAGTACTTCATAAGACTTCTCCAGGTGATTTGGCTAACAGTCAGATGACTGCTTGTAGCTTTGAGAAGCGCAATTGGCTTCAACAGGGTTGTCAAATAAACCCTGGTAATGGACTTTGGGAAAGCCCAAGATGGCTGCCTGGTCACCCCAGAACCCCTTAAAGGACCTATATGTAATAAGAGCACTCTGAAATTTCCCTTCATGGAATACAAAAATGAAAAAGGTCATGGCAAAATACTGGTGGAGAAACTGTGATAAAGTAGTAAAAAAAAAAAAAAAAACTGTAATAAATGTCATACATGTCAGGCTCAAAATCCAGCCAAATCCACTAGGATATCTCTCCTTCCCAGTGGACCATTTGGACATTGGCAAATGAACTTTATTCAACTTCTACTGTCGATGAGTTATAATAATGTATTAGTTGTGGTTTTCATGTTCCATGGATGGGTTGAAGCATTCACTTGCTACAAAGCAGGAAAAAAAAGCCATGGGAAAAAAAATGGAAAAATTCTCCCAACTGGGGAAGTACCTTTGAACTCTGAAGTGACTGTGGAATTCATTTTATTGGAAAGGTTATAAAGGAGATATGTCCTGTTATTCCCATCTGTTTTAGTTTCCTCATTGATAAAGCAAATGTCATATAATGGATTGGCTTAAATAATGGGAATTTATTGACTCACAGTTTTGATGCAAAGAGAAGTCCAAAATCAAGGCACAATCAATATAATGCTTTCTTCTTAAAGACTGGTATTTTGGGGCTGGCTGCTGGTGATCTCTGGTCCTTAGCTCCTCTGTCACATGACAATGCACATGGCGGCCTCTCCTGGTCTCTCCCTTCTCTTTTGGGTTCCACTGACTTTCAGATTTCAGTTGTTCCCTCTGGGTTGCTTTCCCTGTCTAAATTTCATGCTCTGTGTAAAAGACTCCAATAACAGGATTAAGAAGCATCCCGGGTTGTACCTTATCCAAAGCAACCTCATCAAAAGGTCCTTTTTATAAGTGTTCACAACCACAAGAATAGATTAAGTTTAAGAACATGTTTTTCTGGGGTACATAGCTCCAATCCACCACACCATCCAACAATTCTGACAAAGTAGAATCAATGGGATATGAAAATTAAAGCTAGCCAAATTATCTGATTCACTGCAGCTGCCTTGTCCTAAAGTGGTTCTCTTGAGACCAACACCATCAGGAAAACATTACTTAACCCCACCTGAGATAATTACAAGATAACCCATTTATTTCAGACAGTTCACTAGAGGTGATTCAGCAAAAGCCATGCAAGACCTACTCCACTATTGTAAAAGATTGATAGAGTAATCCCAATGTTATCTTCAACAAGAATCAGAGACTTTTGCTGACCCATTCAACTACATCCTGCACTCTCTACAACCTGGTGACCTTGATTCTGGAAGATATCAGAGAACTACCAGTCTCAAGCATTAGTGGAAGGGACGCTGCCAGGTTTTGTTAACCTCATATACAGCTCTCAAATTAAAAGGAAGTGAGTCTTGGATACACATCTCCCAGGTAAAATGGGCCCCACTTCCAAAATGGTTATATTAAACTGTCTGACACAAAAATAAAATTAACCAATGTACTCCAGAAGCAGATGCCATTTGATGTAGACAGCTTTCATCCAAGAAATTTTCCTAGTTTTATCCCCTACACTTGTGTTTTTATCTGTTTTTATAAATTTGTTATACTCTCTTGTTACCATCTTCATAGGCCTCTTTGGTATCACACCCATAGTTAATCATCCCTAGCTCTCTAAGCTCTAAACTCGGATCATCCCCAAGCTCCAATTATCCAATGGGTTTCCAGCATTGCCAATCTAACTGCTGGATTTGTCAATGTCTGGATAATAAGGATAAATCTGAAATAGTGTTCCACCTGACAGAGATAAATCAATAGGGAAAAAATATGGCCAATGAATTTACAAAACAAATGAATACCCAACGACAAATCAGCATGATTTGTATAAAATCAAAAAAAGAATGATAGATATACCTGGCACTAGTAAGCCACAATGGAAGCTCAAAGTTAGCTCTTCACTACTGTAAACTTTATAATCAGAAACTTTTCTATATGTGTAGAAAATTCAGATGGAACAGGATCATAATTAGGGTACATTCCAGACCAATTATGTAACCAAACAATCTGGTTTGATTCAGAAGATGGAGATGGACCCCAATATACAGTGACCCAGAACTTAAAATAGACTATGACAATATGATACTTCTTTAAACTTAATAAAGAAAATCACTGAAACTAAACATTAGTTTACCAGCACTTCTATTGATATATGGAATGTGTCTATTATCCCCTTATACAATAAAATAAAACTAATGTAAGATATTTTGACCAATACTCAGGTCATATCTGGAATGGAAACTCAAAACACATAATAATTGAAAATAATTCACATGGAGTGTTTTATCAATTATATAGAAATGTTTTTTTGATCTTGTGACAGTTTGAGATGATTTTATGAATCCCAAAATGAAAAACATTATGTTTGTAAACTAATCTAGTTCTCTGGGTGTGATACCCTTTGATTGCATTAAATTCAGTTTAAGGGTCTTTGATTAGATTATCTGTTAAGATTGCTGTAGGGCTTTTTATTGGACTACATGAGTGAGAAATGACTCAGTTTGAGTCACCACCTCCTTGATGGGTCTGATATAAAAGAATAATCAGACACAGAGAGAGCTCTGCTGTTTTTTATCCTGCCATGTGACAGAAAGGAGAGACTCAAACAGCTGAGACCCAGGGGAGAGATGAGCCATTTGCCTTATAGCTTACATCTGATCTTGGGAAGAGAGCAGAACAGCTGAGAATGATATAGAAAGCCCCAAAAGAAACAAACCCTGTGCCAGAAGAGAGAGAGGACTAAAGGATCACTTAAGCATGAAACCCCAAGAGCTGGGCCGATGGAGCAGCTCAAGAGGAAAACGTGAGCCTGGAGGGGAAGGCTGAAACCTGGGCAGAGATCCACGGCCACCAGGACCAACAGTAGCTGACTTGGTGAGAAAGCATCTCTGATGGTGCCTTGGTTTTGACTTTTCATGGCTTTGGAACTGTAAGCTTTTACCCCAAATAAATCCCTTTTATAAAGCCAACAGATTTTCTGGTACTTTGCATTGGCAGCCCTTTGGCAAACTAAAACAGTTCCCTAGGATAGAATCACTTCTTCAGAATTTGGCAATGTGCTGTTGCAAAAATCCCTCCCTTAAGAAAAGATTGGACAAAGAGATATTCATGGTGAGTTTCTGGATATACACTTAGATTATCTTTAGATCAAAAGGAATTGTTTCTTTCCTGTGGAAATAGAATATTTAAGGCCTTTCCTTATGGTTGGTCAGGAAGATATGGAATAAGAGACCTTATTCCATTCATATCTAAGTTAACTATACTAAATACCAGCTAGAACTTAGGGTCATTTATATATCAAATCTTAAACTGACAAAAGAGGGATAATACCCCCCAGCCCCCTAATCTACTGTAGCAAAGAGTTCCACTTTTTTCATATGCATTGTCATAAACTCCCTAGGAATATATGACCTGGAGTAAACAGTTATAAATATATGTAAGGCTGTGGAATAGAACTTTAATACTACCCTTAGTGCTCCTCAAGCCCTCTGGACTGAAGTTGACAGCTCAGCATCAGTGGTCCTGAAAACAGATGGGCTCTAGATATCTTCACCATCCTACAAAGAGGTACTTAAGCCTGGATACATGAACAAGGTTGCTTATATGTTTATAGATCTGGCACAATGACACAGAACCTAATTTAATGGAACATTGGGACAACTAGTATGCATTGCATTTATGGTTTTACTTTTGATTATCAGTCTATATGTTTTTTTTTCCTTGTCCAAGCTGTTTTTAAAGATTCTGTTCAAATTATTTGCCATTATCAAGATGGACAGCTACTCTTAAGAGAGTTTTTAAAAATCCCCAACAATTTCAAACCACTAAATATTTTTAACTTGACATGAGTCATTCACAAAAATTAAACATTTACTACATGTTAAAGAATTAAAATCATACATAGTATGTAATATGACCAAAAAGGGATTAAAATAAAGATAAACCATAAATATATTTGAAAAAAAAACACAAATATTTGGAAATGAAGCAATGAATTGTAAATAAACCTTAGATCAAGTAAGATATCACAAGGTGCATTAGTCAAAGGGGTGCTGATGCAAAATACTAGAAATATGTTGGCTTTTATAAAGGGTATTTATTTGGGGTAGAAGCTTACAATTACCAGCCTATAAAGCATAATTTACTTCCCTCACCAAAGTCTATTGCCACGTGTTGGGGCAAGATGGCTGTTGAAGTCTGCCAAGAGTTCAGGCTTCCTGGGTTCCTCTCTTTCCAGGGCTCTGTTTCTCTCCAGGCTCAGATGCTGTGCTCTCTCCACAAGACCAGCTCTGGACCATCAGGCAAATTGCTCTGCCTTTCTCCCTGAGGCTTCTGCCACGTCTAAAGGAGCCGTCTCTATTCCTCTGTGTTCTTCTCCTGTGTGTTCACTTCCTGGGCTCCAGCTCAACACTCCTAACTCTGTCCTTTGACATGTCTTTTATCAGTGAGTACCCATCCACCAAGGGGCGGGAACTCAATGCCCTACTGACATGGCCCAATCAAAGTCCTAATCATAATTTAATCAATTAAAAGTGATACCTATGACAGACCAGTTTACAAACATTCCAATAACTATTTTTGGAATTCATAAACAATGCCAAACTGCTATACACAGTAAATCAGAAAACATTTTGAATCTCTTGAAAATAAAAGCAAAACCATATTAAAACATTGAAATTTATAGTTTTAGCTATTCTTTAAGAAAGATTTTGATCTTTCTGTGCTTATATTAGAAAAGAAAAGATATTAAAATAACAGATTAAATTTTTTCACTATATTTAAAAATATATATTCTACCTAGTGTTTTCAGTGCCAACTTGCTCTTATTAAATGTTTAGGTAACTGAAGTACCTTCACACTAGGCCTAAGTTGTATGTTTCTTGCCTTTTTGATAATGAAATAATATATATCATTTTCAAGAAATAGTGTGGTATGTGGGACTCCTAAAAGTTACACCCTGTTAGAAGAGTAATTTTTAAAACACTACATTTTTAAACTTTGCTTTGGTTTTAAAGATTCACTTTTATCAAAGTAGTAACAGAAATATTTTTGTTTTCTTAAGGTTCCCATGAATTAGTGGAAAAAGGAAGAACTAAGATGAATGTTAAAAATTAGATAACAAAGTTAGAGATTTTTTTTTAAGTTTTCAATCCTTTTCTCCCTGTGAAGTACAAAATATATAGTGTAAACATAAACATACTAATAATATTTGATTAAGAGTGATGATCATGGTTATCACTTATTAAAACCCAGAGATATGCAAGCAAATGAGTTGAAAAGTTATTTTCATTTTTTTGGATCTGTATTTGGGCTTCACCAAGTTCCATGTGTTTAATCCATGCATGCAATCACTTGGTCACACTAGAATACACTGATGATGGTGTATTTGAGTGTCAGTGGTAGGCAGTGTGGGTAGGATGGGGAAGAGAATGTGCCCTGATGAGGTGTTGCCCTGAGTGAATAGAGCAAAGAGGTGTTTGTGGCTTGCTTGGACCCTTAGTTCCTGGTCCACTGAGGCTTTGGTCAGTGAGGCTGAGAAGAAGGCATCACAGCGTTGGGAATATGGAGGCATCTGGCCTCTTCTGGGGCTGTAGGTCCAGCCCAGGAAGACTTAATCCCCATTCACACCCCTCTCTCATGCTTTGTGCCTGATTTCAGGATAACTCCACCAAGTCCAGCACACCCAAGGTGGGCTGTGGAGGGAATGTGAAGTGGGAAGATGGAAGAGAGAAAAGGAATCAGCCAGCAATAGAACAGGAGGAAGTGAGAGGAGGTCAGATGTGAATAGAGGCATGCAGGGAGAGGAGTGAGCATTGGGGTGTGGACAAGGAATTGAGGGGATGGAAGGAAGGGACATAAACGAGGGGAAGTCTGGTGGGAGACCCACAGAGACCATGGGGTAAACTTGCAGGTGGGGGCAAGATGCAAAACATGATGGAGTCCTGAGGGGAGGGCTAGATGGGGGTAAATGGATAAGAAGGGAGAAGAAGAAGAAAGAGTCAGAGATAAACTGAGGTCAGCAACCAGGCTGGGAGCACTGAGGTGGGGAGGGGTAGAGACAGGGCTCAGAATCTGGGGAAGGAGACCTCAGCCAAGGTGATCATCTTTCATGAGGTCAGCCTGTGAGAGGGGTGAACCAGGCTTACCTGAGACCATTTATGGGAGGAGAAATAGGCAGAAGAAGGTGTAAGCTCCAGTGGGCTGAGGGGTCCTCTGCCTCATTTGGGTGGGGATGGGGATTAAAGGCCCTTGATGGCACCAGGGAGAGCAGGGGCTGAGGGGGCAGGGAGATGAGCTGAGGGGGCTGTAGAAGCAGAATGGTGAGAGAGGCCTAGGGAAGACAAGGCAATGAATTGGGGCAAGTGAAGACTGTGCTTGATCAAAGAGGAGGGGTGGGGTCAAGAAAAAAGGGGAAGGGCTTTGGTCCTTCTCCTGTGCAGAATGTAGTGGCCCAAGTCATTGACATCCTGGAAGCCAACCCCTTCCTACTTTATTATTTCTTCTTGGCACTTATCTATGCCTGACACACATAGGGTAATTTATATGGAGATCTGTGTTACTGGGATGTGAGCTCTAAACTCCTTCCAACAAGGCTTTCTTCCTGGGAGTTCCAGCATGACAACAGACCCTTCTCCCAGGAGATTCACCTCCTGGAGACTGAGTAGGGATGATAGGGTGGTACCTGGGTGAGCCACCAGGGAGCTCTCTAGGTTGATTGTGGGCCAACAGTCACAGCTAAAATCAATGACAACATGATGGGAAATTATATTCTGTCTTATTAAACTATTAATAAATGTTGTAGCCTTATACTATTCAAGCCAGGGCTGGTTTCCACCTCTAGATGGAGACATAGAAAATTTTTCTGGAGGCACATTGGGCAACAGGTCACCAGGTGGTACCATGACCAGGTTCCAGTCCTGGGTGCCCTCTCTGGGTGTTTTGGGCTAGCCTTAGCTGGTACTTGCCACAATATGGGGCTTTAGAAATGTTCTTCAGTTGACTGGGCTCCATGACAACCTTACCATGGACAGGGTTGTGCAGCCCTCAAAATTCTAAAATTTGGGCTTGCCTCAGTGGTAGGGTTTGTTGTCTTGGAGTGCAAAGACCTGGATCTAGGTACACACCTCAGGAGCGGGCAGTAATTCCCACTATATAGGGTGTCTTTAATAGTGACAGCTTAACTATTCAGTGGGAACCATGCAGCTCTATTATTATGAAGTGCTCATATGAGAAATAACTGCCTAGTGTCTATGTCAAAAGGATCCTACTCAGGGCTGGGTTGGGCTTCCTGTTTATTGAGGTGCTTGGAAAGTAATATACCCACTGGGCCATACAAGTTTTTGGATCAACAAGCCCATATATGGGGGAGAACCACAAGGGGAAAACTTCAGTGCTATCAATGGCTAAATAAGAAAAGTAGAGTCACACTCTATTACAGTAATATGTGTGAAAATATGCTCAGAGTCACAGAGTGATCTCAAATGTATTGTCTGATTTCAAGCTAGACAAATTAAGATAAACCAAGGCACAGCAGGTATGCAAGGAATTTAAATTGAATAGCCCACAACGAATATGCAATGAATATTGTTGAATGTCCTTGAGTAATTGTGTAAGGAGCAAAGGTGGTTGGCACTGCCTGGTTCTGCAGCATGTGCATGGTGCATAGTCCAGAGACTTGGTACAACTTTTCAAAGTAAGATGGCTCAAGGATTTTAAGGATGTACAAGGATTTTAAGGATTTTAAGATGAATAGCACATACTGTGTGTGTGCAAGTAGTAAATGTTGAAGGGCACAGCAGGTATAGTAAGAGTGTATTATGGATGGTGCAGAATATTGAGCAAGAATTGGAAGTGGCAGCACACACAGTGGGTGTGCCTGGGGTGATGGGTAAATAGTACTGGTGTAATAAAGAATCCAACTCTGTTTTTTGATGTTGGCAAGCTTCTACACCTTACCCTTCCCTCTTCTCCTTCTGCCTAACATCTGGACAAGCTGATTTAAAAAGGCCTGGTTGCCCTCTCCTTTGGCACTTAGAGGTTCAAATCATGAAAGCCCCTGACTGTGCACTGGAATCCTCACCCTAGCCCCAAACCCTACCCACCAAAAACCCACCCAACCAGTTTCCTTCTATGCTCACCCAAGCCACTTTTGGACCAGCTTAGGAAGCCTGTCCTACTCTCCCCACAAAGCCTCATTATGTGAGTAATAAGTCTTTCATACTCTCTTGGTGTATATGTGATGTCAAAGTCTCAACATCCGAACCAATTTTTTTTTCTCTTTCTTTGGGGTGGCCGCAACAATTGGTGCAGCGAGCAGGTTGTTTATAAGATGACCACCATCTTCTCTTGCTTTGGCTTGCTAAATGGTTCTGCAGCTTATGGGTCAGTTTGCCCTTTGAGCTGTGTTGCTTTGTGTTGCATTTGCTGAGTACCCCTGAGCTTCTGTTGTAGACTCGACCAACCTAAGTAAGAAGTTTTGATAATTAATTGGCATTTGGGGACAGGAGTGTGGGACTGGGGTCTACCTTAAAGAGGATCTGGGTCATGCATCTCAACCCAGACCTATCTATGTATTTAGCTGTGACTGACACTAGGCTCAAGGGGAAGACACCCTATGACCGACTGGCTGTGGGTCCCAACCCAATGTTGGCTGCATTCTATGGAATACTCTGGGGAAAAGCTATACCATGTGCTATATATACAGGTCGATTGGTAGAAGAACAGCAATAACTTTGAAGAGCAGACATTTGAAGATTTGAAACACTGAGTTGCACACTCCTAATGGTAGGTGGCTCCCTAGGACCCTACAAAATGCATTTGCTACTGCTGTTTTTGCCTATGCTTCTGATGCAACAAAGATTGTGATCATTGCAATTATTGGAGAAAAAAACACCATGGCACTCCTGTGGCCCAGTGAAGGTGTTAATTTGAACACAATTTAAGGCTGGTGTCCTTAAAGCAACCATGGCCAAGGGGGAGATCCCTAACCCTGGAAAAACTGATTTGGGCTTACTGGAGTAAGAAATAAATCTGAGTAAGGTAGAAAGCCCACCCCCACCCTAAAGTATATCCAGAAACAAACAATAACAACCTAAAACCGTGGATTCAAGGGGCGAAAACAACAAACTGATATAAAGATCCACAATCTGACCCAATCAGAAATTGAAATTTTACTAAACTATTTATATAACAAAAAAGGGTACTGATGGGCTTTTTCACCTTTACAACATAAGTTCTGAATTAAATTCAACATGTGCTCGGGTGTATTAACTGGCAAACCTTTAAGGCCTTAATACTAGGTCTCAAATTACAGTTATACCAGAAGAGCCCATTAAATTTATACAATGTACACCCTATAATGTTAGGGGAGCTTCTGAACAAAAATAGAGGACAAACAGGTGTGTCTCACTATAACCATCAGGATGAGTGCCTTACCAAAACACCCCATGGTCATAACACCCATGGCCCTAAAATATCACATAATGGGCCTGGAAGCTCCGATCCAATAAGTAACAAATTAAAATTAAACTAAGTCTTTAGCACTTACAAATTGGTTTGACAAAATAGAGCCCCATAGACCATTTCCCCCCACCCCCTCTCCACTTAAAATACTTAATACAACCCAAAGTAAATCCAAACAGGGCTTTTAAAGATCGAAACAAGACCTGGTTAGAGAAGGAGTCATTATCCCCACTGTTTCTCCATTTAACTGCACAATTTGACCTGTTCTTAGTCTTGGAAAGAATGAATGGTGCCTCACGATGGATCACCGCAATCTTAATGTTATGGCCCCATCCATTAAGGCCCTTATATGTAGTATCATTGAAATTTCTGACTCCACCCAATCAGCAACTGGTAAATATTTTTATATTATAGATTTGGGTAATAAGTTCTTTTCAGTGCCTCCTTCAACAGCCAGTCATTTGCAGTTTGCCATCAACTTTGAATGGACCCAATATACACTTTTGCTGGCAAGGTCTTAGAATCTGACTTTGTCCAGGGAGCCCAGGTATGAGATTACATTGATGACATTCTTCTCAAGGAGATTAATTTGAAACATTCATTTAGTACCAAGTTGAGTATCCCCAAGACAACCTTAAGTTCAATGATTCACTAGAAGTACTCACAGAACTCAGAAATTTTGTTATGGTTTATTACAGTGAAAAGATACAGATTAAAATCAGCAAATCATAACAGCACATAGGGTGGTGTCCAGGAGAGACCAGATGCAAGCTTATAGCTGTCCTATCCAGAGGAGTTGTATGGACAGCATTAAATTCTCCCAGCAATCATGTATGGAAATATGTGAGAAGTTTTGCTAAAAAGGAGGTTCACTCAATCCTTAATCCTTGAGGGTTAGTCACATAGGCACTGTACACTCATGTCACTGACCTTAGCTTCTCAGTCTCCAGTCTCCTAGAGGTCAAACTGACACGTTATGGCCCAAACCCTCAGGCATACAAAAACAGATCTTTACCATAAATCACATTACTAGCATAAACTATGTGGCATAGACCATCAGGCATACAAAAACACTATTAAGATTCAGGGTATTCTAAGGGCTCAGATGTTATTGCCCAGGAGCAGTTAAGAGCCAGACTTTTCAGCAGAATGTACAAGGTTGTGATATTGAGCAAAAGCAGCAGTAGCAAAAGTGCACTGCCCAGTGCACTCCACAGACCAATTCCTGGGACAGTGGGGTTTCAAAGAGAGAAAGGGTTTTATTGCCAGTGCATAGCAAAGAGAACAGGTGACCTAAGGGTCTAAACCCTGTCTCCCTGAACTGCAGTAATCCAGATAGTTTTATAGTATCCAGGTTTAGCAGGTTTATGCTATTGAGTATTTGGGATGGGGCTGGCTCAGTTTCCTTCATTAATAAACATACCTTTAAGGCCTTAATACTGTCTAGTGATCATAAGATTTTAAAGTTGTTTTTGTAGGGGACACAAAACATGGGTCAATTACAAGATTTCTACAGTCACAAGATAAAGGTTATATAATTTTATAATCATTTTCAGAGATCAAGGCAACTGGATTCTAGTTTAGCAGTTTCAGTAATTTCATGTATTTACTTTTGACTATTCTACAATATACTAGAAAGTAAAAAAAGCATCTACATAATAATCCAGTAATCATAATCATTTGCTAATTCTTAATTCTCAATTACAGTTGGAATAACTCAGACCTACTGAGTTAAACCTTTACTACACAAGGACATACATATACAAACAAAGGAGTTTACAAAAAGGACCATTGCCCCATACATAATGCAAGGCTCCACCACTTCAGTTAAGTTCTTGAATATCATTTGGCCAACCAAGGTCTTCTCTATCTCTGATACTGTCAAAAACAAAACAAAACAGCTATAGACCCTCTCCCATGAACAGTTTTAAAATAAGCCCAACATCTTTTAGACTTTTTGGGTTCTGGCAACAACATTTACCTCATTTAAAAATTTTAAATGTCTACATTGTTTCTTGCAAAATGGCCCAGCTTGAATGGGCCCCCTCCATCAAAGGGCTCTAGAATCTGTTCAAATTGCAATAGGCACTTTCTTTAGTACTCCCTAGAAGCCTCATTACTGTAAGAGGATTTACTGACCTCTTCTCATGCCTCCTGAACACTCTGGATCACCCATGATGGCCACAAGATGTCCATGAGCTTATGATGCAAGAAACTGTCCTTCCAAGTCCTATGCTACATGCCATTTGAATGGCAATTACTGGCCACATGCTGGATTCTTCTGGAAATAGAGGGTCTCACAGGCCCTGAGCCCATGGCACTTTGTACCCAAATATCCATTGGTTTAGTTTCCTAAAGGTGCTGAAAGCAATATACCAGAAATAGGTTGGCTTTTACAATGGAGATTATTAGTTTACAAGCTTACAGGTTTGAGGCTGAGAGAAATGTCCAAATCAAATTATCATCAGATGATGCTTTCTTCACAAAGACTGGCTGCTAGTGATCCTGGGCTTCTCTGTCACATGGCAAGACACATGGAGGTATCGGCTGGACTTTCTCTTCTCTCCTGGGTTTTGTTACCTACAGCTTCCTGCTTCCATGACTTTCTCTCTCAGCTTCTGTGATGTTCTCTCTTTGTTTGAATTTCATTCTCTTATAAAGGACTTTAGGAAGAGGATTAAGGCCTACCGTAGGCCATGCCTTACTGAAGTAGCCCAATCAAAAGGCCCTTAACTGAAGTAACCTAGTCAAAATTCCCTTACTTACTGTGTTTTCAACCACAGGAATGAATTTTCTGGGGTATGTACAGTCTCAAGCCACCATATCCCTCATGCCTTTGGTCATGAAAGTAGCACCCCAGAGGCTCAACACAACCACTGAGGCTTCCTTGCTATAATATAGAGCTAAACCTGGGACCTACAGAATATCTTATGTGCAAGAGGAGTTGGCTCCCAATTCCTCAGACACTTGTTAGGTGCCATGATGCTAAAGGAAGTCACCCCTTTTCCAGATTCCTTGGCTACCTAGAAAGCCCCTTTAGATTAACTGAGTGAGAACCAAAAGAAGTCCCTATGCTTTATAAATGGAATTACCACCATAACATGTCATACAGCTTACTGGAGAGCTGTTGCTTTTGAGTCCTTAACTGGGATGTCCCAGATAAAAGATAGGAACCAAGGATCAATACAATTGGCCAATCTTTAGGCAGTCATATTAATCCTGGATTCCTTAGCCAACAATCAGCCACATATGCACTTTTTTTTATTAAGAGAAATTGTATGTTTACAGAAGAATCATGCATAAAATGCAGAGTTCCCACAAATTACCCATCTGTATGTTTTTACACACTTGTGGGCCATAACCAATGGTCTGGCTATCTGGTCCAGCCAAGGACAGCAAGAAAAAGTTATTATCCAAAGTTACTTCCTTTAGGGCATGCACTGGGTTTCTTGAACACTTACTCTCTGCCATTCAATTACCACTTTAAGCGTACTTACTGTGTACAATTCAAAACCACTTCTTAAACTGAATCATTAGTTGACCTACAGGGGGAAACTCTAGGCTGAACTCATGAGTACAAGTCCAGAAAGGCATTACTACAGTGCCCTGTTGAGGGAGCCGTTGACACTGTTTCCCAGATCCCACAGACTCTGCTACACTCAATAACTGAAACAATGGGAGAAAATATTTGGACATCACATATCTGATAAAGGTTTAATATCCAGAATAGATAAAGAAATACTTCAACTTAACAGCAAAAAGACAAATAACCTAATTTTAAAAATGGGCAAAAGACTTGAATAGATAACTCTCCAAAGAAGATATACTGATGACCAGAAAGGACGTGAACAGATGGTCCACATCATTAGCCATCAGGGAAATGCGAATCAAAACCACAAGGTTAATCTTTGAAGAATTGGTTTAAAATGTTGTTTATAAGTCTTTGGAAAGGAATAGAAATAGTGAAAACACATCATAGTGTTTGTAACTAGCAGAGCTATTACATGGGTATGACAGTGGTTAAAAGGGAAAGTCTAAGGACATGTATTTTAGTAAAAGGAAAGCTAAAAATGTAACATGGGCCTGTATAACAGTGAATCCTCATGTGAAATAGGAATATGGGTAATATTGCATATATAATGCTGTTTTAACAATATATAAATACAAATAAACTAGAGAGATGGAAACAGTATAACAGCTATGTACAGCAGAGGAAGAACAGAGAGATTGAGAGGTGATGAGATTTTGTTGTTTTTTTTCATTAATATTATTATTATTGGAATAATGAAAATGCTCTAATAATAAGTGAAGTGATGAATGCACAACTGTGTGATTATACCAAATACCATTGATTGTACACTTTGGATGGATTTATGCTTTATTAATATGTCTCAATAAAATTGATTTGTTAAAAAATGCAATTATAAAAGACTATTACAATGAGAAATAAAAATATTCACAAAATATTGCTAAGTGAAAAATAAGAATGTTACCAAACAGTATACTATGCTGCTTTTCTTTCTTTCTTTTTTTTTTTTAAGATTTATTTTATTTCTTTCCACCCGCCTTGTTGTTTGCACTTGCTGTGTCTGTTCCTCTTCTTTGTTTCTTTAGGAGGCACCCAGAGCCAAACCCAGGACCTCTGATGTGGGAGAGAGGTGCCTAATCTCCCTGCTTTGTTGTGTCTCTTATTATGTTTTTCCTCCCCGCATCTTTTGTTGTGTCATCTTGCTGCGTCAGCTCTCTGCACCTGCCTGTCATGTCAGCTTGCTGTCTTCTTTAGGAGGCACCGGGAACCTCCTCTCCCTGCTTTTTTGTATCTCTCATTATGTTTTTTCTTCCTGTGTCTCTTGTTGTGTCAGCTTGCCACACCTGACCATCATGCCAGCTCATGACTTCTTTAGAAGGCACTGGGATCCGAACCAGGGACCTCCCATGTGATGGGCGGGAACCCAGTTGCCTGAGCCACATCTGCTTTCCTGCTGCTTTTCTAATAAACATAATTGTATATATATATTTTAAAAAAAACATAAGGACATACCATTCCATACCCATTAGAATGGCTATTAAAAAAACAGAAATAACAAGAGTTGGAGAGGATGCAGAGAAATAAGAACACCCATTCATTGCTGGTGGCAATGTAAAATGGTGACGCTGCTTTGGAAAGACTGTTTGGCAGCTCCTCAGAAAGCTGAGTATAGAACTAATATATGACCCAGCAATCCCTCTACTAGGTATATAAGCAAACACTGGAAAGCATGGACTCAAACACATATTTGCACATAGTAGCATTATCCACAATTGCCAAAAATAGTTGGAAGCAACCCAAGTGTCCATCAATGTATGAACGGATAAACAAAATGTGTTATATACACACAATATTACTCAGCTATGAGAAGGAATGAAGTGTTGACACATGCCATAATATGGATGAATCTTGAAAACATTATGTTGAGTGAAGTAAGCCAGTCAGTAAAGAAGAAATATTGCATGATCTCATTCATATGAACTAAGGATATTGAACATATTCACAAAGGTAAAGTTTGGAAGATAGGTTACAAGAGGATGAAAAGCAAGTAGAGAGTGGTGAGCAGATGCTCAATCTGGGTAGAAACTATAATATGGTGGATGAGGGAAGTTTGGCAGTGGATGGGGTGATGGTGGTACAGTAATATGAATGGGGTTGATAATGCTGGCATGTGAGTGTGAGCAAGGTTGGGGTAGGTTGGGCTATCCATAGAGATGGGGAAGCTGGAGGAAGGAAGAGATAAACTCTGGGGAAGCAGAGGACTGTGCTTGAGAATAAAACTGTGGAAATGTTCTTTTGGTAAGTATGGCAGGGGAGGGTCACCAGTGCAAGGTGTTGTGGTGGAGGATGTGTAGGGAAGGGTGCACCTAGGGCATGCCTCTGTGGAATATGAATGTGCTCATATGGTCATAGGGTATTATCTCAGTGGGTGGAGACCCACAAAATAACCAACAAAATATTAAATTTCCTTCCTGGGGAATCCTGCTACATACTCTAATTAGAGTGGCAAGAATCTCTAGAGTACATAGGAAGTACCTAATATAAGTAAATAGAAGAATATGCCAAACCCTCAATATTAATGCTTGTATTTATGAACCTTATTCTTGTAAAATTAAAACTTAGCTTAATAATATCTATTACCTAAGAGTTATCTCCTGAAAATCTCCTTGTTACTCAAATGTAGCCTCTCTCTGAGCCAAACCCAGCAAATAAACTCACTACCTCCCTCCAGCATGGGACATGACTCCCGGGAATAAGCCTCCCTAGCACTAAGTGCCAACCAGTGATGCATTTGGAAAAAGACCTTGACCAAAAGAGGAAAATTTTAAATACAAAAGAGTTTTTATGGCTAAGAGTTTTCAAAGTGAGTAGGGAGATCATTGCAGAGGTTATGCTTATGCACGTCTCATGCAGATCTCACTAACTGCCACAGTAAACAAAGCCTCAAACAGGGGTGTTCTCAAGGGCTCTAGAGATATCTGGATACTATAAGTAAGGCACACAATCCAATGAAATCATCACTCCATCAGTGGGCCTTACCTTGGAATATATGATAACTTATTTCCCCCACTGTAACAGAATTAAGCTCATTTATAATTTCCCTACACAAAATTTTTCTACCCCTTTTATTTGAACCTATAATTAGCACTATACTTGTTAAATATATGTCCCACAGACTTAAATTTTTCATCTGTTCATATGCTGGTTGAGTCCTGAATCTTAGCAGAGTTGCAGCCAACAACCACTCTCTAGTTTATCAGACTTGCTCAGGACAATTAACAAAATGATGATGATGGACAATACCCATGCCCAAAAAGCAAAGAATATCTACACTGCAAGCCAAAACAGTTCCTTCTATATGCCCCATAAGGTCTAAATCCCCTCTCAATTTGAATCAGAGTAGGAATCACCATCCCAAAATCCTCAAGACTGAGGAATGAACAAACATAAGGGGGAAATGCAAACAAAGTAGATATTATTGTTATTGTAGTAATGGAAAAACATGTGACATTGATATAAAGATAGCAGTTACCACAGGTTCTGAAGGGAGGAGGCATGAAGAATACATGGAACATAGGACATTTTTAGGGCACTGGAATTGTTCTGCATGCTTTTTCAATGACAGATATAGGCTATTACACATTTTGTCAGAATCTATAAAATTGTACAGTGCAACGTGTAAACTATAATGTGAACTATTGACCATGGTTAGTAGCAATGCTTCATCATCAATTGTAACCAATGTAGCATACTAATGTATAATGCTATTAATAGGGGAAAATGTGAGAGGGGGGTGGAGCATATATGGGAAACCCCTATATTTTTTATGTAATAAATCTGTAACCTAAAACTTCTTTAAAAAATAAAGTAAAAAAAAAAAGAATTTAAAAAACAGAAAATAACAAGTGTTGGAGATGTGGATAAATAATACTCATTCATTGCTGGTGGCAGTGTAAAATGCTGCAGCTGCTGTGGAAGACAGTTTGGCAGTTCCTCAGAGAGCTAAGTAGAGAACTGCTATATGACCTGGCAATTCTACTACTAGGTATATAACTAAAAATTTGAAAACAAGGATTTGCACACTGATGTCCATTGTGGCATTATTCACAATTGCCAAAAGATGGAAACCAAGTGTCATCAACCAATGAATTGAAAAATAAAATGTGATACATACATATAAAGGAATATTATTCAGCCATAAAAAGGAATGGAGTCCTGATATATATGACAACATGGAAGAACATTGAAGACAATGTTGGGTGAAATAAGCCAGACACAAATGGACAAATATTGTAGGAGCTCATTGATATGAAACAATTAGAATAAGCAATCTCATAGAGTCAGAATCTAGAATATGGGTTATGAGGGGACAGTTTGGGGATAGAGAATTGGAAGTTAAGGTTTAAAATATACAAGTTTCCTATTTGGAATGATGGAAATATTTTGGTAATGGATGATGATGGTAGAACAACATTGTGTATGCTATTAACAGTACTGAAATATATATCTGAATATGATTAAAAGGTAAATGTTAGATTGTATATATAGTAACAGAATTAAAATTTTTAAAAATCCATGGAACTACACTACACAAACAGTGAACCCTAAGTTAAACCATGGATTTTAATAGTACAATTATTAAAATGTGCTATTATCATTTGTAGCAATTATTCCACACCAATGCAAGGTGTTGGTGTTTAAGTGGGGTATGGGGACCCTTTATTTTAGGCATGATTGTTCTTATAAATCTCTCTAATAAAGAAAAAGAATTTAACTTAACTCAAAAGGAATTAAGGACCTAAATATAACAGCCAGTACTATCAATCTCCTAGAAGAAACTGTGGGAAGCATCTTCAGGATCTTATGTCAATCAATGGTTTCTTTGCTTTTACACCCATAGCACAAGAAACAAAAAAGATAAATGGGACTTCACCAAAATTAAACTTTTGTTCCTCAAATACTTTATAATGAAGTAAAATGGCAATTTACTCAATGGGAGAAAATATTTGGAAACATGTTTCTGATGAGTTTAATATCAATAATATAGAATGAAATCTTTCAAGTCAACAACAAAAAGACAAACAACACAATTGAAAAATAGGCAAGGAGGAGTTCTGGGAAAACAGCACCGAGGTGGGTAGGCAGAGTGACCCTCTCACAACAAAGGAGAAGAGAGAGAACATAGAATATGAATGAGCGTTGGATATACATAGAACTGGAAGGTGCCCTGAATCATCTAGGAGGGTCCTGGAAAGCTAAGGAAGCCAAAGGAAAACCTTGCGGTTGCTTGTCCCTGTGGAGGGAATTGGCACATACACCCAGCCCTCATGGCAATTAGCCTAGGTGGAGCTGCTGGCTCCCTGCTCCAAATGGGGTGTGAGGAGGCACTCCCTGGGAGAAGAAGTGTCTGGGAGGGTGGGGATTGATTTATTTGTGGTGAGGTTGGCCAGCTGAAGCCCTTTTGAATTTTGGAAGGAACCCTGACCTGACAGGGGCAGGGGAGGGGGATCACCTAAGGCAGGCTGACACACCCAGCCACCTGGGTAAAGAGAGGAATTAGATTAGAGAAGCAGCGGGACAGATGGGTGCTTAATCAGCAAGACTGGCAAACTGCTAAGAATCTAACCTGCCCAAGGGAAAGGGGGTGGATAGCTTTCTGAAAGGGTAACTAACCTAAGGAAATAGTTTAGCTCAGTGGAGGAATCCCCACCTTGCATAAAGGAGGTCCTTGGTTCAATTCCTGACTCTTAGGAAAGTGATCCACTGAGTTATCCGGCATCCAGATGGTACCTTATGACAGGGAATATATAGATTTACTTTTTTTTTTTTTCTGGTACAAGAAACAGAAGAGCAAGAAACAGACAAACTCAAGTGAATGGGGCAGGTTAGCAATGGCTCAGCTTAATTTTGGTCAACAAACCTTTCAGAGAGAAATTCCACAAGTTAACCAAAGGATTAACACATTGCAGACTCTCCAAAGGAACAGAAATAATCACAAAATTTTAAAACAATGACAATAAAAATCAAGATAAAACAACCCTGTATGACCCAAGGCCACAGAAGGCAATGCCCCCCAAACTGGTGAAGACATCCCAAACCCGAAAGAGATGCAGGAAAGGCCCAAAGTCCAAATCCAGTGATCCTTGGGGAAGGCTGTGGGAGTAAGACAGTTCAGCCAAACCACCTATTCTGCTGGCTGCATCTGGCAGTCACTCCACATCTCCTCTGGCATATGCTGTCCCCCTCACCAAGCCAAGACACATAGCAAGGTGAGGTCTACTGATATGCATTAGATATACTTTTTGTATTAGCTTTTCTTTGATCTCTTGTCTAAAAAAAAAAAAAAAAAAGAGTTCCTTTTTAAAACTTTTCCTTATTTACTTGCTAAAACCTGGTTCAAAACCTGGTTCAAAACCTGCCGAGGTGAAGCTGCAGGGTGATTGATGAACACTGGCAGCCTGAGAAGCTCCTTAGGGGCCTGAGAGGGAAGGATGTTTTTCCTTTTTCTTTGTTGTTGCTTTTTTTTTTTTCTTCTTTCTTTCTCCTGTTTTAAAAATTAGTTGCTGCTGTATGGTTTCTTGTTTGTTGATTTCCTCTATCTTTGTTTCTTCCTTTTTTTTTTTTCTTTTATTGATTTTTTCCACCTATGCTATTTATTTTCTCTCCTTCATTTTTCTATCTTCTGTTTTCTGTTGTTTTTCTCTCATTCCAGGTCTTTTTGTTTGGCCTTCAATTTTTCTTGTTTTTATTTCTCTCCCTTTTTCCTTGGTTATCTTTCTTTTTCCTTTTTTTCCCCTTTTCTCTTTTCTTTTTTCTTTTCCTCTCTTCTCATTCTGTATTTTAACTCATTCTATATATTTTTCTCTATTCTGTTTCTCATTTTATTGTTTCTGTTCTACTTTTTAATTCTTATTCCTCTGTACTTCTTACTCGTGTTAATTATTCATTTTCCAAGGTCTTGTATGGTTCCTCTTCAACCTTTTATTATTATTACTACTATTATTCCTTTTCTCTTCTTATCTCTTTCCTTTTCTCTGCTCCTACTTTTTTTCAAGGAAACACAGACAACAGGAAGGAAATAGAATAAGAAGAATGAAGTGTCAAAGTAAAACCTTACTACACACACAAAAGCAAACAAAAAAATAAAACTCTAGAGTAGAGAAAGAAGCTAATCAACTGAATAAACCCATCAAGATAAACAAATGCTTGGACACCAACAAGCCATACTAAGAAAAAGAAAGACTTGGCCCAGTCCAGTGAACAAACTAAAAACCAGAAGGAGATGCAGAACTTGAAGATGTCTAAACAAATATCATGAATCAACTTAATGAAGTGAAGGAAGAGATTAAGGATTTTAAGAAGACACTGGGAGAGCATACTGAAGAAATTATAAACATACATAAAAAGATAACGGATATGATGGTGATGAATGGCACAATCCAAGAAATAAAAAATACACTGGAAGCATGAAACAGATTTGAACAGACAGAGGAAAGAATCAGTGATGTGGAAGACAGTACATCAGAAGTCAGACAGATAGTAGAGCAGATAGATAAAAAGATAGAAAAAATCCAGCAGGGATTTAGGGATTTGAATGACAACATGAATCACACAGATATACACATTATAGGCATCCCAGAGGAAGAAGAGAAGAGAAAGGGGACAGAAGGTGAGTTGGAGGAAATAATGGCTGAAAACTTCCCAACACTATTGAGGGACATGGACATACATGTCCAGGAAGTGCAGCACACCCCAAACAGTATAAATTCTAAGAGGTCTACCCAAGACATATACTTATCAAATTGTCCCATGCTCAAGACAAGTAGAGAATACTGAAAGCAGCAAAAGAAATCCATCACATACAAGGGAAGCTCGATAAGATTAAGTGCTGATTTCTCATCTGAAACCATGTATATCCTGTTATAACTGAAAAATGTAATTGGATGAATCACACTACCTGGCTTTAAAATATACTACAAAACTACAGTGGTCAAAACTGAATGGTATTGGCACAAGGAGAGACATACTGACCAATGGAACCAAATTGAGAGTTCTGATATAGATGCCCACATACATAGTCAACTGATATTTGACAAGGCCACCAAGCCCAATCAACTGGGAGAGAATGGCCTCTTCACAAATAGTGCTTTGAGAACTGGATATCAATATCCAAAACAATGAGAGAGGAATACCACTTCACACCTTATACAAAAATTAACTCAATATGGATCAAAGATATAAATGTAAGAGCCAAGATATTATAGACCTTGGAAGATAATGTAGAGAAGCATCTACAGGATCTTGTATTAGGAAATGGTTCCATGAACTTTATACCCAAAGCATGAGCAATGAAAGAAAAAATAGATAAATGGGACCTCCTGAAAATTAAAAGCTTTTGCACCTCAAAGAAGTTTGTCAAGAAAGTGAAAAGTCAGCCTACTCAAAGGGAGAAAATATTTGGTAACCCTATATCTGATAGGGGCCTAATATCCAGCATGTATAAAAAAATCCTACACCTTGAAAATAAAAAGACAAACCACCCATTTAAAAAATGGGCAAGTGATTTGAATAGACACTTCTCCAAAGAAGAAATACAAATGGGTACAAAGCACATGAATAGATGCTCAACATCACTAGCTATTAGGGTAATGCAAATCAAAACCACAATGAGATATCATCTTACACCCATTAGACTAGTGGCTATTAAAAAACGGAGGATTACAAATGCTGGAGAGGATGTGGAGGGAAGGGAACACTTACCCACTGCTGGTGGGAATGTAGAATGGTGCAGCCATTGTGGAGGAAAATTTGGTGGTTCCTCAGGAAACTAACTATAGAACTGCAATACGATCCAGAAGTCCCACTGCTGGGTATATACCCAGAAGAACTGAAAGAATGGACATGGACAGATATGTGCACACCAATGTTCATAGCAGCATTATTCACTATTGCCAAAAGTTGGAAACAAACCAAATGTCCATCAACAGATGAATGGATAAACAAATTGTGGTCCATACATACAATGGAATATTACTCAGCTATAAGAAAGAATGCAGTATTAATACAGGGGATAACATGGATGAATCTTGAAGTTCTAATGTTGATTGAAGCAAACCAGGCACTGAAGGACAAATATTACATGACCTCACTGATAGGAATTAAGCAAATTGAGCAGACTCACAAAGCTAGAGTCTGGAAGATAGGTTACAGGAGACAGAAAGGAAGAAGTTTATGAGTCAATGCCCATATGGGCAATATCTATGATAAGGTGGAAGGGTGTAGTTCTGCAGTGGATGGGCATAACAGTGGTGCAGTGGTGCTATTGGGCTGGGCGGTGCTGGTCTGTGTGGGGGTAGGGAGTAGGACTGTCCGTGGACCTGGGGTAGAGCTGGGGGAGGGAGTAGGTGAACTCTGGGGATTTGCGGGTATGTGGTTGAAATACAATGCTGAGAATGTTCTTTTGGCAAATATGGCAGGGGAGGGTTACTGGTTTAATATGTTGGATGTGGGGGACATGTAGGACATATCATACCGGGGCAGACATCTAGGTAGTGTGTAGCATTCATCTTGTCATAGTGTGTTGTATCAGGGGATGGAGACTTACATAATGAGCAGGAAGATATTGGACTCCTATCCTGGGGAGTCCTGCTATGATCTCAGATAGAGGGACAGGAGACTCTTGAGAGCATAGGCAATCCCTAATAAGGGAGATCAGGCCACTATGTTAAGCTCTCAATATTGTTGCAAGTAATGATGAATCTGGCCCTTCAATGAGTTAATCTTGGTGGTTACTGTGGGTCCTGAGAGGAGAGGGAGTGAGAAATAGAATAGATGGAACACGGGACGGTTTTGGGGTGATGGAATTGTTCTACATGATCCTGCAAGGATGGATACAGACCATGTCAAACTTCATCAAAATCTATAAAATTGTACAGTCCAAAATGTAAAATACAATGTAAATCATTGACTGTGGTTAGTAGCAATATTTCAATATTTGTATATCAATTGTAACAAGTGTGCCATCCACATGAAAAATGTTATTAATATGGGAAACGAGAAAAGGGAGAGGACGTTGGGTATATGGGAATCACCTATATTCTGTACAAGACTTTTCTGTAACCTAAAGCTTCTTTGAAGATGAAATGAAAAAAAAAAAAAAAAGACATTGGGTGAATAAATGGAAGCATATGAATAAATGGAAGCATATGTCACTGTACATACAAGACAGCAAATCTTACAGTGATGAAAGACTTGTTAAATTTTTTTTTAATTTTATATTTTTTATTTTTATATTATTTCAAACTTTTTTTAAAAAATTCATATTTTATTCGTTATTTTTAAAACCATCATTATATAATTTTCCTATTAATTGTATCTCATTATCTTGTTGGCTTCAACTTTTAAAAAGTTTTGGATCATAGAAGGATTACAATTGTGGCAGGGGAGGATCATTGGTGCAGGGTGTCAGAAATGAGGGATGCATGGGAGGAGGTTCACCTGGGGTATAACTATAAGGCATATGAATGTGCTCAAGTGTTCATGGGACATTGTCACAGTGGGTGGAGATCCACACAATAACCAAAGAAATATCAAATGCCCATCCTGGAGAGCTCTGCCACATTTTCTAATGGGATAGCAAGAATCCCCTGAGTTCAAGGGCAGTGACTACTGAAGGAGGATGGATCATTGATGGGCCCTTGATTGTAATGACTGTACTTATGAACCTTTACTTTTGAAATTGAAAATTAGCATAGTATTATAGGATGCCTAAGTGTTACTTCCTGAAAACCTCCTTCTTGCTCAAATGTGGCCTCTCTCTAAGCCAAAACTCAGCATATAAATGCATTACCTCCCCCCCAGCTTGGGACATAAATCCCGGGGATGAAACTCCCTGGCACTGTGGCATTACTACCAAGAACCAAGTAGCAATCCAACTGGAAAAAGACCTTGACCAAAAGGGGGAAAAGGTAAAGACAAATGAGTTATATGGCTAAGAGACTTCAAACTGAGTTGGGAGGTCACTACAGAGGTTACGCTTATGCACATCTCAGCAGGAACTCATTGACTGCCGAAGTAAATATCAACTCAAATAGTGGGGCTCTATAGGCAGGGCAGACAGCTCAGGAGTTTGGCACCCTGCCAGTGGGCCCTACTTTAGAATTTATGCTCCCAGTATTTTAGAGTTGGACTCAACTGTGTTTTCCCTACACATGACTCTGCTGTCCCTCTATCTGAACCTATAGTTAGTACTAGAGCTGAATGTTTATGTCCAAAAGACTTAAATCTTTGGGCTGTCCATGTGCCAGTTGGGCCCTGAATCTCAACAGACTTGCAACACCCATTCTCCAGTTCATTGGACTCACCCAGAACAACTAACAGCAGATAATAACTGACTACCACCATCTCAAGGAATGGAGAATGTCTGCAACTGCAAGCAAGAAAGTCCCATCCATCTGCCCAATGGGATCTAAGCCCCCTTTCAATTAGAGGTAGAGTGGCATCACCATCCCAGAATGGGCAATGGACTAGAGTAGACTTACAGTTGTTCTACTGTAGACTTGTTGTGCTCCTAGCAATGGAAGAACTTTTATCATGGATGTGGAGGCAGTAGCCACTGGAGGTTCTGAGGGGAGAGGGGAAAACAGGTGAAATATGCGGGAATTTTCGGGACTTCGGGATTATCCTGAAAGGCATTGCAATATCAGATACAGGCCATTATATATCTTGTAATAATTTGCAAAAATGTGTGTGAGAGTGTAAACTACAATGTAAACTATAATCATCACTTAGTGGCAATGCTTCAAGATGTGTTCATCAATTGTGGCAAATGTACCACACTAATGAAGGATGTTGTTGATGTGGGAAAATGTGGGAGGGTTAGGGAATGGGACATACTGGAATCCCCTATATTTTTTGTGTAACATTTACGTAATCTAGGTTTCTTTAAAAAATAAAAATAAAAAAGTATATAAAAAAAGATTTAATACATATAATATTAATTTATTTTCTTGGTATTTTATAAACCTAGGGAGATAACACCCAAGCTAAATAAAATTGAAAACTGTGAATAATGTTTTTAAAAAATTATTATCACAGTTTGACTCCCAATTACCAAAGTATTCTGCAAAATAGATGGATGGAAGTACAGGTAGCATCTCAAACTATACACAAAGAATTTTAGAGAAAAGGGAAAATACAGACTTTGGGCTTTCTGTGTAAGAAGATGCTGGTGCCATTTTATGCCATAATAGGGTGTTGTGGCCTCATAATCACAGTCAGGCACAGAGAAATAAGACATGATCTCTACTTCACAGACAGATGCCCAGGACCAGCATCCACATTACAGCAGAGAGGAATTGAATTTGATGAATCTGGATGAGGTAGAACAACTGAATGCAATGCTTTGACAGCAAATCCAGGAAGTTTTTGAAGAATTAACACACCAAATACAAGAGAAAGATTCTTTGGCCTCAGAGTTCCATGCTTGCCATGTTGCCATCAAACAGCTTCTCAAGAACTATTCTAAGTTACCACGTGTACAAGTGGGGAGAACAGGAATGATGCCACATCTACCCATAAACAGCTGAACTAAACTTAAATTTATTTCATATGCCCTACCAGTTATTGGTTTGTCAGGCATGCAAACTTTCGAAGAAGTATGAAGAAAGTTATGGACCATTCTTTTATGGTCATTAAATTTGCAGTGCTGAGGCAATATTTAACAACTTGCCAAACAAAACAGATCATTATACTCTAGTCTTCTAGGGTTAATCATCTTATTTGATTTTGGGAATCTTTTCCCCATAATTACTAAATGCCCCTCCATAACACCACTTGTGAATACTTAAACATGCTGTTACAATGTGATTTTATTAATCATATTTTAATATAATTCACCTGTCAGAACAGAAAGTTAAGCTCAGATTAGTCTGAAAAACTAAAGATAATTTTAAGAGGAAAATGGAAGTCATGATAATTCACCTCTAATTTATTATAAGCAATATTTTAATATGAAAATTTTATATTTAAAAATGCTATTTTAGGGACCTTTCCATTCTCTTTATAAATGTGTATTTGTATAGCTCTCTATATGATATCTGCATATTTGTGAATATGTTCACCTGTATTTCAGAATTTTATTCCCTTAATGCAGTGTTTTTACAACTATTACCTTATTTTCCAAAGATAAATGTAATTTGGAGTAGAAATCTATCTAGATGAATTGTTTTAACTTCTAATAACCCTTATGAAAGAGGAATTAACAATTTTTAAAAGCAAGTATCTAAGTAAATAAAATACATTATTTTTTCCTAACAAAATCTGTTCTGAATTAGTTCAAGAAGAAAATGCTAGTGCAGCTGTTGTATGTCAACTTGTCTCCATATAAGTAAAAGACTCTTCTACTTCATAATTACTTTCATTCTACTTACACTGATGTGTTAAAATTTGGACAGCATGTCAAGTCTCACTTCCAAGTCAAATGTAATATCTAACTCTCTTCAAATTGAGTGTGTTATGAAATTGTCATGTCTTTGAGAAAAATTAAAATTATTAAATGTGCCACTTTGGATAGAGGTTCAAGAATCTTTAAACTGTCCAAATTCTCTATCAACAGCATTGAAACTAGTGCCCAAAGAACACTTTGTGGGGTATTCTTCTGAACTTTAAAAGCTCAGAAAGCAAGAAGATTGCTTCACACAGGAAAAACAACTAATTCAAAAGAAGCCCGTATTTTAAAAAGATATTCTTGGTAAGTTGCATGTGATGTTTCCAAAGAGTTCTTAACTAATATGTTGTCTCAAACAGCTAAAATATTATATTTAAAGATTTATTTATTTATTTATTTATCCCCCACACCCACCGTTGTTTTGTGCTCTCTGTCTGCTCTCTGTGTGTTCTTCTGTGTCTGCTTGTCTTCTCTTTAGGTGACACACTGGTGTCAGGAACCAATCCTGGGACCTGCCAGAGTGGAAGAGAGGTGTTCAATCTCTTGCGCCATCTCAGCTCCCTGGTCTGCTGCATCTCTTATTCTCTCTTTTCTGTGTCTCTTTTTGTTGCATCATCTTGCTGTGCCAGCTTTCTATGCCGGTCAGCACTCCATGCGGGCCAATACTCCTGCATGGGCCAGCACTCCTGTATGGGCCAGCATTCCATGCAGGCTAGCACTCTGTATGGGCCAGCTTTCCACTTGGGCCAGCTTGCTGTGTGGGCCAGCTTGCCCTTCACCAGGAGGCCCCGGGAGCCCAATTGCTTGAGCCACATCTGTTTCCCTACATAAGTATTTTAATAGCATTATTTTATAGTAAAAGCTATAATGAGTGTAAAATTAAAATGGGCTCCAAGTTCTGTTTTTACCTGGTGCTTAGAATGTATTTATGAGGTAGATTCATTGCTGGGAGGAATCTTCAGAAAAGCCCATTAATTTGGCAGCTTCATGCATATAGCTATATGGTTTCTGCCTGCCCTAGCTTAGGTGAGATTTTAGTCTTGAACAGCAGCAGAATTTGACTATTCAGAGAAATGCCTCAATCTGGTAGCAAACAGCTTTTTGTAATGCTAACTTGTTAAACTTACCAGAAGGTATTAATTGGAATCCCACTGATTGTGTGTTGTTTTTGTTTTCTTTTAAGTATGACATAACTGTATTTTTGGTTGGATATTTTGAAGGATGCTTTCAATTTCTCCCAACTCTTTGGATCAAAATTTAAGATTCAGAAGTGAGGATGTATTGCCTTAATTTTGATAAGCTTTAAATTTAATGTGAGCAATATCAAATTTTCTGCAAATTTACAAGTTGGATAAAGCATTATATGATTATGCCGGTATCTTAATAATTAGTTGTTATGGTCACATTTTGAAATTTGATTTTACTCTTTTTTGGTATAATGCATTAAGATTGTTACCAGACAGTGTGTTTGCATATATTTAGGCTTCTATTTAGATGACTTAGGGACAGTCTTAAAAGTTTGGAATGTGTTGCATATTTTCAGAATTTGAGCCACATGGTGTAGTTCTGAATACAAGTGTAATCCAAAGAAAGTATTTGCTTATCTTTTGAAGATTTATTTCTTTAAACTGTTTCTGGCTAATATGTAGCTTTACAAATGAGTGCTAAAGTCTTAATTGGGGGACTCTACTTAAGCAATTCAAAAGAAAAATTCTCTTTAAAAATGTCTGCAGTGCTGATAATCATAGTACCTTATTCGAATGAATAGTCTGGTGAAATTTTCCTTGTTGAAGTGTTTTGCACAGCAGTGTATCCAAATATTTGGTAAATTTATATATTCCTATGTTATTTTAGATTTCTTCCCTGAATATGCAATTAATATATATGCAAATAATAGGATAAGGATAAGAGTTGAGTTCTAACTTGAGAACACAAAATACCACAAATATTGGTTTCCATAATTAGCTATTCTTCTGTTCAGTTGTTAGTATTTTTTAATGAAGTTTACTGAGGAAATCTTATCAATAGCTTCAGTTTCTAAAATGTCAAAAGACAGTCAATCAACCATTTCCAGCATATTCAGTGCTTATGTGATTAAGGGCAGTGAAATAAGACCAATATTAATTTTTTCAAATTAGATTTCAGAAAGGACAAGTTGAATTGAGTTGAAAAGATGAATTAGAAATCAAAAGTGATTTTGACCACATGAGATTGTTCATTTTAAAGATTAAAGAGCTGAAAAATCTATTGTTTTTACTTTGAAATTATTACCTTTTGATCCTAGTATTTACATTCCTCTCAAGTGCACATGGATCATTCTCCAGGATAGACCACATGCTAGGGCACAGAAGAACTCTCAATAAATTCATAAAGATTGAAATTATACAAAGTAATTTCTTTGACCACAATGGAATGAAGCTGGAAATCAGTAAAATCAGAGAAGTAGATTAGGCACAAAGATATGGAAGTTAAACAACACATTATTAGACAAACAGTGGGTCAAAGAGGAAATCACAAAAGAAATCAGTCACTACCTTGAAACAGGTGAAAATGACAACACAATGTATCAAAACCTATGGGATGCAGCAAAAGCTATTCTGAGAGGGAAACTCATAGCCATAAATGCCTATATTTAAAAAGAAGAAAGAGATAAAATCAAAGACCTAACTGCACACCTAGAGGAATTAGAAAAATAATCACAAACTAACCCCAAAGGAAGTAGAAAGAAGGAAATAACAAAGATTAGAGCAGAGCTAAATGAAATTGAAAATAAATGAAACCAGAAGCTGGTTCTTTGAGAAGATTAATAAAATTGACAAATCCTTAGCTAAACTAGCAAACAAAAAAAGAGAGAAGTAAATACACAAAATAAATGAGGCAGTGGATATCACCACTAACCCCACAGAAATAAAGAGTATCATAAGAGGATATTTTGAAAAATTGTATGCCAGCAAGATGGAAAATTTAGAGGAAGTGGACAAATTCCTAGAAACACTCAAGCAGCCTACATTGACAAAAAGAAGAAATTGATTAACTCAACAGATCAATCACAAGTAACAAGATAGAATTAGTCATCAAAAACTTCCCAACTAAGATAAGCCCAGGACCAGGCAGCTTCACAGGTGAATTCTATGAAACATTCTGGAAAGAATTAACACCAGTCTTGCTTAAACTCTTCCAAAAATAGAAGTGGAGGGAACATTGCCTAACTTATTCTATGATGCCAACATCACCCTAATAGCAAAGCCAAAGACACCACAAGAAAGGAAAACCATAGACCAATTTTGCTAATGAACGTTGATGTTAAAATTCTCAACAAAATATTTGCTAATCATATTCAACAACACATCAAATGAATTATACACCATAATCAAATGGGTTTCATCCCTGGTCTGCAAGGAAGGTTCAACATAAGAAAATCAATCAATGTAATACACCACATAAAGAGATGAAAAGAAAAAAAAAATCACATGATCATCTCTATAGATGCAGAAAAAGCATTCAATAAAGTACAGCATCCTTTCCTGATAAAAGCATTTCAAAAGATAGGAATAGAAGGAGACTTTCTGAACATGATAAAGGGTATATATGAAAAACTCAGCTCACATCATATTCATTGGTGAAACCTAAAAAATTTCCCTATAAGATCTGGAACAAAACAAGGATTTCCACTTTCACCATTCTCATTTAACATTGTGTTAGAAGTACTTGCTCAAGCACTTAAGCAAGAAAAAATATAAAAGGCGTCCAAATTGGTATGGAAGAAGTAAAAATTTCACTATTTGCAGTTGACACAATCCTATATATAGAAAGCCCTGAAAAATGTACAATAAAGTTTCCTAGAGCTTATAAATGAGTTCAGTAAAGTGGCAGGTCATAAGATCTATTTGCAACAATGGAATATTACTCAGCTGTAAGAATGAATACAGTGCTAACACACATGATAACATGGATGAATCTTGAGGGCCTTATGTTGAGTGAAGCAAGCCAGACATTGAAGGACAAATATTACATGACCTCACTGATATGAATTAAGCAAATGGAGCAGAATCAGAGAGCTATTGTCTAGAAGATAGGTTTACAGGAAATAGAAAGGGAGAAGAAGGTTGTGAGCCAATGTCATACAGGAAAAATCTGTGATAAGGTGGAAGTGTGTTGTTGGGCAGTGAAGGAATATGACAGGAGTGTAGTGATACTATTGGATTGGGAAGTGCAAGTTTGACAGGGGGATAGAGTGGGGAAGGTGAGTTGGACAGTCTATGGAACTGGGGGGAGGGTTGGGGGAGGAACAAGGTGAACCCTGGAGATTGGCAGGTATGTGGTTGAAAGTACAAAGTTTGGAATGCTCTTATGGCAATATGACAAGGAGGGTTTACTGGTTTAGAGTGTTGGTTGGGGGGACATTCGGGACAGGGTGCACCCAGGCAGGCTTCTAGGGAGTGTGTGAGTGCCAAAGAGTGAAGCTGCGGGGGTTACTGTTTTAGTCAGCCAAAGGGGTGCTAATGTGAAATACCAAAAATGGGTTGGTCTTTATAAAGGGTATTTATTTGGGGTAGAAGTCCACAGTTACCAGGCCATAAAGCTTGAGTTTCTTCCCTTACCAAAGTCCATTGCCACGTGTTGGTGCAAGACAGCTGCCGATGTTTGCCAGGGTTCAGGCTTCTTGGGTTCCTCTCTTCCCGGGGCTGCATTTCTCTCTGGGCTCAGCGCCTGTTTCCTCCACAAGGTCAGCTGTAGACTATGAGGCTCTCTAGGCTTTGCTTCTTTCCACAAGGCCAGCTGTAAAATGCTCAGTGAACGGCTTGTCTCTATCCTGGGGCCTTCTCTCCAACATCAAAACTCCAACATCAAAACTGCTACTCAAAACCTGCTGCCTCTGTCCTTTGCCTTGCCTTTTATATTCGATTCCCCCACCCACCAAGGGGTGGGGCTCAACTCCCTAATCATAACTTAATCATGCCCAGATTAACAGATCAGTTTACAAGCATGATCCAATTATATTTTTGGAATTCATAATTACATCAAATTGCCAAATGGCTACAGTCACCATGGGCACCAAGGGGAAGGAGAGGGAGGAATAGAATAAATGGAACAGGGGGAATTTAGTGGGCAATGGAAGTATTCTACATGATCTGGCAGTGATGGACATAGATCATGTTAAATATCATCAAAATTTATAAAAGTATATGGTCTAAAATGTAAACCATTGACCATGGTTAGTAGCTATGTTTCACTATTTGTATATCAGTTGTAACAAATGTACCATCCATATATAAAAAAGTATTAATACAGGAAAGGGGAAAAGGGAGAGGATGTTGGGTATATGGGAGTCCCCTTTATTCTGTATGTGACTTTACTGTGACCTAAAACTTTGAAAACAAAATGAAAAAAAAAGTAAGGCACTGGGGAATAAATGGAAGAAAATATCACTGCACATATGGGACAACAGATATTACAGTGGTGAAAGGCAAAATGCCAAAAAAAATCTTTAAAATATTTTCCATTATTTTTTTAATATCCCAATTTCACCATTTTTTATTTTTATTTTTTTTTATTTTTATGTATTTTATTTCTTATATTTAAGCCTATCATTATTATTTCATTTTCCTATTAATTGTATTTGGCTATTTTATTGGCATCATTTTTGAAGAAACTTTGGATCACAAAAGGGTTACAACTGGGGCAGGAGAGGATCATTGTTGTGGGGTATCAGTGATGGGGGATACATGGGAGGAAGTTCACCTGGACATATATATAAGGTATATAAATGTGTTCAAATGTTCACTGGGCATTGTCACAGTGGGTGGAGATTCACACAATAACCAAAAGAATATTGAATTCCCATCCTGGAGAGCTCTGCCTCATTCCCTAATGGAACAGCAACAATCCTCCAAGTACAGGAGCAATGACAAGAAAAAGAGAATGGTCAATTGATGGGCCTTTGATATTGATGACTATGCCTATGAGCCTTTGCTCTTGGAATTGAAACTTAGCCTAGTGTTATAGGGTGCCTAAGAGTTACCTCCTGAGAGTCTCCTTCTTGCTCAAATATGGCCTTTCTCTAAGCCAAACTCAGCATATTTATGCATTACCTTCCCCCCAGCATGGGACATGACTCCAGGAGATGAGCCTCCCTGGTGCTGAGGGATTACTACCAAGCAAGATCTAGCAATGCAACTGGAAAAAGGCCTTAAATAAAAGGGGAGGAGAATGTAAAGACAAATGAGTTTATATGGCTAAGAGACCTCAAAGTGAGTCGGGAGGTCATCCCAGAAGTAACTCTTATGCACACCTCAGCAGGATCTCATAAACTGCCAAAGTAGATACTACCCCAATTAGTTGGGCTCCTGCAGGCTCTGGAGACACCCAGGTCCTATAGTCAGGGCAGATAGCTCTGGAGTTTGGTGCTTTGTCAGTGGGCCTTACTTTGGAGTTTGTGCTCCTGAAAGTGAAAGAGTTGGACTGTTACGGCTTTCCTACACATGACTCATCTGTCCTTTCTATTTGAACCTATAGTTGGTGCTGGAGTTAATAGGTATACATCCAAGAGACTTAAATATTTGGACTGTCCATGTGCCAGCTAGGCCCTGAGCCTGAGCAGAATTGCTACACCTCTGCAGTTCATTGGACTCACCCAGGACAACTAAAAAGGAGGTGAGGATGGACAACCACCATACCAAGGAAATGAGAGAGCTTACTACTGCAGGCAAGAGAGTCCCATCCATCGACTATATGGGATCAAAATTTCCTCTCAAGGGGGCAGATGTGGCTCAAATGGTTGGGCATCCGTCTCCCATATGGAGAGACCTGGGTTCGATTCCCAGGACCTCCCAGTAAAATTAAAAAAAAAAAAACAAAAAAAAAAACAAAAAACTTCCTCTCAATTAGAGGTGGAGTGGACATCACCATCCCAGAATTCTCAGAATTGGTGAATGAACTATGGACTAGAGTGGACATTCCGGTATTCTGCTATAGAATTATTATGATTCTAGCAATGAAACAAATTACAATATTGATGTAGAAGCAGTGGCCACTGGAGGCTCTGAGGGCAAGGAGAGGGAAAAACAAGTGTAATACGGGGGTATTTTCAGGACTTGGGAATCATCCTGAATGACATTGCAATGACGGATATAGGCCATTATATATCTTCCCATAACCTTCAGAATTGTGTGGGAGAGAGTGTAAACTACAATGTAAATTATAATCCATTCTCAGTGACAATGCCCCAAAATGCATTTATCAATTGCCATGAGTGTACCACACTAATGAAGGATGTTGTTTATGTGGGAAAATATGGGAGGTATGGGGAGCAGGGTATATGAGAATCCTTATATTTTTAATGTAACAATTATGTAATCTAAGTTTCTTTAAAAAATAAAAAGATTATTGAAAAATCTATGTGCAAAAAACAGGAAAATTTCTGTACACCAATAATAAGCAAACAGAGGAGGAAATCAAGAAAAAATCTCATTTACAGTAAGAACTAAAATAATCAAATACCTAGGAATATATTTAACTAAAGATGTGAATGACTTGTATGAAGAAAACTACATGACACTGTTAAAGGAAATCAAAGAAAACCTAAATAAGTGGAAAAATCTCCCCTGTTCATTACTAGGAAGGCTAAACATCATTAAGATGCCTATCTTACACAAACTAATTTACAGATTTGATTCAATTTCAATAGAAATTACCACAGCCTTTATACTGAACTGGAAAAGCTAACTATGAAATTTTTGGAAGGGCAAGGGGCCCGAAATAGCCAAAGATAAATTGGAAAAGAAACATGTAATTTGAGGAATCACCCTACCTGAATTTAAAATATACTACAGGGAAGTGGATGTGGCTCAAGCGATTGTGCTCCCATCTACAATATATGAGGTCCAGAATTTGATTCCCATGGTGAGCTCACCCAAGTGGAGAGCTGGCCCACATGGAATGCTGGCCTGCACAGAGTGCTGGCCCATGCAGGACTGCTGTCCCATGGAAGAGTGCTGGCCTGCAGAGAGTCCTGGCCTGAGCAGAAAGCTGGCACAGCAAGATGATGCATCATAAAGAGACACAGAGGAGAGACAATAAGAGATGCAGCAGACCATGGAGTGAGGTGGCACCAGGGATTGAGTGCCTCTCTCCCACTCCAGAAGTTCCCAGGATAGGTTCCCAGTGCTGCCTAAAGAGAAGACATACAGACACAGAAATAAACACAGTGAATGGACACAGAACAGACAGTAAGGGAGGGGGAGTGGTAAATAAATAAATATATATATTTTAAAAATAAAGCATACTACAAATCTACAGTGGTCAAAACTGCATGGTATTGGCACAAGAATAGACATGCTAACAAATGGAACCAAATTGAGAGTTCTGATATAGACCCCCACATATACAGTCAACTGATATTCGACAAAGCCACCAAGCCCGATCAACTGGGAGAGAATGGCCTCTTCAACAAATGGTATTAGAGAAGTGGATATCCATATCCAAAACAATGAGAGAGGAATATCACCTCACACCTTATACAAAAAGTAACACAAGATGGATCAAATATATAAATATAAAAACCAAGACCATAAAGCTCCTAGAAGATAATGTAGGGAAGCATCTACAGGATCTTATATTAGGAAATGGTTCCATGAACTTTACACCCAAAGCATAAGCAATGAAAGAAAAAATAGATAAATGGGACCTCCTGAAAATTAAAAGCTTTTGCACCTCAAAGGAGTTTGTAAAGAAAGTGAAAAGGCAGCCTACTAAATGGGAGAAAATATTTGGTAACCCTATATCTGATAGGGGCCTAATATCCAGCATATATAAAAAAATCCTAAACCTCAAAAAGAAAAAGAAAAATCACCCATTTAAGAAATAAAAAGGCAAACACCCATATAAGAAATGGGCAACTGATTTGAAAAGACACCTCCAAAGAAGAAATACAAATGGCTACAAAGCACATGAATAGATGCTCAACATCATTAGCTATTAGGGAAATTCAAATCAAAACCACAATAAGATATCATCTTACACCCATTAGACTAGTGGCTATTAAAAAACAGAGAACTACAAATGCTGGAGAAGATGTGGAGGAATGGGAACACTTATCCACTGCCGGTGGGAAAGTAGAATGGTGTAGCCATTGTGGAGGAAAGTTTGGTGGTTCCTCAGGAAGCTAATTGTAGAACTTCCATACAATCCAGCAACCCCACTGCTGGGTATATACCCAGAAGATTTGAAAGCACAGTTATGGACAGATAAATGCACACCAATGTTCACAGTGACATTATTCACTATTGCCAAAGGTTGGAAACAAACCAAATGTCCATCAACAGATGAATGGATAAACAAATTGTGGTCCATACATATAATGGAATATTACTCAGCTATAAGAAGGAATGCAGTATTAACACAGGGGATAACATGGATGAATCTTGAAGTCCTTATGTTGATTGAAGCAAGCCAGGCACTGAAGGACAAATATTACATGACCGCACTGAAGGACAAATATTACTTGACCTCACTGATATGAATTAAGCAAATTGAGCAGACTCACAAAGCTAGAGTCTGGAAGATAGGTTACAGGAGACAGAAAGGAAGAAGTTTGTGAGTCAATGCCCATATGGGCAATATCTATGATAAGGTGGAAGGGTGTAGTTCTGCAGTGGATGGTCATAACAGTGGTGCATCGATGCTGTTGGGCTTTGAAGTGCTGGTCTGTGGGGCAGGTAGAGTGGGGATTGTGGGTTGGATTGTCCATGGATCTGGGGTAGGGTTGGGAGAGGGAGCAGGTGAACTATGGCGATATGTTGGTATGTGGTTGAAACTACAAGGTTGGGAATATTCTTTTGGAAAATATGGCAGGCGAGGGTTACTGGTTTAAGATGTTGGATGTGGAGGGCATTCAGGACAGGGTGCACTAGGGGTAGGCTTCTAGGTAGTGTGTAGCGTTCATCTTGTCATGGAGTGTTTTATCAGTGGGTAAAGACTAACATAAAGAGTGGGAAGGTTTTGGACTCCCATCCTGGGGAGTTCTGCTATGATCTCAAATAGGGGGTGGCGGGAGTCTCTTGAGAGCATAGGCAGTGACTAATAGGGAAGGACAGGCCAGTATGCCAACCCCTCAATGTTGCAAGCAACTATGAATCTTGTCCTTCAATGGGTTAATCTTGGTGGTTACCATGGGTACCAAAGGGAGGGGGAGGAAGAAATAGAATAGGTGAAACACAGGACTTTTGAGGGGCAATGGAATTGGTCTAGACGATCTTGCAAATGATGGATACAGACCATGTCAACCTTCATTAAAAATCTATAAAATGTATGTTCCAAAATGTAAACCAAAATATAAATCATTGATGATGGTTAGTAACAATGTTTCAATATTTGCACATCAATTGTAACAAATGTACCATCCACATGTAAAATGTTATTAATAGGAGAAAGGGAGAAAGGGAGAGGATGTTGGGTATATGGGAATCACCTATATTATCTACGTGACTTTTCTGTAACTTAAAGCTTATTTGAATAGAAAATGAAAGAAATAAGTCACTGGGCGAATAAATGGAAGGAAATGCCACTGTACATATAAGACAACAGATCTTACAGTGATGAAAGACATAATGTCAAAATTTTTAATTTTTTAATTTTTTTATTATTTCAAACTTAAAATTTTTTTTGTATTTTTATCATTATTTTTAAAACTATATCATTTTCCTTTTAATTGTATTCAGTTATTTTGTTGGCTTCAATTTTAAAGAACTTTAGGATCACGTAAATGTTACAACTGTGGCAGGGGAGGATCATTGTTGCTGGGTTTCAGAGATGGGATTACATGGGAGGTTCACCTGGGGTGTACCTATAAGGCATATGAATGTGTTCAGATGTTCATGGGGCATTGTCACTGTGTGTAGGATTCACACACTAACTAAAGGAATATTGAATTCCCATCCTGGGGAGACCTTCCACATTCTCTAATGGGATAACAAGAATCCCCTGAGTACAGGGACAGTGACTAGTCAAGGAAGATGGACCATTGATGGGTACTTGATAGTGTTGACTGTACTTATGAATGTTTACTTTTGAAATTAGCCTAGTATTATAGGGTGTCAAAGCATTGCCTCCTGAAAGCCTCCTTGTTGCTCAATGTGGCCTCTCTCTAAGCCAAACTCAGCACATAAATGCATTACCTTCCCCCCCAGAGTGGGACATGACTCCCAAGAATGAGTATTCCTGGCACTGAGGGATTACTACCAACCACCAACTAGCAATGCAACTGAAAAAAAGGCCTTAACCAAGGGGGGAAAGGCTAAAGACAAAGAGTTTATATGGCTAGGAGACTTCAGTGTGAGTCGGAAGGTTATTCCGGAGGTTATGCTCATACCCATCTCAGCAGGATCTCATTGACTGCCAAAGTAAATATTGGCTCAAATAGCAGGTCTCCTGAGGGGTCAGGAGACATCCAGACCTTATAAGCAGAGCAGACAGCTCAGGACTTTGACACCCTGTCAGTGGTCCCTGCTTTGGAATTTATGCTCCCCAGTGTGACAGAGTAGGACTCAGTGGTGGTTTCCCTACCCGTGGCTCTTCTGCCCCTTCTATTGGAAACTATAATTAGTACTAGAGTTGATAGGTGTATGTCCAAGATACTTAAATCTTTGGGCTGTCCTTGTACCAGTTGGGCCCTGAATCTCAACAGATTTGCAACCTACTCCATAGTTCATTGTACTAACCAAGGTGCACTAACAAGATGATTGTGGACAACGACCATCTCAAGGAACAGCGAGAGTCTGCAACTGCAAGCAAGATAGTCCCATCCATTTGCCCCATGGGATCTAAGCCCCTTCTCAATTAGAGGCAGGGTGGACATCACCATCCCAGAATCCTCAGGATTGGGGAATGAATGATGGACTAGAGCAGACTTACTGTTATTCTACTATAGACTTATTGTGATCCTAACAACAGAAGAACTCTTATCATTGTTGTGGAGGCAGTGGCCACTGGAGGTTCTGAAGGGAGGCAGAGGGAAAAATAGGTGTAATTTGGGGGCATTTTCAGGACTTGCAAATTGTCCTGAGTGACATTGCAATGACAGATACAGGCTATGTATATCTTGTAATGATTTACAAAAGTGTGCAGGAGAGAGTGTAAACTACAATGTAAACTATAATCCATGCTTAGTGGCAATGCTCCAAGATATGTTTATCAATTGCAATGAATGTACCACACTAATGAAGATGTTGTTGATGTGGGAAAATGTGGGAGGGGTTGGGAGCGGGAGATATGGGAATCCCCTATATTTTTTTATGTAACATTTAAGTAATCTAAATTTCTTTTTAAAATTTTTTAAAAATATATTTTAAAAATATTCAAAAGTCTTGAGCAGATCTCTTTCCATAGAACATATATTAATGGTCAGAAAGGACATAAACAGATGCTGACCATCATTAGGGAAATGCAAATCAAAATCCCAATGAAATATCATTTTATACCCATTAGCATGGCTACCATTAAATAATGGAAAATTACAAATATTGGAGAAATAAGAACACTCATTCATTGCTGGTGGGAATGTAAAATAGTGCAGCTGTTGTAGAAGATACTTGATGGTTCCTCAGAAAGTGAAGTATAGAATTACCATATGACCCAGCAATCCCACTTCTCATTATATTATACAGGAATTGAAAGTAGGGATGCAAACAGATATTTGCACTGATGTTCATAGTGGCATTATTTACAACTGCCAAAAGTTGAAAGCAACCCAATTGTCCATCAATGCAAGGTTGGATAAACAAAATGTGATACACACACACACACAATGGAATGTTATTCAGCCATTAAAATGTGATACACACACACACAATGGAAAGTTATTTAACGATTAAAAGGAATGAAGCTCTGATACAAGTGACAACAAGGATGAACCTTGAAGACTTCATGTTGAGTGAAATTAGCCAGACATAAAGGGTCAAATACTGTATGAACTCAGTGATAGGAAATAATTAGAATAAGATAACTCATAAAGCCAGAATCTAGAATATATGTTACCTGGGCACAGTGGGGTTAAGGAATAGGGAGTTAAGGCTTAAAAGGTAGAGAATTTCAATTTGGGACAATGTAAAAGTTTTGGTAATGGATGGTGATGTTGGTAGCACAACCTTGTGAATGTAATTAACAGTGTTGAATTATGTATGAGACTGCAGTTGAAAGGGGAAATTTTAGGTTGTATATACATTACTAGAACAAATTAAAAAAAAAAAAAAACCCACAGGACTGTACAACATAGTGAACCCTACTGTAAACATTGAGATGTAGTTAATAATGCAATTATAAAAATGTTCTTTTGAGAAATAACAAATGTACCACACCAATGCAAGGTGTTAATAATAGGATGGTATATGGGGATTTTTTTTATGCATGATTGTTCTGTAAACCCACAACTTCTTTAACAATAATTTTTAACAAAACAGATTGTTGACTATAAACTCTTAAGTAACAACTTCTCAGCTAATTTCCAGATCTGAGAAATGATATAGACCCAGAGACTTTTGCAGGAGGTGAGGCCAGGTACCTTTGAGGATGGATCCTGCCAAAATAGGTGTATCAGTCCAGCAGCCCAGAGTTTGGTAAGAAACAGATGGTGCACAAAACTGGATAACTTTTTAAATATGTTTATTAAAGTACTATTTTAAAAAACATGGGCAGTAGATTGGGAAACCAAAAAGGGATGGCAAGTTACCGCAGGTCTAGCAACAGAGAGGAGCTGTTAAAACTTCCAGGCCTGAGGGATGAGGGGAGGAAGTGGTGACCTCAATTCCAAGAGGGACTATATGTAGAGATGGTCATCAGAAGAATGCATCCAGTCTGTAACTGCACCTCAGAGAAGTAACTGGAGGAGTAAATATCTCTATCTCATTCACTCCCACCCTCTGATCTTGTGCTGATGCTCCCCCCATGAGCTGACCCCCACCAGAAGCCAGAGGCCCAGTGAACATGGAGAAATGGATCATACAAGCCAACTGCTGGGGTGTATTATAGGTGGATAGGGTGGAGAATATATCTGAAGCAGTATAAACAAGTTATCTTGGACTGTAATGTGTCCAAAAGTCTTCTTCCTAGCTTTCTTCAGAGGAAACTGTGATCATTTTCCCAGGTTCACTGAAGAACACAACCACGTGTTCTTCATGCAGAGACTTTTGTTGAATGCTGTTTCTGACCTAACATTAATTCCCTGAGACCTGAAACGATGCAGCTGTCAGATAAGTGTAATTATGATCAATGTGTTACAAACCTATTTTCCATTTGTTTTCCAATTCCTAGCTGAATAACTAAATTACATTTTCCTCAGGAAATTCCTGACTGGCTACATCACCATGGGATCAGAGATTTTATAGCAAAACAGAACAGGTAGATGTTGTTGGGTCTCCTCTTTCATATGAAAATTGTAAATCAACAGCAAAACTGCTACCCTGGAACTGGCAGTGTCTTCAAGGATGATTAATATGTGCTGACTCCATTTTTGGGAGGGCATAGACACAAAACACATCCCCTATGTTTGTGACCTATAGGCACAATCCTTCACCTTTTCCCAGAGCATTGTGCAAACATTCACTTGAGACTGCTTGGCTAAGAATGTGCATTTTATGACACTGAGTCCATCCTATTTCTGTATCTGTTCCAACCACTTTCTCTGCATTAGCTTCAGAGTAAGACTTGCTGACCATGGGAAAGTAACACCCACTAGTGAAGCTAACCTTGCTTTGTCTCATCTATATAAACACTGTTGCAGCCAATGATTAAGCCATCTTTTCTTGGTGACCCAACACATAAATGGACTGGGTTCACCTCTTTTTGCCATCCTCCATACAGTGAGCGATCATTTTTGTCTTAGTGGTTCTTCCTACACTGAATTTCCTTTTGTACACCAATGCTGGTGCTTAGCTAAATGGTTTTGCACATTGATCACCCTGGATTGAGGGTCACCCTGGATTGATACTGCTGGCCTTGCCATCTGAAAACAGTTTCTGGTGGCCCTTATTAATGGCAATTGAGAAAAAAGCATTTGCCAGATCAATAGCTGCATACCAGGTACCAGGGGATGTGTTTATTTACTCAAGCAATGATACCACATTTGGAAGAGCAACTGCAATTGAAGTCACCACTTGGTTAGCCTTACAATAATCCACTGTCATCATCCAAGATCCATCCGTTTTCTGCACAGGCCCAATAGGAGCGTTGGAGATGTGGTGGGAATCACCACCCCTGCATCCTTCAAATCTTTGATGGTGGCGCTGATCTCTGCAATCCCTTCAGGAATCTGGTATTCTTTTGATTTACTATTTTTATAAGTAGGGACGGTTCTAGTGGCTTCCACTTGGTATTTACTATCATAGTAGCCGTCACTCCATAAGTCAGGGATCCAATGCAAGTATTCTTACCAGTTGCTGAGTATGTCTATTCCAATTGTGCATTCTGGAACTAGGGGAATAACCATAAAATAGGTCCAGGGACCCACTGGACCCACTGTGTGACAGACCTGAGCTAAAACTCCATTGATCATCTGACCTCCTTAAGCCCCTACTCTGACCATTGGACCACAGTGATGTTTTGAGTCTCCTGGCATTAATTTCACTTCTGAGCCAGTGTCTAATAATCCCTGAAATGTCTGATCATTTCCTTTTCTCCAGTGTGTGGTTACCCTGGTAAGAGGCTGTATGACTCTTTGGGGAAAGCTGGGAGGAAGAGTAACAGTATGATTTTGGCAGTGTAATAGGATCCTTCCCCAAGGGGACCTGGCCTTGCCATCATTCAAGGGCCTCTGGATTTGTAAACTGACTGTCTCAAGTCTGGAAATTCATTAAATTTTTGTAATTCAGGTTAGGATTTTGTTCACTTAACCTAGAAGTTTCTGCTTATACAGACCAAGTAGGAATTTAGTAGTTACCCATCAATTTTACTTCCCATGATCCATTAGCCAGCACCATAGGTCTGTGCAGCTCAGACTTTTTTTTTTTTTTGAGAAGGTACCAGGGATTGAACCCAAGACCTCATACATGGGGAGCAGGTGCTCAAACATTGAGCTACATCTACTCCCCAGTGAGAGTTGTTTTTTTCATTTGTTTGTTTGTTTTTAGGAGGTACCAGAGAATGCTCCCCTTAGACTCTTTTGTTTGCTGCTTTGAGTCTGCTTTTCTTTGTTGTTTCTACATTCACCTTGTCTTTGGTGATTAAGTACTGGTACTTGGCTTCTGCCAGCCCAGGAACCAATTATCCTGTTTAAGGACTCTCGTTCCAAAACAACAGTTCCCACAGTAATATGTGACTACAGAGAAGAGCAACCACATGACTCTTCAGGGAAGATGGAGTTAGTCTCACAAATTTATTCCTCACAGTCCTGGCCAACGGTGTGTCCTCTGAGCATTTCTGGGATGTGTGATAAGGTTTTATATGATAAATTCTATCTAGCATTCCAGTCTCTCTGAGCCATTTGTTACTCTCATTTACATTATACCAAGGCAGTTCTGGCATTTATCTGGCAATGCCTCATCAGAATTTAGGGTTTCAATGTTCTCACTGCCATCATCATCAACCCATATGTATCCATACCAATCCTCAGGATTCCACTCCTTTCCAATCAATGCCCTCACTTTAATAGCAGACACTCTGTAAGTTTGAGATTTTAACTTTGCTATTCATACAATGAGACTCTGAGTCTGGTTTTCAGAGATCTGAAGTCTGCGGCTGCATGGAACAAAATTTTCTTTCAGAGCACACATAGAAACTTTCACATGGTTCATGCTTAAGTTGCAAATTTGAAGCCTTCAGCTCATCCCTATCTTTTGTAAATGTACCTAGCATATTAAGAAACATCCAGCCAACATCACTTCACCTTTTAACTCCACAAAACTCTGTTAATATGTTAAAAACACTCTCACCCAGATTTTTGCCTCTTATAAGCATGGAAGTAGTCATCCAGTGGTAATATTTTGTGCATCTCTATTGCCAACTTATGCCATGGACTATCAGTGGCTCTTGATTATTGGAGACAGAGTAATTAATGCCCTTAAATCTAATCAGGGTAGAGAGGCAATTGCAAAAATTCCAGAATCAGTTCAGAAATCCCATTTTTTAAGTTTCTGTTTCTCAAGGACCACTCCTAGTACCAAGCTATATTAGTCAGAGTTCTCTAGGGAAACATAACTGAGAGGAGATATCTGTAAATAATATGAGATTTTATAAAATTGTTTCATGCAACCATGGGGATGCACAAGTCCAAATTGGCATGCTGCAAGCTAGGGACACAGGTGAAGGTCCTCATTGAATTCCCCAGGAGACAAAGACACTAGCTATCTGAAGTAGAGATGGGGATTCTCTGAATGCTGAAATCACTTCTCCTTTTAAGGCCTTCAACTGATTGGATGATATGTCACTCATTGCTGATAGCAATCTCCTCAGGTGACTGTAGATGGAATAAGCCATATATTCAATCAACTCAGTGATGATTAAAGTCCATGAAGTTCCATTGTGTTACAATTATCCCAGTTCTTCCTTGCCCCAAAAAAATGGCATCATTACCTGGCCGAGCTGACATATTAGCCTAAACAACACAATATTCTATCAAAAAAAAACCTTAAGAAATTTTAAATTTGGAAGAATAAATAAATGATTCCTCTTTTCCTTCCATTATCTAACCCTCACTTATCTTCCTTTCAACCATGAACAGCCTTCCACCCTAGCATCTTCCACCCTAACATCTGTATTAAATTAAGTTCATCAACCTCCCTACTGTTTGTAATCTTCTATTTTTATTCACCTATTTTCACCACATGCCTAAGACCATTGGAAATAATGACATTATCAAACAGTGCATTATTTCCCAAATGTGGTCATGGAATGGATGTGAAAATAAAACCTCCCACATCTCTCCAAGAATACACAGCCTTAATAGATCCTAGAAAGATTTAGTGTAGTTGTTGAACCCCTAAAGTTCCCTAACCATCCCAGAGACAGGGACCAGGGGTAAAGTTAACTGAAGCTCAGAACCTTAAATAGCTCCCTTTGAATATCCAAGCCAACAGGAAGAACCTGACCATTGTTGGCAACATCTGTAATTTTATTAAGGAAGGATTTTAGTTAAGAATTCTGTACTCACCAGTGATTGCATTGTTAATAACTCAGTTAACAACTGTCTTCCTCTGAGTTTTCATTACAACCAGAAAAGAATTAGTTGAACAAAGCTGAGAATGGAAAAAGAAGGCATGAAACTCTGGTCTTGTCTGCAATTTCCAAACCCAACTGTCATGAATCTCAGCCCTTAACAGGGACTAATTCCAGCCCAATCAACAGGAACATGAAGTGTGCTCCAATTTAAATATAAGGAAGATCCTCCCCTTCCAGGGCCAAAACTAAGAAGGTTTTTTGATACTCTGTCTAATAAAAAAGATATAAACAATTTCATTGTGCATTAGAAAAGTTGCAGATTTACAGAAAAATCATGCAGAATGTACAGAGTTCTGCTTTACTGCTACATTTACATGCACATTTTCCCCTATTATTTCTCTATTATTAACATGTAGCATGAGTGTGTTAATTCAGTTAAAAATGAGAAAAAAACATCATTACAATATTAGCTGTAATCCAGCGTTAATACTAGGGTTCACTGTTCTGTACCATTCTATGGTGTTTAAAAGTTTTTATTCTGGTAAAATATACAAAACCTGAAGTTTTCTTTTTTAACCACTTTCAAATATACAATTCAATGGTGCTAATTATATTCTCACTGTTATGCCACCATCACCGCACCCATTACCAAAACTTTTCCATCATCCCAAACAAAAACTCTAAGCATAAACTACCCATTCCCTACCCCTACCCCAGTCCATGCAAACCTGTATTCTGGTTTTGGAATTTATGAGCTTTGCATATTCTAGTGAGATCATATGATAGTTGTCCTTTTCTATCTATCTGGATTATTTCATTCAACATGATGTCTTTCAGGTGGTTCATCCTTGTTATAGCAAGTATCAGAACTTCATTCATTCTTACAGCTAAATAATATTTGGAGTATATACATTTTATTTATCCATTCACCTGTTGATGGACACAGGTTGCTTTCATCTTTTGGCTTTTGTGAATAATGTTGCTATGAACATTGGTGTGCAAATATGTGTTCAAGTCCTAATAATATCTATATTAGTTATATTAGTTACATCTGAAAGAAGGTGGGCCATAATCTGATATGGCTGAAGTACTTATAAGCAAAGGAAATTGGACACAGAGGAAAAGGCCATGAGGAGCAGCCAGAGGCTGCAAAACAATGGAGCACTGAGGAGAAAAAACACTGCTATGGGCATTCCCATGTGATAGAATTTCAAAGGAAATCTCAAGATAGCCAGCCAGCCAGGAGATACTGACCCAAAAAGAAGACAGCCTTCTGGCTTCTGAAACTGTGAAAAAATAGGTTCCTGTTGTTAAGTCAACCCATTTATAGTATTTGTTTTAGACACTAAGAAATTAAGACAGTAGTCATTCTACTGGGTGTGAAAGGGTATCTCACTCTGGTTTTGATTTACATTTCCCTAATGGCTAATGATATTGAAAATCTTTTCATGTGCTTATGGGTCATTTGTGTATCTTATTTGGAGAAATATCTTCTCAAAACTCTTATCCATGTTTTAATAGTGTTGTTTGTCTTTTTGTTGTCTTGGACTTTGATTCTAGCTCTTTCTACTTTTTAAATGTTTCCATTGAGGGCTATAAATTTCCCTCTCAGCACTACTTTGGCAGTATCCCATACGTTTTGATAAGTTGATGTCTCATTTTCATTCATCTCAAAATATTTACTGATTTCTCTTGCAATTTCTTCTTTGACCCATTATTTAAGAGTGGGTTGTTTAATCTCCATATATTTTTGAATTTCCCTTTATTTAACTGTTATTGATTTCCAGTTTAATTCCATTATGATAAGAGAAAAGGCTTTGTATAATTTGAATTTTTTAAAAAAATTTATTGAGATCTAACTTGTGACCAAACATATAGTATAAAGATCCATGAGCACTTGAGAAGAATGTATATCCTTTTGTTCTGGAGTGTAAGACTCTATAAATGTCTGTTAGGATTAGCTCATTTATCATATTATTCAAGCTGTCTGTTTCCTTATTTATCCTCTGTCCATATGTTTTATCCAATGCTGAAAGTGGTGTATTGAAGTCTTCAACTATTATTGTAGAGAGGTCTATTTCTCTCTTCAGTTTTGTCAGTGTGTGCCTCATGTATCTTGGGACACTCAGTTTAGGTGCATAAATATTTAGTGTAATTATTTCTTCTTGGTGAATTACCCCTTTTGTTAATTTATGATGACCTTCTTAATCTTTTATAACAGTTTTACATTTGAAATCTATTTTGTCCAATATTAATATTGCTACTCCAGCTCTTTTTAAGTTACTAATTGCATAGAATATCTTTTTCCAACTTTTCATTTTTATCCTGGTTATGTCCTTACATCTGAGGTGAGTCTCCCATAAACAACATATAGATGACACATTTTAAAAATACATTCTATGAGTCTATAACTTTTTATTGGGGAGTTCAATAACATTCAATGCTATTACTGTAAAGGCATTACTTATTTCATCCATTTTGTCCTTTGGATCTCTGATGTCATATCCTCCTATTGTCTGTTTTCTTACCCTTTAGTTTACCCTTCTTAATAATGCTCATTTCTACACACTTCTCCAAATTTCCCTCTTGTTTTTTCCTTTCAGGCTACAGCACTCACTTTAGTATCTTTTGTAATTCTGGTCTTTTGGTAACATCTTCTATCAGTTTTTGTTTGTCTATGAAGACTTTGAACTCACCCTCATTTTTTTAAAATCAATTTTATTGGTACATATTAATAAAGCATAAATCCATCCAAAGTGTACAATCAATGGCATTCAGTGTAATCATATATTTGTGCATTCATCACTTTGCTCATTCTTAGAGAACTTTCATTATTCTAATAATAATAATAAACAAAAAAACAAACAAAACTCATCATCTTTCAATCTATGCTTCCCCTGCTGTATGAAGCTGCTATTTTCCCCTTCTCTTTAGTATATTTGTATTTTATCTTGTAAAAACAGTCTTATGTATGCAATATCACTCATATTCATGTTTTACATGAAGTTTTACTGTCATATGCAGTACCATGTTATAGTTTTTAGCTTTCCTTCTAGCAATATACATGACCTTAGTCTTTCCCTTTCAATCACTGTCATACCCATCAATAGCACTGCTGGTTACAAACACCATGATATGCTTTCACCATTTCTATTCATTTCCAAAGATTCACAAACAATCTTTTACCAATTCTGTACAGATTAAACCTCAACTTTCCACTCTCTAACATCATTTCTTTTCTGGTGACTTATATTCAAATTATTAACCCCATGAGTTTACACAATATATTTACTTATAACAGTGCAATCATACAGTACTTGTCCTTTTGTGCTTAGCTTGCTTTATTCAACATAATGTTCTCCACATTCATTCATGTTGTCATGTGTTTCATGACTTCATTTCTTACCATTGCATAATATTCCATCGTGTGTATACGCTACAATTTGTTTATCCATTCATCAGTTGATGGACATCTGTCACCCTCATTTTTTAAAGGATATCTTTACCAGATACACAATTCTTGCCTGGCTGTATTTCTCTTTCAGTGCCTTAAATACATCATACTACTTTCTTCTCACTGTCTTGGTTTATAAGAGATCAGCACTTAATCTTATCGAGTCCCTTGAATGTGATGCTTTGCTTTTCTCTTGCCCCTTTCAGAACATCCTATCTCTGATATTTGTCATTCTGAATAGTAGGTGTCTTGGGGTAAGTCTATCTGGATTTGTTCTGTTTGGTGTGCATTGTCTTTCTTGGCTATTGATTTTTATGTTTTTCTTAATGGTAGGGAAGTTTTTGGTCATTATTTCCTCAAATATTCTTTCTGCTTCTTTTCCATTCTCTTTTCCTTCTGGGACACCGATAATGTAAACGATTGTGTGTTTCATGTTGTCATTCAGTTCTCTGAGACTCTGTTCCATTTTTTCCATTCTCTTCTCTTTCTGTTCTCCTGTCTTCTCCAGTTCAGATGTTCTGTCTTCAAAATCACTAATTCCGTGTTTGAGCAATTCAAGTCTGCATTATGTGCCTCTAATGTATTTTTAATCTCATCCATCATGTCTTTCTTTCCCATAAGGTCTTTTAATTTTCTTTGTGGGCTTTCAAATTGTTCTTTATGCTCACCCAATGTCTTAATATCATTTATCTCTTTAGTCATGTTTTCTTTCAATTATTTGAATTGATTTAGAAGAATTGTGTGAATTTAATTGATTAATTGTCTCAAATCCTGTATCTCTTCAGGATATTTGGTTTGTGCCTTTGGCTTGGCCATCTCTTCCTGTTTCCTAGTATGTCTTGTAACTTTTTGCTGATGTCTAGGTATCTGAATATGTTGGTGAATTTACTTTAATGGTCAATTTTTCTCCCTTGCCTATTTTTAAATTTTCTTTGATATTTGGTTCCACTTATTCTAAGTCTTTAAAATTTCCCCATTTAAGTTATCAAAATTGGGCCAGATACTCATTAATAAGGTGAATATTTGCTCCTGTAGTTTAAGATACAGAAAGAACTGGAAACAGTTTTTGTCCATGCATTTTCCAGACTGGCCAGCAGATGCAGCTTGTCAGCCCACCCTTCCACAGAGGTGTTTCATTGTCAGCTTTCTTGTGTTTCTGTGTTGAATCTCCAGAGCAGATATTCAAAGTCATCTCTGCTGGCCAAATTCACTGAATAAAAGCCCCATCATTCCCCTCCCTTGCCCATTGAAGGAAATGACAGGAAGGAAGGTGTCTCCTCCCCTCTGAGTCAGTTGAGGTGAGCCAGGGATTTTTTCCCAGCTTAATATCTTGGGGATGGGGTGGGGGGCCCTTTCTGGCCACCCCAGGGGCTTGGTAACTCACATTTATTGTCTCAAGTTCTTCATCTTTCTGTCCCTCACTCTTTTGGGAGTTGTGTAGCACTGTCCTGGCATGCTGACCCCCAAAGCAGACAGCATTTGGCTCTTTCTCCATTGTTTTTGTGAGAGCATTAAATGCTGCCTGTTACTACAACACCATCTTGGAAGTGACACAGGTGGTACCTTTTGATTGAAATACTTCAATAGGGTATGACCCAGGGTGTGTCTTAATCCTCTTACTAGAGTCCTTTATAAATGGGAGGAATACAGAGATGCAGAGAAGTAGGAAAAAAGCCACAGGAGTAGAGAGATAGATAGTCACAGGAGCAAGAAGTTGAAATCAACAGAACCCAGGAAAGAAGGCACTAAAGCCAGAATATGAAAGTTATGATGCCTGGAGGAGAGGGGAGAGACCAGCAGATGCTTCCATGTGCCTTGCCATGTGTCTTGCTGTATGAGAGAGTAATCCAGGGCCACCAGCAGCTGGTCCTTATGGAGAAAAGCATCAGTTCTTGAAGCCTTGATTTGTGCATTTTCACAGTCTCAGATCTGTAAGCTTATTAGTTAATAAATCCCCATTTTAAAAGCCTACCCATTTTTGGTAAGGAGCAGGTGTAGCTTTTGGTATATTGCTTCCAACAGCTTTTAGCAAACTAAAACAACATGTTAAGAATATATTGTCTCCCATTCCTGTTTGTAGAACTATACAAATTTCTAAGATTTTTGCTCATGTTTAGAATTTAAGGGAAACAAATGATACCTCTCTCCTCCATTCAGTAGCATGATGAAAATTAGGAAAGTATTGGGCAAAAAGTAGGTGAAAATTAACTTTCTGTTCCTCACTGATAAAGGATATGTGGAGGTAAAGATTTGGGTGCACCTCATTTCACAGTAGACACCTCAAGGGGAAAATTATGGATACAGTAGATAACTTACAGAGATAAGTTTTACTATATGAAATAGAGCAATGGGAGAAACTTTAAGACTATTTTGGAAAATTTTTATCATAAATACTAGATTCAAAGAAAATATAGCATTGATAAAAATGCAAGAAAAATATTTTTTTCTTTGATGCCTGTTGTAACTACCTGATGATTTTCCAAACACTGACTCCCCAGGCCACACACAGGAACAATTAAGTCCAAATCTCTGATGATGGCACTCGGAATTAGAATTTTTTAAAGTTCTCAGGTGATTTTAGTGTGCAAAGGCATTTGAGATCACCATTTCCTTAGAGTATGTGGTGTAATATGGAAAACTCCTATATTAAAATATACAAATTGTCTTAATCAGAATAATTGCAAGATTTTTCATAAAAAGGAAACTATTTTCATATATGTTAGGACAGGCATATATTCCTCAGAATGATTTTCTGTTAATATTTCAACCATAATCAGACCAAAATATCCATCAAAAATAGGGAATTATTAAATGTAAAACCCTTGGATTCCACTCATATAAATTTCCATTATTAGTGAGAAGGCAATAAAATTATGTAATACATTGTGTTAGGTATTTAATTTTTAAATTTTCCCATTTTTTTCTCACTAAACACAAATATGATTTAAACTGTCTCCACTTAAATCCTCTACCCTTGAGAGGCTGGTTATCTCCATCTCAATGAGTCCAATGAATACCAATATCATCCAAGAAGATTTGCCAAAAACATTGCTAATTTTTTCCTTGTAAAATATATCTCTGTCCTGGTATCCTAGGTCACAACACTATCTTACATTTCTCAGGCCCTACTTTCTAGACATTTACAATTTCTTTCTTAAACACTAAATACTAGAGAATGTTCCAGCCATTCCTTCCCTTCTACCTTTCTACCTAGGCAATACCATCCATTCCTTTGACCTCATTTTTTATTTTATGTTTATAACACTTAAACTTTCCAGTCCAAATCTCACATCTGAGCCCCACACCTGAACATAAATTTGTACACTGGGATATTTGAGAGTTTCTTCATCAGTAACTTAGATAGAATCATCAACTATTGTAAACTTGCCCTTCTTCATTAATTCAAACCTTAATGATTGACCTTACCTGTCATCTAGTGCCTAAGTAAAGAAATTATAGATGCAAAATATCTGCTTTTCTAAGACATTTTTTCATCTCCAAAATGAAATACTTCCTGGGTTATGTATGAAAAGTATCCTTGCATATTGAAAAAAAAAAAAGATATCTTCTAAAGTAGCTTTTAAACTCCAAAGGGCTAAACTGTCTGTTTTATTCCCTAGTGTAACTTTGTGTCCTTGGACAGACCTAGTTCATAGTTGACTTACAACATATGCACATTTCTGTCAAAAAGAGATCATAATTTGCCTCAAGAATGTTGTATTATAAGTAGTCTGAAAACACATAGTAATATATAAGAAAACCACAAGAATGGATTAACTGATAACCTAGAGTGCATGATGATATAATATAATATAATATAATTAATATAATATAATATAATATAATATAATATAATATAATATAATATAATATAATATATAACTTTTTAAAAACTATTTTTCTTTTATTTTTAAAGAAGTTTTAGATTACATAAATGTTACATAAAAAATATAGGGCATTCCCATATACCCCACCCCTTCCCCTCATATACTTTTACCCATTAACTCACTATAACTTTTAAAATTTCAGATGTGTGAGTTAAAAAAGAAAAAGACAATATATTACTTTAGAATCAAATGCCTATATGTAAACTGAAAATATTTGCTTGATTTTGTTTCTGAAATAATTTTTGTTCTATGTCTCAAGATATGTCTGTCAACATTCAAACTTTTAAATTTAAAAAATTTGTTAAAAATGGAAAGAAAACAAACCAGAAGATGGAATTAGAGTAAGTCAGGCAGAGCTTAGTGCAAAATGGGAAGAAGGGCAGAAACTGTCTGAGGGAACTGCTTTGGGGATCTGTAGACCAGGAGAGTCCCATGTGCAGTGTCTAGGAGGGATTGGAGACAGAGAAATAAAGAGACCTAAAGGAAAACTGAGTTACCCCCACATCTGGAAAAGATGCCCATTCCCCACCCTCAAGGCAAATAATCTCTGTGAAACTAGAAGCTCAGAGGCCAACTGAGAGGGTAATGGATGTATTCCTCCCTGGGAAGAAGGAAGGTACAGTGGTGGGCCAAGTGTGGTATCTCTTCAGGAAGTCTAAACAGTAGGGTCATTCTTTAAATGACAGGCTCAGAAACTCCAGCAAGTGGAATTTGAAAGATCCACATTTGTGGAAAGGTTTGCTGAAAAACATCATCTCCTGGCAGACCGGGAAAGTAAAGAAAGACAAGGCTTGTCTCTCTTGTCCCTATTCACAAGCCCTGTGGATCTTGTCTGCACCCCAATAGTGGGCCCCTGTTCATGTTTTGACAACTTAAACAGTCTTAAAGTTTTAGAAGAAATTGAACCAAAAATAAAAAAGAACGAGGAGACAAAAACACTAGGCCAGAAAGAAAAACTGATTGTCAGAGTAAATCCACCAACATAATCAAATAACTAGATATAAACAAAAAATTACAAACCATACTAAGAAACAGGAAGAGATGGCCCACCCAAAGGAACAAACCAAAAATCCTGAAGAGACACAGGATTTAAGACAACTAATCAATGTTAATCACACAAACCTAAATCAATTCAAGGAGTGGAAGGAAAATATAGCTAATGAAATAAAGGATATTAAGAAGTCACTGTGTGAGCATAAAGAATAATTTGAAAGCCTGCAAAGAAAAGTAACAGCTTAGGGGAATGAAAAACCCAATGGATGAGATTAAAAATAACTAGAGGCATAAAACAGCAGATTTGAATTAGCTGAAGATAGAATAATTGAGGCAGAAGACACAGCATCTGAACTTAGAAATAAAAGAAGATAAAGGGAAAAGAAGGGGAAAAAATGGAACACGATCTCAGGGAATTGAATAACAGCATAAAATGCACAAACATAAACATTATAGGTTTCCCAGAAGGAGAAGAGAATGGAAAAGAGACAACGATGAAAAATTTCCCAACCCTTTATGAAAGGCATAAATATCAATATCCAAGAAGGACAACACAACCCAAGAAAACCAATTGGAAAAGACCTACTCCAAGACAACTTCTAATCAGAACATTAGATGCCAGAGATAAAGAGGGGATTCTGAAAGCAGCAAGAGAAAAGAAATGCATCACATACAAAGGAAGCTCAATAAGACTAAGTGTAAATCTCTCATCAGAAACCATGGAGGCAAGAAAGCAGGTGTATGATACATTTAAGGTACTGAAAGAGAAAAACTGTCAGCCAAGAATTCTTTATCTGACAAAACTGACTTTCAGACATGAGGTCTTCACAGACAAACAAAACCTGGGAGAGTTTGTCCCCAAGACACTGGATTTAAAAGTGATACTAAAAGAAGTGCTGCAGCCTGATAGGAAAAAACAAGGGCAAGAGGTTTGGAAAAGAATCTGGAAATGAAGATTATAAGGGTAACTAAAAGGCTAAAAAGACAGACAATAGTAAGATATGACAATGGAAAGCCAAAGGATAAAATGAACAAAGTAAGTAATACATTTACAGTAATAACATTAAAAGATAATGGACTGAACTCCCCAATCAAAATTTATAGATTAGAGAATGTATTAAAATGTGAGCCATCTGGGGGATGGATGTGGCTCAAATGGTTGGGCGTCCGACTCCCATATGGAGGGATCTGGGTTCAATCCCCGGGACCTCCTGGTAAATATATATATATATATGAGTCGTCTATATGCTGTCTACAAAAGACTCACCTGAGATGCAAGGATGCAATCAGGCTGAACATGGGTCAAAGAAGAAATTGCAAGAGAATTCAGCAAATATCTTGAGAAAATGAAAATGAGAACATAACATATCAAAATCTATGGGACACTGTAAAGGAAGAGCTGAGAGGGAAATTTATAGCTCTCAATGCTTATGCTAAAAAAGAAGAAAGAGCTAAAATTGGAGATCTAACTGAACACCTGGAGGAACTAGAAAAAGAACAGCAAACTAATCCCAAACCAAACTGAAGTAAAGAAATAGTAAAGATCAGAGCAGAAATAAATGAAATTAAAAAAAAAATAGAATCAACAAAACAAAAAGTTAGTTCTTTGAGAAGATCACAAAATCACCAAACCATTAGCTAGGCTGACAAAGAAAAAGAGAGAGAAGACACAGATAAATAAAGTCAGAAATAAGAGGGAGGAACATTACCACTGACCTTGCAGAAATAAGAGAGATCATAACAGGATACATGAAAAACTGTATGTCAAAAAACTTGAAAATGTAGATGAGATGGACAAATTCCTAGAAACACATGAACCACCTACACTGACCCTAGAAGATATTGAAGACCTCAACCAGCCAATCGCAAGTGAATAGATTGAAACAGTCATCAAAAACCTTCTATAGATGAAAAGCCCTGGAACAGATAGCTTCACAGGTGAATTTTACCAATCACTCTAAGATGATCTAATATCATTCTTGTTCAAGCTCTCCCAAAAAATTGAACTGGAAACAATGCTACCAAACTCATTCAATGAAGCCAACATCACCCAATACCAAAACCAGATAAAGATACCACCTGTGGGAACGCTTTGATTAATATATCTTTGCAACAGTTAAAACCTGCTTTGTTATGCAAGCAATATACTGCTGCATGGGAAAAAGCTGCTGTTATCAGTTCCTGTTGAAAACAATAAGAACTTTCTTGCTCTACACTGTTACTTGGTTAGAGCTTTCTGCTTCTCCAATATCTCCTGCGCAGCCCGGAACTTTCTGAGCCCCTATACGTATAGCATGTCCTTGAGCATGCCTCCCAAAGTGGCTGTATTGTATATATACTGAAGCAGAACAATAAATGGGGCAGCCCCCAAAGAATACTAAGCCTCAAAGTGTTTTCATTTCATTCCTGTGGCAATTGGTGACCCTGACATGATACAACGCCATCGTGGGCTCTGCTGGACAGATCCCCTCAAGACTTTGCAGGACGGATTCCTGCAAGTAGTTTTTGGGATGGCCCCCGGGAACACCGTGGTGAAGAAGCATGGTCTGGACTCAATCATCCTCTTACAAGACATCGACGCCCCAGAGCTCAGTTGGTCCACCAAGGCAAGTAACATCACTACTGTGTTTGCAGCAGTCCCAAATATTATTAGTGTGTTGTAAAAAAACTTTGTCTTTTAAAGTAACATGGAGAATACATTAACCCCTAAGCAGAAAGATCCAATTGAAAGTGTTACAGCAATTAGTTAAAGCTGCTGAATGTAAAGTGAAAAGAGGAGCTCCCAGTTAAAAACTCTATATCCCCCCAAAAAGGAAGAAACATCTTTTCAAACCCTCTCGAGTAACAGAGGGAAATCATGTTGAACCACCTGTGTGAGGAAAAATTATATCACAAATACAATGTCCCACACAGACAGAAGTGCTGAATAAGCCCCTTGTCGGTGAAATCATGCTTGTAAGAAAACATTCTGCCAAAAAGTTAACTAAGATAAAGAAAACATTCTAGCAACAACTCTGTAAAGCTCCTACTGCCTACATAATGATAAGGCTGTGGGCTGATGGGGGGCTAATAAAATTAAACCACTGAAAGAGTAGGAAAACTTGGCAACACAGTTTCCAGAAAAATTCTCAAAAGCAGTAAAATCAAAGATGTATGTTTCTATTGATGTGTTGTAACTCGTTTTGTGTTTGTCTGTTCAGTGTCAGTGTATATTTTAATACCTCTGGATGGTAATATTAAGTTGATAAATGAAAATTATTAAAAGAGCTCTATTCAAATGGCCAAAAATGAAATAAATGCTTATATTAATAAATAAACATGGATATTAATTTAAAATAATAAAAATAATTATAACCAAATTAAATCATTATTCTAACAAGTTTGTTTAGTGTTGATGGTAATTATATGTTGTAAAAGATTTGCTTGAAGACAGTTTCCAAAATCATTTTGGTAACTTATGTATATAAAGTTATAATGTGTTTTTATTATTAAAGGAAAAGAAAATAATTTTGTCCTAAGATAAAAGGACTGGTTATTAAAAAAGAGTAAAACGTGGGACAAAACTTAAACGAATACAGAAAGTGCAGCAAGTGTTACAGCAATTAAGAATTTTTGTGATCAAAGTTAAGTAAGATTTGATGGGTCTTTCTATAAAAATTTAAAAGCTTTAGTATCAAATAGTATACTAATGCAAAGTTAAATTATTGTTCTTTCTCAAGGTTTCTGGTCATTAGTCTGTTTTAGGAAAAGTTAACAGAGAGGTTTTCTCCTTAATAATAAGTATACAAAAAAGAAAGTCTGTTTTATCAAAATAGCTTCTTATACTTTAAACTTATCATTTCCTTAAAGAAACTAGTCTTATCACTTTTAAAAGAACATAATGTTCAAACCTACTTTCTCAAAGTCAAATCCTGAAAAGTAGCTTTTTATTTCAAATTAGTGCAAAAGATTTCTTCTTTCACCTTGAAAAAATAAAGTTATAAAACAGCTGAATTCATTTAATATGTAATAGTTTAAATAGAAAGTGTTTAAAATTGTTATAAAATTAAAAAGAAATTCTTTAACCCTGTGTTAACTAAAGTTTTACAAATAAAAGCTTCATATGAATACTTAAAAAGTGTATAAAATTCCTAGAAATTTAACAATGTTTATATGTCACAATAACAACCTATCCACCTAAAAATAAAAAAATGGATGCTTTAACTTATATTCATCTGATTTTCCCCATCTCTGCTAAAAAGAGCAGCCATTAAAAGCTGCCAGGAGTAGTGTATAATAGCAAAAATTAATATCCTGTTATGTCACTATCACTTTGTTTTGAAACTCACTAAAACTTTCTTTAATATCTCTTTAAACAAGTCAAGCCAACCCACATTCCCCTTCCTGTAAAAAAGCCAACAATAAACGAAGTTTAAATTCAACACTGTGAGTCACAGCCCAAATAAAAAATAATAATTTGTTGTTGCCTATGCTTCAAACTATACAAAATAGAGAAATTAAAGTCATTTTAATCATGCTACTAGCCTATGTAATCTCACTAGTTAGGAATCTTAAATGCACAGGAAAAAAACATTTATTCATTGGATGTCTGCTAGTTAAAAGTCTTTTTATTGTTTGTTACTATATAATCTACTGTAGTTATGAATTATGTATAATATACTTGAATACTAATCAAAACTTTAATACAATACATTGCAAACTTAAGTAGTTTAATAACTTGTAAGTTACACATAAATGTATATTATTAAATGTAGATATAAACCTCTTATTTTGAGTTTGACAAATCCTAAAGCCAAATGTATTAGAAAAATTTAGTAAATGTTATTCAAACCTAAAAGTAAAACATCATGCAAAAAACTTTGTTACTCAACAAACCAATGCCATGCTAGTTAACACTTTTCATATTTCAAGAAAAGTAATGAGAACTAAAACAGTAAGCACATCAGGGATGTTTTGTAACAAATTAAAGGAAATAAAGTGTTGTGTTCCTCCCTGGGAGAGCTGGCCACTTTCCCAGGGACTGATGCATAAACCTTAGAATGTACTGCCCAGGGAGTGTTGTGTTCCTTCATGAAGAGTCTGGCCACTTCCTTGTGTTCCTTAACACAGTGCTCACAAGTTGGCATCTATAGTATCAAATTCATTAATCATGAACACGGTAAAAAGATAGTCCATAGTCAAACCAGTTAAGGTCTCACCCTAGGAAAAAGTGCTCTGCATAAGCATTTTCAATCAAAACTCTAATATCAGCTGCTAATTCAAAACCTCTCAGCCAAAAGCTAGATGTTAGTAAGTTTTTATATAAAACCACTCTATTTATCTATCATTCTGTAACTTTGTTCAATATTGATTTAATCTTTTAATTAATTATGTTATTCTTGTTTCTCACTCTAATTAACAATATAAACTTATTAAACTAAATATGTATATTTATATTTATCTTGTATCCATCCAGAACTCTAGCCAGAAGTGGGCCAGGTATATCAATGTGTCCCCTAGTTTAGTAAACATGTAAATGTATGTATACATAGCATAAGAGTTAGATCTAGCAGTTAAACCCCTGTTTATAAATAATCCTTCACTTTGTATTCTTTTAATTATTAATAAAAGTTCATTAACTAAATATCAGTGGAAAGTCCTGCCACAAGGAATGTTCAATAGCCCCCACCATGTGTCAGTATTATGTCTTTCAGGCTTTGTGCCCTACTCGTTCTACCTCTTCACAAGCATGTATCTATCATTACATGGATAATATCCTCATTTCAGCTCCCTCAGAAGCACTTTTAACACAACTCTGTAAACATCTCCAAATTTCTCTTACTCAAACTAGTCTCCAAATAACCCCTAATAAAGTCCAATTAACTCAGACTTAAAAATATTTAAAATAGGTAATATCATCTAAAACAATAAGCAAAAAACGGGGAGTATGGATACCGCCATTAAAAATACAATAGCCCTAGCACTATATACTTTACATTTTTAAAATGTGATAAAGATGGCCTTTCAGCAGCTGAGAAACATTTCTCCCCTCATCAGGAGAGTCATAAAGCATGAGCAAAAATTCTGTACAAGGAAATGTCAGGAGATGGATCTTGGAAGGGACTCTGTGACCTTATAACGTGAGGGCGAGTGTATGTTTGTGTGCTTACTCCAACAGGCCCCCAGGGGCTGCCAGCAAAGAACATGAAGCTATTCCATGTGCTGGAAGGATCACCCATTCAACCCAATACCACTGATGGAGAAGATGAAGACGGAAAAACAAAGGAACTCCTGGACACAACCATGCCATAACTTTATCCAAACTCAGGGAGTAACTTGGGAAAACTGTAAATATTGGAGAGGGTATGGAGAGATAGGAATGCTTATTCAATGTTGTTGGAAATATAGAATGGTATAGCCACTGTGGAAGATGGTTTGGCAGTTCCTAAGGAAGTTGAATATAGACTTGCCCTGGGCCCAGCGGTTTTGTTTGTTTGTTTGTTGTTTATTATTATTGGAACAATGCAAGTAAATAAATGATTGAAGTGATGAATGCACAAATATAGGATTATACTGAAGAACTTGATGATATACTTTGGGTGGATTTATGCTTTATTAAAATGTATCAATAAAATTTGGTTTGTTAAAAAGAAAAAAGTTCCCACCTACAATAAGTTTACATCCACAAGAATGGATTAGCTCTAACGACATGATATTTTCTGTGGTCCATAAAAGCCCCAAACTACCACACATGTCAATTATCAAAGTAATTCAACGAAATTGAAAACTGAAACCAAATTTCCTGAAAAAGTGACACACTGATTATAAAATTTATTTAAAAGTCAAAGGCCCAAGCGCAGTGACATTAATTATTTCCTCTGGTGGCCTCCTGATTACTTTATGATTTTTGTGTTCAGGGCCTGATGAGCAAGAATAAAGGACCATGTATTGGCAGGTACAATTGATCCTCATCATCTGGAAGGAGGAGTGCCTTTATATTTTAGAAGCAGAGAATATGTTTGGTACCTAAATAATTTACTTGTGCTCTTCTTAATATTCC
>JAKSZT010053975.1:3722309-3812569 GCA_026826555.1 Tolypeutes matacus
CAAACATACACATTATAGGCATTCCAGAGGGAGAAGAGAAGGAATAGGGAAGAGAGGGAATGTTGCAGGAAGTAATGGATGAAAACTTCCCAACCCTATTGAGGGACATGGACGTACATGTCCAGGAAGTACAGCATACCCAAAACAGTATAAATCCCAACAGGCCTACTCCAAGACATATACTTGTGAAAATGTCCAATGCTTAAGGCAAAGAGAAAACACTGAAGGCAGCAAGAGAAAAGAGAACCATCACACACAAGGGAAGCACAGTAAGATTAAGTGCTGATTTCTCATCTGAAACCATGGAGGAGAGAAGACAATGGTATGACATAGACAAAGTACTAAAAGAAAAAAACTTCCAGCCATGAATTTTCTATCCAGAAAAGCTGTCATTCAAAAATGATGGAGAGTTCAAAATATTCACAGATAAACAGAAATTAAGAGAATATGCCAATAAGAAACCTGCACTTCAAGAAAAACTAAAGGAAGTTCTACAGGTTGAAAGGAAAAAACAGGAGAGAGATAGTTGGAGGACAGTGTAAAAACAACTAAAAAGACAAAAAGAGAAATAAAACAACATATGACATACATAAACCTAAAGAAAATGTGGCTGAAGTAAGATATTCCTTGAGAGTAATAACACTGAATGTTAATGGATTAAACTCACCAGTGAAGAGACACAGACTGGCAGAATGGATAAGGAAATATGACCCATCTATATGTTGTCTACAAGAAACCCATCTTAGACCCAGGGATTCAAGGAGGCTGAAAGTGAATGGCTGGAAAACAATTTTACAAGCAAACAATAACCAAAAAGGGGTGGGAGTAGCTATACTAATATCGGACAAAATAGACTTTAAATGCAAAACTATTGTAAGAGACAAAGATGGACACTATATATTAGTAAAAAAGGTAAACTTTCAGGAAGAAAGAACTATCATAAACATTTATGCACCTAATCAAGGCACCTCAAAATACATGAAGCAAAACTGGAAAGAATAAGTGGAGACATAAATGCCTCCTCAATTATAATGGGGGAATTTATACACCATTATCTCCATTAGATGAAACATCTCAACAGAGAATCGATAAAGAAACAAACCCTGAATAATACATTAGAGGAGCTGGATCTAATAGACATATACAGAACACTACACCCAAATACAGTGGGATATACATTCCTCTCGAGGTTATACTTCAAGATATACCACATGCTAGGCCACAAACAACTCTCAATGAATTCAGAAAGATTGAGATTATACAAAGTAATTTCTCTGACCACAAAAGAATGAAATTTGAAATCACTAAGAGCCAGAGAACCAGATTAGGTACAAAGATATGGATGTTAAACAACACATTCTTAGACAAACAGTGGGTCAAGGAGGAAATCTCAAAAGAAATCAGTAACTAGGTTGAAACAAATGAAAATGACAACACAACATATCAAAATCTATGGGATGCAGCCAAAGCTGTATCCCATAGGATTCATAGCCATAAATGCATATATTAAAAAACAAGAAAGAGCTAAAATTGAAGACCTAACTGCACACCAGGAGGAATTGGAAAAATGACAACAAACCCCAAAGGAAGTCGAAAGAAGGAAACAACAAAGATTAGAGCAGAACTAAATGAAATAGAAAATAAGAAAGCACTAGAAAAATAAACAAAACCAAAAGCTGGTTCTTCAAGAATATTAATAAAATTGACACACCCTTAACCAGACTAACAAAGAAAAAGAGAGAGCAGACGCAAATACACAAAATAAGGAATAGGGAAGGGGATATCAGTACTGACCCCACAGTAATAAAGAGTATCATAAGAGTATACTTTGAAAAATTATATGCCAACAAGAATGATAATTTAGAGGAAATGGACAAATTCCTAGAAACTCACAAGTAGCCTACATTGACGAAAAAAAAATTGATGAACTCAACAATCCAATTACAAGTAAAGAGATACACTCAGTCATCAAGAACTTCCCAACTAAGAAGAGGCCAGGACCAGATGGCTTCCTAGGTGAATTCTACCAAATATTAAGAAAGAGCTAACAACAACCATGCTTAAGCTCTTCCAAAAAATAGAAATAGAAGGAACATTGCCTAACTCATTCTATGATGCCAACATTACCACAATACCAAAGCCAAACAAAGATACCACAAGAAAGGAAAATTACACACCAATCTCTTTAATGAACCTAGATGCTAAAATCCTCAACAAAATACTTGCTAATCACATTCAACAACATTTCAAAAGAATTATACACCATGACCAAGAGGGTTTCATCCCGGGTATGCAAGGATGTTTGAACACAAGAAAATCAATCAATGTAATACACTACATAAACAGATTGAAAGAAAAAAATCACTATAGATGCAGAAAAAGCATTAGCCAAAATACGCCACTCTTTCCTGAAAAAAACACTGCAAAAGATAAAAATAGAATGAAACTTCCTGAATATGATAAAGGGTATATATGAAAAACCCAAAGCCAACATCATCTTCAATGGTGAAATCCTAAAAGCTTTCTTTGAGATCGGGAACAAGACAAGGATGCCCACTATCACCACTCCTATTTAACATTGTCTTAGAAGTTCTTGTTTGAGCAATGAGGCAAAAGAAAGATATAAAAGGCATCTAAATTGGAAAAGAAGAAGTAAAAATTTCATTATTTGTAGATGGCATTATCCTATACATAGAAAGCCCTGAGAAATCTACAACAAAGCTTCTAGAATTTATAAAGGAGTTCAGTAATGTTGCAGGCTATAAGATCAATGCTCAAAAAAAAGTAACATTTCTGTACACCAATAACAAGCAGTCTGGGGAGGAAACCAAGAAAAAATTACCATTTAGAATAGTAACTAAAAGAATCAAATACCTAGGAATAAAGTTAACTAAAGATGTAAAGGACTTATATACAGAAAACTAAACAACACTGATAAAGGAAATCAAAGAAGACTTAAATAAATGGAAGAATATTCCCTGTTCATGGATAGGAAGACTAAACATCATCAAGATGTCTATCCTACCCAAACTACCCAAACTAATCTACAGGTTTAATGCAATCCCAATAAAAATCAACACTATATTTTTTAATGAATTGGAAAAACTAACTACAAAATTTATTTGGAAGGGCAACAGGCCATGAATAGCCAAAGACTTATTGAAAAAGAAAAGTGAAGTTGGAGGTATCACACTACCTGACTTTAAAACATAATGCAAAGCTACAGTGGTCAAAACTGCACAGTATTGGCACAAGGATAGACATACTGACCAATGGAACCAAATTGAGAGTTCTGATATAGATCCTTACATATACAGTCATCTGATATTCGACAAGGCCACCAAGCTCACTCGGTTGGGAGAGAATGGCCTCTTCAACAAATAGTGTTTGGAGAACTGGATATCCATATCCAAAAGAATGAGAGAGGAACACCGTCTCACACCTTCTAGAAAAATCAACTCAAAATGAATCAAAGATCTAAATATAAGAGCCAAGACCATAAAGACCTTGGAAGATTATGTAAGGAAGCATCTACAGGACCTTGTATTGGGAAATGGTTTCATGAACTTCACACCCAAAGCATGAGTAGCAAAAGAAAAAATAGATAAATGGGATCTCCTCAAAATTAAAAACTTTTGCCCCTAAAAGGATGTTATCAAGAAAATAAAATGGCAGCCTACTCAATGGGAGAAAATATTTGCAACCATATATCTGATAGGAGCATAATATCCTGTGTATATGAAGAAGTCCTACACCTCGAACATAAAAAGACAAGCAACCCATTTAAAAAATGGGCTTGTGATCTGAAAAAACACTTCTCCAAGGAAGAAATACAAATGGCTAAAAAGCACATGAAAAAATGCTCAACATCGCTAGCTATTATGGAAATGCAAATCAAAACTACAATGAGATACACCCATTCGAATGGCAGCTATTAAAAAAACAGCAGACTGTAAGTGTTGGAGAGGATGTGGAGGAATGGGAACCCTCATCTACTGCTGGTGGGATTGTGGAATGGTCCATCCACTGTGGAAGACAGTTTGGTGGTTCCTCAAAAAACTAATATAGATCTTCCTTATGATCCAGTGATTCCACTGCTGGGTATATACCCAGAAGAATTGAAAGCAAAGACACAAACAGATATATGCACACCAATGTTCATAGTGGCATTGTTCACTATTGCCAAAAGTTGGAATCAATCTAGGTGCCCATCAATAGATGAATGGATAAACAAAATGTGATACATACATACAATGGAATATTACTCAGCTTTAAGAAGGAATAAAGTGCTAACACATGGGATAACATAGATAAAGCTTGAAGACCTTATGTTAAGTGAAGCAAGCCCAGCATTGAAGGATGAACAGTACATGAACTCACTGATATGAATTAAGGAAATTGAGCAGTCTCAGAGAGCTATTGTCTTAAAGATAGGTTTAAAAGAAAGTGAAAGAGAAGAGAAGGTTGTGAACCATCACCCATACATTCGTAATCTATGGTAAAGTGATAGAGTGTAGATGCGTATTGAAGGGATAGGAAAGGAGGGTAGTGATATTATTGGGTTGGGTGGTGCAGGGTTGACAGGTGGGTAGATTGGGAAGGGTAGGTTAGAATACCCAGGGTACTGGTGGGAGAGCTGGGAGAGGGACCAGGTGAACCCTTGGGAATTGTGGGTATGAGGGTGGAAGTTCAGAGGTGGGAATGCTCTTATGGCAGTATGACGAGGTAGGGTCACTGGTTTAGGGTGTTGGTTGGAGGGGCATTCGGGAGAGAGCAAACCCGGAGCAGGCTTCTGGGGAGTGTGTGGGTGTTCTTTCTGACATAATATGTTGTATCAGTGGGTGGAGACCTACATAATGAGGGGGAAGGAGTTGGACTCCCATCTTTGGAAGGACCAATTCATTCAGAAATAGACAGGTGGGGGTATCTCAAGAACAAGGGTGTTTCCTAATGCGGAAGGACAATCCAGTGTATCAAGACCTCTTGTTGCTTGTAACTATGAATCTTGTCATCCAATGAGTCAAGCCAGGGGGTCATCATGTGCCCTGGGGTGATGGGGAGGGAGGAACAGAATAGATCAAACAGGGGGCTTTTTTTGGTCAGTGGAAATGTTCTTCATTACCTTACAGTGATGGAAACAGGACATGGTAAATATAAAAATTTATAAAAGTGTACAGTCTAAAATGTAAACCATACTGTAAACCATTGACAATGTTTAGTAGCTATGTTTCACTATTTGTATATCAGTTATAACAATGCTACCATCCACATATACTAAGGTATTAATATGGGGGGAGGAAATGGGGAGGAGGTTGGTTACATGAGAGTCTCTTGTACTCCGTGTGACTTTGCTGTGATGTAAAACTTCTTTGAAAACAAAATGAAAAATAATGAGACACTGGGGAATGAGAGGGGGAAGGTGCCATGGTATAGACTGGACATCAGATATTGCAGTGATAAAAGGCAAAATGTCAAAAAAAAAAATTTTTTTTTTACTTTTTAAAAATATTTTTCTTTTTTTAAATATCCCAATCTTTTAATTTTGTGTTATTTTTAGTTTTTTTTTCTTTCTGTTTTCATGTATTTTTTCTCTTACATTTAAACTTACTATTATTATTTCATTTTCCTATTACTTGTATTTGGCCATTGTATTGGCTTCATCATTAAAGAGGCTTTTGGATCACAGAAGGGTTACAGCTGAGGTGGGAAAGGATCATTGGAGGGGGGTGTCAGGGATGGGGGTTGCGTAGGAGGAGGTTCACCTGAACATATATATAAGGTATAAAATTTTTCAAATGTTCATTGGGCATTGTCCAAGTGGGTGGAGAATCACTCAATAAATGAGATAATACTGAATTCCCATCCTGGAGAGCTCTGCCACATTCTCCAAGGGAGTAGCAATAGTCCCCCAAGTGCAGAGGCGGTGTCTGGCAAAGGAGGATGATCCACTGATGGGCCCTTGTTATTGATGACTAGCCTTATGAGTCTTTGCTCTTGAAATTGAAACTTAGCCTATTGTTATGGGGTGCCTAAGGGTTGCCTCCTGAGAGCCTCCTTGTTGCTCAAATGTGGCCTCTCTCTAAGCCAAACTCAGCATATGAATGCATTACCTTCCTCCCAGCATGGGACATGACTCCTGGGAATGAGCCTCCCTGCCACCAAGGGATTGCTACCAAGTGCCAGTTGGCAGTGCAACTGGAAAAAGACCTCAAATAAAAGAGGGAAAAGGTAAAGACAAATGAGTTCATATGGCTAAGAGACTTCAAAGTGAGTCAGTGGTCATCTCAGAGGTAACGCTTACGCACAACTCATTAGGACCTCAAGTCTTCCAAAGTGGATATCACCCCAAATAGAGGGGCTCCTGAGGGCTCTGGAGATACCCAGGTCCTATGTCAGGGTGGATAGCTCTGGAGTTTGTGCTTTGCCAGTGGGCCCTACTTTGGAGTTTGTGCTCCTAAGAGTGGCAGAGTTGGACTGAAATATGTCCTCCATGCACATATTTCATCTGTCCCTTCTATTCAAACCTATACTTGGTACTGGAGTTTGTAGGTGTACATTCAGAGATTGGAGTCTTTGGTCTGTCCATGTGCCAGCTGGACCCGGAATCTCGGTAGAGCTGCAACTCCTACTCTACAGCTCAATGAACTCACCCAGGACCGCTGGGGGAGAAATGATGATGGACAACGGCCATTCCAGGGAATGGAAAGAGTCTGCAGCTGCATGCAGGATAGTCTCATCCTTCTATCCATGGCATATAAGCCCCGTTTCAGTTGGAGGTGGAGTGGACATCACCATTCCAGACTCCTCAGGATTGGGGAAGAGCTATGGACAGAGTGGACTTACTGGTATTCTATTATAGACATATTGTGATTCAAGCAATGGAAGAAATTACAACGTTAATGTGGATCTAGTGGCCACTGGATGCTCTGGAGGCAGGGAGAGGGAAAAGCAGTTGTAATACAGGGGCTTTTCTGGAACTTGGGAATTGTCCTAAGTGACATTGCAACAACAGATATAGGCCATTTTATATCATCATATAACATGCAGAACTGTGTGGCAGAGATTGTGATCTACAATGTGAACTATGGTCCATGCTTAATGGCAAAGCCCCAGGATGTGTTTATCCATTGCAGGTGATATGCCACACTAATGAATGATGTTTATGTGGGAGGTTGTGGGAGGTATGGGAGGTGGGGCATATGGGAATCCCTATATTTTGTGTGCAACATTTACATGATCTAAGCATCTTTTTAAAAAGTAAACTAAATTAAAATTTTAAAAGAAAAAAAAATACATTAAATTCATAATAATAATAAAAATGTGTAAAGATTTGCTCATAAAAAAAAAAATTACAAGATGAAGACAGGAAATGATGACCCACTAAAAGGAAGAAGATAAAAATCCAGGAAACATCAATGAAAAGGATCAGACTGTGGACATACCAAATACTTTTTAAAAAGATTTTTAATATGCTCAAGGAGACAAAGGAAAATATGAAGAAAGAATTAAAGGGAGTCAGGAAAACAATGAATGAACAACATGAAAATCTCAACAAAACAATACATTTTTTAAAAAACGTACCAAAGAGAACTACTGGAGTTAAAGACCTCAATAACTGAAATTAAAAATTCCAAGGAGGGTATCAATAGCAGGTTTGAGCTGGCAGAAGAAAGAAACAGGAAATACAAAGACAAGACAATGAAATGAGACAGGATGAGAAGCAGGAAGAAAAAAGAATAAAAGGAGAAAATAGCCTATAATATCTCTGGGACATTGTAGCTGTTGGCCAATTTGATGTAATTATGAATTCCAAAAATATAATTGGATCATACTTGTAAATTGATCTGTTAATATGGGCATAATTAAGTTTTGATTAGGGCTTTGACTGGGCCACGTCAGTAGGGCATTGAGCCCCACCCCTTGGTGGGTGGGGAATCAAATATAAAAGGCATGGCAAGAACAGAGTTGAAGCAGTTTTTTGAGAAGCAGTTTTGATGATGGAAAGAAGGCCCCAGGAGAAGAGAAGCGAGCTGTTCACCTGATCATCTACAGCTGACCTTGTGGAGGAACCAGGAACTAAGCCTGGAGAGAAATGGAGCCCCGGGAAGAGAGGAACCCAAGAAGCCTGAACCCTGGCAAACACCGGCAGCTGTCTTGCTCTAACACGTGGCAATGGACTGTGGTGAGAGAAGAAACTTGATGCTTTATGGCCTGGTATCTGTGGACTTCTACCCCAAATAAATACCCTTTTTAAAGACCAACCCATTTTTGGTATTTCACATTAGCACCTCTTTGGCTAACTAATACAGACACCATTAAGTGGACCAATATGTACATTATGGGTGTCCCAGAAGGAAAAGAAAAAGAAAGGGACAGGAGGAATAATCAAAGAAATAATTAGGGAACCTCCCCCCCCCCCCAAACATAGTAAAACCATGAATATGCACATCCAAGAACTAGTAAAAGAAGAGCAAAGTAGACCCAAAGGTAGGAGAAGGAAGAAAATAAGATAAGAGTGGTGGTAAATAAAATAAAATAGGGAATCAACAAAACTAAAATATGATGCTTAGAAAAGATCAATAAAATTGACAAAACATTAGCTGGATTGATGAAGAAAAGAGACAGAGGGCACAAATGACTAAAATCAGAAATGAAAAAAGTAACATTACCACTGACCCCATTAAAAAGGCTGTGGCACATATTATAAAAAGCTCTACACTAACAAATTAGAAAAGCTAGATGAAATAGACAAATTTCTAGAAACCCACAAACTGCCAAAACTGATTTAAAAAGAAATAAAATATCTCAAGAAACCAATAACTAGTAAAGAGAGTAAGTCAACAAAAACCTTCCAGAAAAGAAAGGCCCAGGGCCAGATGTCTTTACAGGTGAATTTTACCAAGCATTCCAAGAAGAATTAATACCAATCCTGCTCAAAAGCAGGGAATAGAAACAGAAGAGAAGGGAACACTCTAATTCATTCTACCAGAACAACACCACCCTCATATCAAAGCCAGATAGATACTACAAGAAAGAAAATCACAGACCATTATCTCTTATGAAGATAGATGCAAAAATCCTCAAGAAAATACCAGCAAACTGAATTCAACTGCACAATAAAAAAATTATACATCATGGTCAAGTAGGATTTATCCCAAGGATGGTTCAACCAAAGAAAATCAATTCATGTAATATACCACATTAACAAAATGAAGGGGAAAAAAAAAACATGAACCTTTCATATGTTGCAAAAAAGACAGTTGAAAAAAACCTGGCAAATCTTCTCAATAAAATTACTTTAAAAACTACAAATAGAAAGAAAACTCCCTCAACATGGTAAAGAGCATGTATGAAAAACCCACAGTGGCCTGTCTCACCCTGTAGCACACCTACACCCATGTCTGGGGTTGTGTGATATCTCTTTTCTTTTTTTTCCTAATTACCTTTACTTCCTTGCCTACCCTATGGTGTCATTAAATTCCTTTATGTGACATAGCCAAGAACCTAGAAGCCCAGAACCCAGAGCGTTCTGCTAACATATTTGGCAAGCCATGACAGGAGACAAAAAGGTAAGTAACACTCTGACACCTGATGAAGACTGGTAGGTCCAGACTTTTACCTAGAGCTTGTCCATGCCCTCTTTTGTTTTATTAACAAGGCCCCCAAGACTCTCACCCTCAGCTCTGGGATTCCTTTTAACCCATTACCTCTGGGGTCCCTGAGGCTGTTTGCCTGTAAGCCACAGAACAATTAGTCTCTGGCTTTTTGATGTCCTTCTTAATGTCTGGTTTAACTGCAAAACTCAGTCCCAGACAGTGGCCATAAAATAAACTCTCTCTCATGGCCACATTCTAAGACATCTGCAAGAGTAGGACAAAAGAAAGATCTCTAGCCAGTCCCTTTCCTAGGGAAAAGCCTGGCTTAGGAGCTTCAGTCTGGGAACTGGACCCAGACATCTCTCAAGACCTCTAAGTCTCTGGGGACACCCAGAGACATGACTCCCAATCCCCAGAATGTGGGAATGGTGAGCAGGGCTCCCATTCTCTAGAATGCTGGCTAGGCGAGCAATCCATTCAGTCAGATCTAGCAGTGGGATGCCACCAAGACTGACAAACACATTTATCTTCCCCTAGGATAATGGGTGGCTTCTCCAGCATTCCAGCAGTCTTCCCATTGGGGTGTTTTGTCAGAAATTTGGACAGCCTGCCTATTGATGGTCTAAAAAGGAAGAAGCCAATCTTTTCCTGCCACACCATGTGGCTGCAGTATGGCCAACAGTGGCCTCTGTATGGGATCCTGAATTCAGGTTAAACCTGCTTAATTGGGAAGGAGGGGATAGTTAGATCTGAAGGTCAGAGACCATGTGGTCATAGTCTACTCAAAGGGATGAGGAAATGTACTACCAAACTAGTCAATTTTAATAAGCTGAGGGAAATTACACAGAGGCAGGATGGAAGCCCAGCTTTATTTCAAGGAAAACTTGTAGAAAAGATGAAAATACCTTCTGGTAGATCCTGACTCTAGGGAAGGATAGATCTGCCTAGGAAATCACTTTATTAGCCAGTAAGCCTTGGAAATCCATAGGAACCTGTGAAAAATGTTCCCTGGGCCCCCAAACTTCCCTTTTAGAAAACAGCTTCTCAGTTTTCAACAATTGAGACTACACTGAGAAGAAAACAGGTGAGGAGGGGCAGGCCTGAAAATAGGCTCATCTTTTAGCTACCACCATTAAAGGCACCCTGTCACCTTGGGGTCACCTGAATTTAAGCTCCACATCAGCAGGAACCTGCTTCAAGTGCAGAGAGGTAGGCCTCTGGCCCCAAACTGCCTCACCCCTGGACCCACCAGGGCCTTGTCCCAGGAGAGGATGGAAGGGGCCTGAAGCCACACATGAACCATCAACCAGGAGGAGCCTCAGATGACCCTTGATGTGGCAGGTAAGATTCTTAATTTCTTAATTAACATGGGAGCCACTTACCCGGTCCTAACCTCCCACTCCGGACCTTTCTTGGATTGATTGTGCCTAATAAGTGGAGTGAATAGGGAATCAAGATCTAAGCCATTTACTAAACCTCTCCCTCCCCTCCCACCCATGATTTTAAAAGTTACTGGCTATTCCTAGCTCCCTGCCCATTCCCTTGCAGCACTCCAATTCTTCCAGCGAAAAAAGCCCCATAGGACTTTACCCCTTGTGAGAGGTATCTAATGGGGATGGAGCCCCAGATCAGCCCCAATTTGTGTCTTGTCAGGGGCAGGGCTTCCCTGGATCTCTTAACTCCATGTCTAGCAACTGCTCAGATATTTTCTGGGAGGAACGAAGCTGGAGGGTTCTGCATGATGTTTCCTTCCATGGGCAGACACTGGGAGCTTTATATGTAAGTGATTCTAAAGGCAGGTCTTTCCCTATGCTAAGTAAGTGTGTAAAATTCTCTTTTCTGTTCTAATCTGTGCTTATTTTAACTTTGTCGGTCTGCTCATGCTTATGAACTCGTAAATCAGATTTGGGGTTCACCTGTTACAAATTGGATAACAGTGAAAGGTAACTTAAAAATGAGTTTTTAAATGTCAATACAATCTTGCAATTGGATTTGATGTATAAAAGAAATCACAAGTGGAATTAGTTAAACTCCTGGAAAGGTAGAAAAACTTAGCAACATTAATGTTACTAATAAAATAATTACAGTTGCTTAGTAAATGAAAGTGCCAAATTTGTTTTAAAGAGAAAATTTACTAGAAACTGTAACTAAGTGTTAGAGATTCCCCCTTATGAGGTTTGCAATGATTGACAGGTCTTAGGATCAAGAATCAATGCCCCTGTGTCATAAGTTGAGGAAAGGCAGCCTCCAGCCATAACACACCTAACTCATCCCCTCCCAAGAATAAACAAAATGGAGCAGATAAGGGCCACCACTCCCTCCCCAACCCCTCCCACATTCCAAGACCTACTAACCCACTCCCCCTGGCCATTTGGCCCCAGGCTGTACTCGGTTTCCTCCACCTATTGATGTACTGTATAAATTCATATCCACCATCTTCCACGGGTGGGCTGGAGTCTCTCTTCAGACCCCCACCATGCCGGCGGGAGAGCTGAAGTCTATTCTTCAGACCCCCTCCGTTGGGAGAGTTTCCCAATAAACTTCCTGCCTGCAACCATCAGTCTCTGCGTCCCAATAAGCACCATTTTTCACTAAGAGTTAAGATCATTATATAGATGCCTTTATATTATAAAACAGCAAAAGGATAATAGCTGAAATTACTATAACTAGGTGGATTTAATCTAGATCTACTATTGTGATGGTAACCTTAGACTAATTTGCCTTCGTTTATGCTTACTTCAGGTCTAGTCTCAGCAACAAATAGACAAACAACCCAATTTAAAGATGAGTAAAAGATGTGAATAGTCATTTCACAAAAGAAATACATATAGCCAAAAAACACATTATTATTATTAGCCATCAACCTTATTAGCTATCAGGGAAATGCAAATTAAAACCAGAATAAGATACCTTTTCATTCACAGCCACTAAAATGTCTACTATTTTTTAAAAATTACAAGTGTTGAAGAGGATATGGGAATGTAAATTGGTGCTGCCATTATGGAAGACAGTTTGGCAGGTCCTCAGAGACTAAGCATAGATCTACCATGTGACCAAGCAATTCTTGTACTAGTTATATACCAAAAGAATTGAAACCAAGGACTTGAACAGATATTTTCACAGCATTATTCACAACTGCCAAAAGATGGAAGCAACACAATAGGTCCATCAGCCAATGAACAGATAAACAAAATGGTACATATATATACAATGGAACATTATTCCACTGAAACAGGAATGAAATTCTGATACATGCAACAATATGGATGAACCTTGAAGACATGTTGAGTGAAAGAAACCTGACACAATAGGACAAATATTATGTGATTTCACTGATATGAAATAATTAAGATAAGCAAACTCATAGGGCCAGAATTTAGAATATAGGCCACCAGGGAAGGGAGTAGGGAATATGGAGTTGAGGCTTATAATGTTCAGTTTCTATTTAGGATGACGGAAAAGTTTTGATAACATTGTGAATGTAATAAACAGCACCAAGTTAACCATCTGAATATGGTCAAAAGAGGAAATTTTAGGCTGTATAAGAATAAATTTTTAAAAATCCACAGAACTGCAGAACATAAACTGAATACCAGGTTAAGCCATGTACTATAGTTAGTAGTACAATGATAAAAATGTGTTTTCATCAATTGTAAGAAATGTACCACACCAATGCAACGTGATAATAATAGGACGGCATCATGGATGTTGCATGGAGAATATAGGGAATTCCCATGTGCCCCACTCCCTACCTTGTTGACGATGTCTTTCATTGGTGTGGTGCATTTGTTTCAGTTGATGAACACATATTGAAGCATTGCTACTAACCATGGACTATTTGTATGGGGCAGAGTATTGCCTATTTTTAAATTTAAATTTCCAATTGTCCAGTGTATGCATATTGAAATATGATTGATTTTTGTGTTTTGGCCTTGTATACTGTAACCTTTCTAAACTCACTTTTTAATTGTAAATGTTTGTAGATCTCTTGGAATTTTCCATGTAGATAATCATGTCATCTGTGAATAGCAGATTTATTTCTTCCATTATAGTATATATGCCACTTATTTTTTTCTGACTTTATTGCAGTGACTAGAACTTTCAAAATGATGTTGAAAAAGAGTAGTGAGAGCAGACATATTTGCCTTTAGTTTTCACCATTTATTATGTATGCATTTTTAAGTGTTCTTTTTTAACTTTTTATTTTTATTTTTTTACAATTTAGATGACACAGTTTAATAATTTTGATGATATTTACCATGTCCTGTGTAACTTTTTATTTTGAAATAATTTCAAACTTAAAGGAAAATTGTAAAATTAATACAGAAATAAGACATAGAACTCCAATGCACCCCCAAGCAGATACCCAAATTTACCAACTATTAGCATTTTGCTACAATTGGTATGCCATTAGATCTAATTATATCTACCTATCATTATATTTATTTATCTCCCTATATTTTTCTGATCTATCTGTCATCTATCTATCTATCTTCTAAACATTCTAAAGTAAGTTGTATACATCAACACTGTTTATCTTATTGAGGAAGTTCCTTTTCCTAGTTTGCTGAGAGAATTATCATGAATAAATGTTGACTTTTGTCAACATCATTTTCTGTACCAACTGATGTTATCACATGGTATTCAATTTGGTCTTAGAGATTTCTGCTTTGAAGGTTTTTAAACTAAAAATGTAATTTCCTTACTGTTTATAGGACTACTCAGGATATCCATTTCACTTTGGGTAAATTTTGGTAGCTTGTGCTTTTCAATAAACTGGACCATTTCATTTAGGTTGCCAAATTTATGTTTCCATAAATTAAGTGTTTTCCATAGTATGTCCTTATTATCCTGTTAATATCTGTGTGGTTTATAGTGATATCCCCTCTTTTAAAAAATATTGAAAATTTGTATTTGCTTTTTTTCTTCTTTTTATGTCTTGTTAGAGAGTAAATAAATTTACAGACCTTTTTAAAGAAACATCTCTTTGTTTTATTGCTTTTTTCCATTATTTTTTTGTTTTCAATTGCATTGATTTTTATTCTTAAAAGTATTCTTTTCTTTTATCTGCTTACATTGATTTTATTTTTCTCTTCTTTCTTGATTTCTTAGATGGCAACTGAGATGAGACTTTTCTTCTTATTTAACATTAGAATTTCTTTCTATAAGTTTCCTCTATACACTATTTTAGCTACATCATAGAAATCTGGTGTATTGTATTTTCATTAAGTTAAACTATTTTCTATTTTCCTTGAGAATTCAATGTTCCATAGATTATTTAGCTTGGCATTGTTTTATTTATGAGTTTTCTGATATTTTCCTGTTACTGTTCTGTTATTGATTTCTAGTCTAATTCCATTATGATTAGACAACATATTTTGTATGATTTTAATTCTTGCAAATCCTAGTTCTTGGCCAAGGACTCATAAGGAATCCTCATACAGGTTTCTGGAATCCCTTGCTATATCTCCTTCCTTTTCCAATGCTCCACCCCACAGATTACATCTACTTTAGCTGACCTGAATTCTATGATCAGAATCAATGTTCTCTTCTATAATTTATTTTATTATTACTAAATGGTGATTTCTCCAATCTCTAATCTTTTACCAGTCTTATCTGAAAGAATCCCCTTTATTTATGTCCTTTATTTTTCTCTCTTAGCAAATAGAATGAAGTTTGATTTCCACTTTTGATTATGACAGAGTAGCTAATATTAGGCTAACCCTCATTCTGAAAGCAACTATAAAAATTGACTATGCTCTTTTTAAATTAACAACTTTATTGAAATATAATTCACATTTAAATTGTACAAATCAATGAATTTTACTATATTCACAGTTTTCAAACAACACCACAGTCAATTTTAAAATATTTTTATTACCTCAAAAATAATATCCCATACTATTTACCTATCTCCCCCATCTGCCTTAGTTTCCCATCTTTCCCCAGCCTTAGGCAAACACTAATCAACATTCTGTCTGCATAGAATTGCCTGTTCTAGTCATTCTATATAAAGGGAATCCTATGTAGCCTTTGAGCCTTGAAAATATTATTTTAATTGAAGGAAGACAGTTAAAATGCTGTTTCATGTATAAGTACTTCATTCCTTTTTATAGCTAAATAATATTTCATTGAATAGATATACCACATTATGTTTATCAGTTCTTCCATAGATAGGCATTTGGGTCATTTCTACCATTTGGTTGTTATGAATAATGTTGCAATAAACATTCATGTACAAGACTGTGTCAAAATTGATATTTTCATTTCTATTGGGTAGATATATAGAAGCAGAATAATTACTGTTTCATATGGTAATGTTTAACCATTTGAGGAACTGCTAGACTCTTTTCCTAATAGCTGCACCATTTTACATTCTCACCAGCAGTGTATGAGGGTTTCAATTTCCCCACATTCTCACCACACTCGTTATTATCTGACTTTTTTATAATAGTTATCCTAGTGCGTGTGATCTATACCTCATTGTGGTTTTGACTTGCATTTCTCTGATGGCCATTTATATATCTTTTCTGGAGATATGTTTATTCAGGTATTTTGTCCATTTTAAAAATTAAGTTATTTGCCTTTTTTGTTGAGTTGTCAGTCAGGATACTTTATATATTCTAGTTACAAGAATTTTATCAGATATAAGATTTTCCAAATACTTTCTCCCATTCTGTGGGCTGTCTATTCACTTTTTTGACAGTGTCATCTGAAGCACACTTTTTAAAAAATTTTTTATGAGGTCCACTTTATTTATGTATTTTGCTGCTCATGCTTTTGGTATAATACCTAAGAATCCATAGCCAAATCTGGGATCATGAAGATTTATCCCTGTGTTTTCTTCAGGGAATTTCATAACTTTGATCTCAAATTTAGGTCTTTGATCCATTTTGAGTGAAGTATGACATACAGTATGAAGTAAGGGTCCAACTTCCTTATATTGCATGTGGTCTTCAGTTGTCTCAGCACCATTTGGTAAAAAGACTATTGTTTTTTAAATGAATGGTCTTGTCACCCTTATGAATAATGTATACAATTTTATTAATAAAAATGATGCTGATTTTTGTTTGATATATGAATACCTAGATATATGAAGCTATAGATAGAATGCTTAAAGAATTTGAGTTTGTTTGTAATCAGGAATTTATGCTGTAATGTTGACTTTTTTCAGATATCTTCAGGCATTAATTAAGAAAATTGCATTTTTCTTCCCTCCCTTCCCCATGCCCTGGTAACCTTTAAACTAGTTTCTGACTTTACAAATTTGCTATTTCTAGATATTTCATATAAATGAAATCATAGAATATTTGTCCTTAAGACCTTGCTTATTTCATTCAACATTATGTTCAAAGGTTCATCCATGTTGTAGCATGTATCAGAACCTCATTATTTTTATGGATGAGTGGTATTCCATTTATGTGGATATAACACACTTTGTTTGCCCTTCATTTGTTGATGGACACTTGGGTTGTTTCTGCCTCTTGGCTATTGTGAATGATGCTGCTATGAACTTTGGTATACAACCATGTTTTTTCAATCTACTTTTTATTAGTATTATGAGTTATATTAAATATTTCCCTAAGATTGAAAATTTACCTAGAGTAGTGGACTGAGAATGAATTGGGTGTGGTGCTCTTTTAATTTGATGGGTTACCTTAATTTGCTGTTAGTTTATTTAAGGCTTTGTATCAGGATTTATGATAGATATTGTCCTTTGTTTTGCTTTTTCTTTGTTTGCTTTATCAGGTATCAATACAATGTGAGATTTTAAATGTGAGTTTAGAAGTTTTCTTTCTCTTTGCTCTCGGACAATTTAAACAGCACTGGACATATCTATTTGCTAAAAGTTTAAAATAATTATCTTGCAAAACCATGCTGTGACTAGTAGTTTTAAAGGAGTAGCTTTTTGAAAATGTTTTCAAACATTATTTTTATCATGGAAATAGTTATGTTTAAATTTTTAGCTTTTTTGAGTCAGTTTTGTGGTTTATATTTCCTTAAAAAAAAACAAACAGGTATTTTATCCAGATCTTTAATTTTATTTGCATGAACTTGAGTAAATTACACTCTTTTTAAAATTAGTTTTTATTTATTTATGTATTTATTTATTTTTACTTTTTAAATTCAAACTTTATTTCAAATTCAAAAAAATAAAATAACAGAAAAAAGCAGCTTAACAAGTTATGGAAGCATTTCTCCTAAAAATTTCTTTCCAGGCACTTTTATCTGATCTAATCCCAACATCAAACTCAACTGTTTATCTAGTGTTCAGAAAGATACACAGATGAACACAAATTAGTGAAATGACATAATCAAGGTCTCATTATTAATGAAAAAAAGTGAACAGAAAAAATGCTTAATCATACTCATATCTTACAAAACCAAACCCCATATTCTTTTTTTGAACTTTAACATTAATATAGTACCTTCTTTGCTTTTGCTACAAAAACATTACAATGTTGTTAACTATAGTCTAAAAGTTACATTAGTTATATTTTCTCATGATCACCACATTCTTGTTTTATATATTTTTTAATTTTTAAAAAGATACTTAGAATACATAAATGTTACATAAAAAATATAGAGAATTCCCATAAGCCCTGCTCCCTACCTTTCCCACATTTTCCCACATTAACAACATCCTTCATTAGTGGGGTACGTTTGTTACAATTGATGAACATATTTTGGAGCATTGCCACTAAGCATGGATTATGTTACATAAATGTTACATAAAAATACAGGGGACTCCCACATGCCCCACCCCTCCCCCCTCACACTTTTCCACATTACAACATCTTTCATTAGAGCGGTACATTTGTTACAATTGATGAACGCATATTGAAGCATTGCTGCTAACCATGGACTATAGTTTACATTTTGTTTACACATTACAAAATGTATCCGTCATTACAATGTCATGCAAGACAATTTCCTTGTCACAAAAATGCCCCATGTTACACCTATTCTTCCCTTTCCCATCCCTCAGAACCTCTGGTGGCCACTGCCTTTATATCAATGATAAGAGTTCTTCCATTGCTAGAATAATAATAAGTCTGTAGTAGAATAATAATAAGTTTACTTCAGTCCATTGCTCACTCCCCAGTCCTGAGGATTTTAGAATGCTGATGCCCACTCTGCTTCTAATTGACAGGGAGCTTAGATCCCATGGGGCAGATGGATGGAACTATCTTGCTTGAAGTTGCAGAAACTCTCTCTGCCTTGGGATGGGCATTGCCAATCATCACCACTTTGTTAGTTGTCCATGGTGACTCCAAGGAACTAGAGAGTAGATGTTACAACTCTGCTGAGATTGCAGTCCTATATCATCTTCTAATTAAAATAGGGCTGTATATATGAATTGTGTATTTGATTGTTCCATAAACCCACAACTTCTCTAATAAATAAAAGTAAATAAATATTTTACAAAGGAAAATGAAATAAAAGTGGGACTGTTCCTGGTGGACTGACTAAAATAATAAATACCATGCCTCGGTGAAGTAGTTGTAGCCATAATCCACTGAATTAAATAAGTAACTCACTCTGAGAGCCTTAAATGCAATTAAATAGCCACCCAATTAACCTTACTGCAATCAAGAAAATGAAACACAGAAAATTAACAGAAGGGATACAAAATGGCTGATTGAGGCTACTGTGGCTGCCAGACATAAAAAGATTAATGGTAGTGACTGGAATGTTTCTTTCAAATTCCCAATGAGATCATTGGAAAAATGACCAAAAGGGGGTTGTTAAATATAAATAAAATGGCCACCTGCATTGGGAGTTGTCATAAAGAGCCTCCATTCTGAAGCATGGCTGAGACTTTTCTAAAAATAAAAAATGACCATAAACATGTCTAAAAAAGCAGAGCAGTCCTAACTAAGCTGCAATTTTTTAACATTTATTGATTGGCTTGTTCAGTCTCTTGGGAAGAGCCTATTAAAAATGGACAAGTGGGGAGCAGTTGTAGCTCAGTGGTTGAGCACCTGCTTCTCATACACGATGTCCCAGATTCAATCCCGAGTAACTCTTAAAAAAACAGAAAAGAACAAAAAAAAAACAAAAAACAGGCACATCAAGTATGCTCTACTAACCAATGTATATCTCTTCACCGTTTTGTAAAACCCTCCTTTTGTAATGAAGAACTTAAGTGTCAATCATTTATTGTAACTTCCTACTTGGAAATCCCTTAACTTTTTTGTAAACTGTTATAATCTGCTTGCTATTTTGAGATTTCACTTCAACTTCCCTGGCTTAGATCTCATGTAGGATTTAATATGACCTTATAACCTTGCCATGCTTTTAAATAACCGTTAAGCCCCTTCAGAAGTTTTATCTAAATAGAAAAAATGTATGCAGATTGATATGCATATAAGGAAGAGTTATGATAGCAATCCAATAGCCCAATACAAGTATCTTCAATTTCCAAGAATATGTGAGAAAGATTGCTAGGAATTTTCTTAGTACAAAATATCATTTTGAATTTCTAATGAATTATTATGACAAAAACATCATCTCTACACCTTAATTTTCATTGGTTGAAAATAAACTAACATAATTAACACATATTTATCTACATAACTTGACAAAGGAAATATGCCATCCCAGATCCTACCAGAGCAGAGAAGAGTTGCCACTTAGTGTCATTTCCATATTCTCCAGGGGATTTCTATTCAGTGAGATCTGAGGCTACTGTAAGTCAGGAGCCCAGAAATATGGTGCTGTAGTAAGTTTCCTGTTGTCTTCCTCATTATTGTATTGTCTGCATTATTTTTAATTGTGCCCTCAAAAAAAAAATGATAGAATTTGATAGCTGGAAAATGTACATCTTAAAATTTCTTAACTTAAGCAACTCTGGATCTTCTCAGACATAACTGAGATCATTTTTATTAATCTAACTTTAGTTTACTCTTTGCACTTAGTTTCTTGAAGGATATTAACCAGACTTTCTCAGTTTTGCTTACAGGAATAAGATAATATCTAAAAGCAAGACCAGAGAGCATGTTGTCAAGAGCAGTTTATGGAGACTTCCAGGAAGATGGCGGACTAGTAAGACACGGGAATCTCTTCTCCAGAAAAATAACAAGAGGACAAGCTGAAACAGCCCCGAAAAAAATCTTCTGGGGTTTAGGATAGCAGGCAAAGGATGCACACCACCCAGAGGAGAGAGGGACAGAAGAGGGAAATCGCAACAACAGAACCATGAGTGGGAAGTAGCAACTTCTGCTGCTGCCGGCACTCTCCCCCACACTCTTCAGAATTCTCGGGCCCCTGGGCCTGCAACCACAGACAAAGGGGGCTCCAGGGATCTACCACTCCCGGAAAGGGGAGAGAGAGGGACACAGCCTTAGGCTGACTCAGGTTCTGACCTGTAAATTTGGGAAGGACTGGAGAAATCCGACCCTCACAACCTCCTTCTCTTCTAGCCTGGACTAATTGTTGAGGACTCCATGGGAGAGGGGAGAGAGAGCATGGAGCTGATCCTGCTTTGGACTCCCAGGTTTGGTCTGCCCTGTCCTGAGAGCCCTTCCAGGCTGGGTGGGGATGTGCCATTGTTTGCCTTGGAGCCTGCAAGGGGCTAAAGATATACAAAAATCCCACTCTCCTCCTCTACTAACAGGGACTGATTGTTGAGGATTCAGAAGCTAGTAGAATATTTCCTAGCTGGGAAAAGGGGGGCGCTATGAGAGAAGTCTGGAGAACTGTCTCAGAAAGTTTGAATCACAGGGCTCTTAGCCCCCAGACAGGAAGCTCTATCACATTGATCTGGTCTGTGTCACAACAATTACGCTCCGACCAGGCATTGAATTGAAAGCTGCCAACAACCGCCATCTCCTGGCAGACCAAGGAAGTGCACAAAAGAAAATTAATGAGAGGCTTTTCCTGGCCTGTATAGCCTCCCTGCCCAAGGCCCTAGAAAATGACTCTACAACAAATTACTGAGTCCAGTGCCCAGTTTTGAGCAACAGTAAAGGTTGAGCCAAAAATCAAAGAGCTGTGGTAACTCACAGCCTCTGTGATGGTTAGGTTAATGTGTCAACTCGGCCAAGTAGTTGTGTCCAGGTGTTTGTTCCAGCAAGCACTGGGCTAATTATAATACAAGAGCATTTATGGACTTCAATCACCAGTGAGTTTACTGCGTGGGTGGCTGATTACATCTGCATCAATCAGGGAGATTACATTATCAATGGGTGGTGCTTTTATCCAATCAGTTGAATGACTTAAAAGTGGAATGATTTCAACATTCAGAGAGAATTTCCCAGCTCGTCGTTGGACAGGCAACTTCTCCCAGAGACTCATCAAGGACCTTTCATCGGGCTTTCATCGGAGCCCCTGGTTTTCAGCTTGCCTGAGGAACCTGGACTTGTGAGTCCCCACGGTCACGTGAGAGACTCTTTTAGAGTTCCATATTATTCACAGATATCTCCTGCTGATTCTGTTTCCCGAGAGAACCCTGACTAATACAGCCTCCTACAACTAAAACTCCATAAAATAGAAAGAGATAGAGCATCTAAGTAAAATACAAACTAACCAGATGCCTAAGCACCAGCAAAAAATTACGAGCCATACTAAGAAAATAGAAGACATGGCCCAAGAAAAGGAATACAGCAAAGTCCCGGTAGAGATGCAGAATTTGAGAGAACTAATCAGTGAGATAAGCACAAATTTCCAAAATCAAATTGATGAGATTAAAGAGAATATAGTTAAAGAGATAAATGACATCAAGAAGTCATTGAGTGAACGCAAAGAAGAGTTTGAAATCCTGAACAGAAAAGTAACGGAGTTCATGGGAATGAAAGACACAATAGGTGAAGTCAAAAACACATTTGAGGCATAAAAGAGCACACTTGAAATGATAGAAGAAAGAATAAGTGATACTGAAGACAGAGCAGCTAAAATTGAGAGAAAAGAACAGAGAGAGAAAAGAATGGAAAAAAATTGAGCAGGGGCTCAGAGAGTTGAATGACAACACAAAACGCAACAACATATGTGTCATGGGAGTTCCAGAAGGGGAAGAGAAAGGAAAAGGGGCAGAAAGAGTATTTGAGGAAATAATAGCTGAAAATTTCCCAACTCTCACGAAAGAAATGAACTTACATGTCCAAGAAGCACACCGTACCCCAATGAGAATAAATCCAAATAGACCTACGCCAAGACACATATTATTCAGAATGTGAAAAGTAAAAGATAAAGAGAAAATTCTCAGAGCAGCAAGAGAGAAGCAAACAATCACGTACAAAGGTCGTTCAGTAAGACTTAGTGCAGATTTCTCTTCAGAAACCATGGAGGCGAGAAGACAGTGGTATGATACAATTAGGAAACTGAAAGAGAAAAACTGCCAGCCAAGAATTTTTTATCCAGCAAAACTGGCCTTCAAATATGAAGGTGTATATAAAGTATTCACAAACAAACAGAAACTAAGAGAGTTTGCTAAAAAGAATCCACCTTTGCAGGAAATATTAAAGGAAGCCTTAGAACCTGAAAGAAAAAGACAGGAGAGAGAGGCTTGGAGGAGAGTATAGAAGAAAGAAAAGCAGAAAGGATAACCAAAAGAGTAAAACGAGAGACAAAAATAAGATGACATATGGAAACCAAAGAATAAAATGGAGGAAATAAATAGTGCATTTTCAGTAATATCATTGAATGTGAATGGATTAAATTCCCCAATCAAAAGATACAGGCTGACAGAATGGATAAAAAAACATGAGCCATCCATATGTTGCTTACAAGAAACTCACTTCAGACCCAAGGATACAAACCGGCTGAAATTAAAAGGTTGGAAAAAGATACTCCATGCGAATAGTAAACAGAAAAGAGCAGGGGTAGCTATACTAATATCAGACAAAACAGACTTCAAATGCAAAAAGTGATCAGAGATGCGGAAGGCCATTATATATTAATAAAAGGGGCGATCCTCCAGGAAGATATAACAGTCATAAATATCTACACACCTAACCAGGGTGCCCCAAAATATATGAGATAAACTCTGACAAAACTGAAGGGAGAAATAGACATTTCTACAATAATTGTTGGAGACATCAACACCCCTCTCACATCATTAGATAGAACAACTAGACTGAAGATCAACAAGGAAACAGAGAACTTGAACAATATGATAAACAAGTTAGACCTAACAGACATATACAGAACATTGCATCCAAACTCAGCGGGTTATACATTCTTCTCAAGTGCCCATGGATCTTTCTCCAGGATAGACCACATGTTAGGTCACAATACAGCTCTCAATAAATATGAAAAGATTGAAATTATACAAAGCACCTTCTCAGATCATAATGGAATGAAACTAGAAATCAATAACAAACCAGAAAAAAGTAAATTTGCAAATGTGTGGAGACTGAACAACACACTCCTAAATATTTGGTCGGTCAAAGAAGAAATTGCAAGTGAAATCAGTAAATATATTGAGACAAATGAAAATGACAACACAATATATCAAAACTTACAGGATACAGTGAAGGCAGTCTTGAGAAGGAAATTTATAGCCCTAAATGCCTATACCAAAAAACAAGAAAGAGCTAAACTCAAGATTTAACTGAACAACTTGAGAAACCAGAAAAAGAACAGCAAACCAATCCCAAAGCAAGTAGAAGGAAAGAAATAATAAAGATTAGAGCAGAAATAAATGAAAATGAGAACAGAAAAACAATAGCTGGTTCTTTGAGAAGATCAATAAAATTGACAAACCCCTCACTAGACTAACAAAGAAAAAAAGAGAGTACATGCAAATAAATACAATCAGAAATGAAAGGGAGGAAATTACAAATGACCTCACAGAAATAAAAAGAATCATAAGAGGATATTATGAGAAACTATATGCCAACAAACTAGACAACCTGGATGAAATGGACAAATTTCTAGAAACTCATAACCAACCTACACTGACACAACAAGAAATAGAAGAAGTTAACAAACCAATCACAATTAAGGAGATTGAATCTGTTATCAAAAAATCTCCCAGCAAAGAAAAGTCCAGGACCAGATGGCTTCACAGGTGAGTTCTACCAAGCATTTCTAAAAGAATTAACACCAATCCTGTTTAAACTCTTACAAAAAATTGAAGAGGATGGAAAATTACCCAACACATTTTATGAAGCCAACATCACCCTAATACCAAAGCCAGATAAAGATTCCACCAGAAAAGAAAATTACAGACTAATCTCTCTCATGAACATAGATGCAAAAATTCTCAACAAAATACTTGCAAATCGAATCCAACAGCATATCAAAAGACTTATACATCACGACCAAGTGGGATTTATTCCTGGTATGCAAGGCTGGTTCAACATAAGAAAATCAATCAGTGTAATACACCACATTAACAAATTGAAGGAAAAAAACCACATGATCATCTCAATAGATGCAGAAAAGGCATTTGACAAAATCCAACATCTTTTTTTGATAAAAATACTTCAAAAGATAGGAATAAAAGGAAACTTCCTCAATATGATAAAAGGCATATATGAAAAACCCACAGCCAACATCATACTCAATGGGGAAAGGTTGAAAGCTTTCCCCCTAAGATCAGAAACAAAACAAGGATGCCCACTGTCACCATTGTTATTCAACATTGTACTAGAAGTTCTAGCTAGGGCAATTAGACAAGACAAAAAATTTAAAGGCGTCCAAATAGGAAAAGAGGAAGTAAAACTCTCACTGTTTGCGGATGACATGACCCTGTATTTAGAAAATCCTGAAGTATTCACAACAAAGCTACTGAACTAATAAATGAGTTCAGCAAAGTGGCAGGATACAAAATCAACACACAAAAATCAGTAATGTTTTTGTACACTAGTACTGAACAATCTGAGGAGGAAATCAGGAGGAAAATTCCATTTTCAATAGCAACAAAAAGACTCAAATACCTAGGAGTTAATTTAACCAAGGAAGTACAGGACCTGTATGCAGAAAACTACAAAGCAATGCTAAAAGAAATTTAAAAAGACCTAAACAAATGGAAAGACATTCCCTGTTCATGGATTGGAAGAATAAATATCGTGAAGATGTCAATTTTGCCCAAACTGATTTATAGATTCAATGCAATACCAACCAAAATCCCAATAGCTTACTTTACAGAATTAGGAAAGGCAATTACCAAATTCATCTGGAGGGGTAAGTGCACCCAAATAGCCAAAAGTATTCTAAAAAAGAAGAGCAATGTGGGAGGAATTTCACTGCCTGACCTTGAAACATTTTACAAAGCTACAGTGGTCAAAACAGCATGGTACTGGCATAAAGATAGACATATTGATCAATGGAATAGAATTGAGAATCCAGAAATATACCCTCACCTATACAGTCAACTGGTTTTTTTTTTTTTTTTCAAAATACATTTATACAATGCTTTGATGTGAAAGGAACAGTTAAATTCACTTAAAATATACTAAACCATTTAATTGGCTTAACAATTATGAGGTAGGTACTACCATTACCATTTTACAGATGAAGAAAATCATTTTCCCAGGTCTCATTTACAGCCAATTTGTTTCCAATTAAAGAAAAAAGTAGAGTGAATTATTTTATAACAGAAATTCTCAAAGCTTTTAACACTGTAGGCCAGAGATCTTCAAGACAGTGATATAGTCAGTAGTCTTTCCAGAGATGTTTTTTTTTTTAACTACAGATCCCTTTTCTTAATGCAACACCTATTAATATCTCAAAGTATTTTGAAAGATGCTTATGTCTTGATTGAAGAAATTAATGTCATCAACATAGAATCATTCAAATTTTTAATATCTGAGAATCTTTTTTACATAAAAAGAATACTCAAAGCTTCTTAAGGTTTTTGTTTGTTTGTTTTTTATTTTTAGCTACCAGAGTTCCTGGTCCTTCATATACGGGAAGCCTATGCTCAACCATTAACCACTAAGCCACACTGGCTCCCCTTAGTTGATTTGTTCATTTGTTTTTGTTTTTTTTAGGAGGTACCAGGAAAGGAACCCAGGACCTCCCATAAGGGAAGTAGGTACTCAACCACTTAAGCCACATCTGCTCCCTCTTTAAGTTTTTGTGTTTTTTTTTTTAATTTTGATTTTTACCCACAGTAAAAAAAAAAAAAAAAAAAAAAAAAGTCAACTGGTTTTTGACAAACCTACCAAGCTCACGCTAATGGGAAAAAACAGTCTCTTCAACAAATGGTGTTGGGAGAACTGGATATCTATAACCAAAAGAATGAAAGAGACCCCTACTCACCCCCTATACAAGAATCAACTCAAAATGGATCAAAGATCTAAATATAAAAGCCAGGACCATAAAACTACTAGAAGAAAATGTAGGGAAACATCTTCAAGACCTTGTAGTATGTGGTGGTTTCTTGGACCTTACACCCAAAGCACGTGCAATAAAAGAAAAAGTAGATAAATGAGACCTCCTCAAAATTAAACACTTTTGCACCTCACAGGGCTTTGTCAGAAGGGTGAAAAGGCAGCCAACTCAATGGGAAAAAATATTTGGAAATCACATATCTGATAAGGGTTTAATATCTAGGATATATAAAGAGATGTTACAACTCAACAATAAAAAGACAAATGACCCAATTAAAAAATGGGCCAAAGACTTGAATAGACATTTCTCTGAAGAAGAAATACAAATGGCAAAAAAACACATGAAGAAATGCTCAACCTCACTCATGATTAGGGAAATGTAAATCAAAACTACAATGAGATATCATTTCACACCTATCAGAATGGCCACTATTAAATAGACAGAGAACTACAAGTGTTGGAGAGGATGTGGAGAGATAGGAACACTTCTTCACTGTTGGTGGGAATGCAGGATGGTACAACCACTATGGAGGACTGTTTGGCAGTTCCTAAAGAATTTGAATATAGACTTGCCACGTGACCCTGCAATACCCCTACTGGGTATATACCTAGAAGAACTGAGAGCAGTGACATGAACAGACATCTGCCCACTGATATTCATAGCAACATTATTCACCATTGCCAAAAGTTGGAAACAGCCTAGGGGTCCTTCAACAGATGAATGGATAAACAAACTGTGGTCTATTCACACGATGGAATATTATGCAGCTCTAAGAAGAAATGAAGTCATAAAGCATATGGCAACATGGATGAACCTGGAGGACATTATGTTGAGTAAAGCAAGCCAGACACAAAAGGACAAATACTGTATGAATGCATTACTATGAACCAAATATATTGTGTAATATGTTGTTTGATTAAAAAAAAAAAAAAAAAACTAGTTGGCCATAAAAATTAAAAAAAAATAAAAAAGAGCACCTTATGACCCAGTAAATCTGTAAATTTCCTAGGAGGGAAAAAAAGTTGATATCCTTAAGTGATCAGCTGATAAAGGACTCATGAAGACCCTGCACATAGGTATCTGCACAACAATGTCTAAACTGTGGCTTATTAGCCACTGAAATCAAGGACAAGTTTGATGTGCTTAAGTCAATGGAGGACTGAGAAATTGCACCTATCCTCCTTACAAGACCCCTGGAAGCATCACTTGTTGTTTTTTCTTTTCTTTTCACCTACCCTCTTTTTCTTTGCCTTTAAAAACCCCAGCTCCCATTCTCACTTTGAACTGGTTTTGGGAAGACTCCCCCAATTCCTTGCTGTGCACTTGCAATAAATCACGTCACTGAGAGACATGTTTCTCCTTTGTTGTGTTGGATCAGGCGGGCCCTTCTATTGAAAATAGCCATGTTTACACTAATAAATTCTAAGCACATTTTCTATAGAATACAAGGACACTTTCTCTTCCTTTATCTTCACAGTTTATTTTACTTCCTGGGTTAAACTTCTATAGAATAGCCACCTAACCAAAGACAAAGATGATTCATAGGGAAAGACAAACATGGAAGACACGAGGCCTAAAACATGGGCTGAGGAAGATGAGGAGGGTTGTTCACCAATGTAAAAGCCCTGATCAATGTATCCCCAAAGCCTTGATCTCTTTCTTGCGTTTATAGCCACCTATCAGCTGCAATCTGCCTTTATTGCCCAGGAAGGAAACATGAGTGTATCATAGTGTTACAAATGTGATAACTTTATGCACAATAACATAAGTCTATCTTTGAACAGCTCTGTGAAGAAGGAATGCTCTTCTTTCTGGTTGCATATAACCCAGAATATGGTGGAGCCTGACTGGATCCAGGTGTGCTAAGTCCATAAACTTTAACCCCTGAACCTTCTGCCCCAAGTGGAACCAGTTCAATATTCTTCTGCCTTGGAACACTAGCACTGTACAGTAATGATGATTACAATGCCAATGAAGAAGTTTTGGAGATATTATTAAGAACATCTATCCACAGTGTTTGAGCACTTGCCATACGATATGTAGGCCCTATTCTAGATTAACTGAGTTAATCTCCAGATGACATTCTCTAAGACAGGAACCACTGGTGTCTTCATTTTTTTCTGGTACATCTTCAGTAACAGCAGTCAACAGGAGCCATTAAGCGATTGGACCCTGGAGTCAGTTCGGGGGTTCCCCATCCTAGAACTGTCACTCACTAGCTGTGAGAGATTGCACAGTTTGCATGGCCTCTGTAGCAACATGTGCAGAACATGGAAATATTTGTACCTTCCTGGGAAGGTTGTAAGGGAAAATTAAATGAATTAATATAATATCTGGTAGTTGCTAAAGAAAGAGAAACACTCCATTAACTCTGGATAATACATACATCTGTGTTCCTGTTGGCCAAAATTTTGTTTCCAAAGTGAAACTGCCAGGACAATTTTTATTTGGAACCTCCACACCATATCTCAATACACTGACATGTCCCAAGACTCTTGCTAACAGTTTATTTTCCCTTAGGCTTCCTGTTTCTGCTAGACCCACTTTCAGCCACTTACTGAAACATTGCCAATGTTCTTTTCCACATTTATCTATCCGTTTCTCCTCGACAGAATATACTGTTTATGGGCTCCTAGCCCTACTTAAGGAATTCACTACTACTAGAATTGTACTAGATGTTCTATCTAGAGCAATTAGACAAGAAAAATAAATTAAAGTTACCCATACAGGAAAGGAAAAAGTAAAACTATCTCTATCTGCAGACAATTTGATCTTTTATTTAAAAAAAAAAAAAAAACCACAAAGAAATCCAAAAGAAAATTATTTGAGCTAATAAATGAATTCAGCAAAGTGGCAGAGTACAAGATCAATTCTGTTCTTATACACCAGTCATGAATAATTCAAAGAGGGAATTATGAAAAACAATTCCATTTACAATAGTCTCTAAAAGAATAAAATGCCTAGGAATAAACTTAGTCAAGGATATAGAAGAAAAAAAAAAAAAAAAGGATATAGAAGACTTGTACACTGAAAACTACAAAACACAGCTGAAAGAAATTAAAGAAGACGAAAATAAATGGCAAGACATTCCTTGTCATGGAGTAAAGAGTTAATACTGTTAAGATATCACTATTACACAAAATGATATACAAATTCAATGCAATCCATATCAGAATTCCAGCAAATTTCTTTTTCAAAACTGGAAAAAAACAATCATAAAATTCATATGGAACTGCAGGGGCCCAAAATGACCAAAACAGTTTTGAAAAAGAACAAAATCAGAGCACTTGCACTTCTAAATTTACATCTGAACTACAAAACTACAGTTATCAAAAAGTGTGGTACTGGCATAAAGATGCAGAAATAGAACAATGGAATAGCATTGAAAATCAGAAATGGACCCATATATCTATAGCCAATTGATTTGATTTTTGACAAGGGTACCAAAAGTCTCTACAATAAATGGTACTGACAAAACTGAACATCCACTGGTAAAAGAATGAAGTTTGACCTCTACCTCACACCAAATACAAAAATCAACTCAAACTGGATTAAGAACATAAATATAAGATCTAAAATGATAAAACTCTGACAAGATAACAAATGGTAAATCTTCATGACCAAGGATTTGACAATGGGTTCTTATATATGACACCAAAATATTGAGCAACAATTTCTCATAGAGAAATTTATAGCCACAAGCATCTTCATTACAAAAAGAACAACCATCTCAAATCTAGCTCCTTAAGGAACTAGAAAATGAAGAGGAAGCTAAATTGTATGCCAACATATTAGATATCATAGACAAATTCCTGGAAACACACCCAGACTTCTTTACAATATTTACTCTTTAAACACCTTATATTAATGAAAAACATTTATTATAATTCATGAAAAAACACTCTTGTACTGTTAACTAGAGTCCATCAACTACAATAGGGTTCAATGTATTAAACAGTCCTATATTTTATCTTTTAATTTATATGACCTAAAGTTTCCCCTTTTAACCACATTCACCTATATAATTCAATGCTGTTAATTACACTCATAATAATGTGCTACCATTAACCCCAACCACTTCTAAACCTTTATAATTAATTAAATAGAAATTCTGTACAAATTAAGCATCAAGCCCCTTTCCCTAACAATGATCTATCCCCTGGTAACTGTATTTTAGATTCTATTTCTATGAGTTTGTTTATTACAATTAGTTCATATCTGTGAGACCATAAAATACTTTATGTCTGCCTTATTTCACTCAGCATAATGTCCTGAAGATTCATCCCTGTTGTTGCATGCATCAAGACTTCATTCCTTTTACTCCTGAATATTATTGCATTACACACATACACACACACACACACACCATTTTATTTAGCCATTAATCAGTTGATAGACACTTGGGTTACTTCCATCTTTTGGCAATTATGACTAATGATGCTATGAACATCAGTGTGCAAACATCTGTTTGAGTCCCTGCTTTCAATTCTTCTGGGTATATACCTAGTATGTTTCCTCAGGTCTCCAGGAGGTTTAAGGTTGTCAGAGACTGACCAAGAAATATGTCTTCCCATACATCTACGGCAAACTGATTTTTGACAAGGTGCCAAATCCACCCAATAGGAAATAAATAATATCTTCAACAAATTGTGATGGGGAAACTGGATATCCACATACAAAAGAATGAAAATGGACCTCTTCCTCACACCACATACAAAAACTAACTCAAAATAGACCAAAGTCCTAAAAATAATAGCTTAAAGTATTAAAACTATTAGAAGATAATAGAAATATTTTTAGGGTCCTGTATTAGGAAACAGATTCTTAGACTTTACATCAAAAGCAGGAATAACAAAAGAAAAAATAGATAAATTTGACTTCACAAAAATTAAAAACCTTTGTGCTTTGTGCTTCAAGTGACATTATCAAGAAAATGAAAAGACAACATACAGAATGGAAAAAATATTTGAAAAACATATCTGATAAGGATTTAATATCCAAAAGTATATAAAGGACCCCTACCACACAACAAAAAAAAAGACAACTCAATTATAAACTGGGCAAAGGACTTGAATAGACATTTCTCCATTGAAGATATACAAATGGCAATTGAGCACATGAAAACATGTTCATCATCATTAGCCATTAGGGAAAGGCAGATCAAAACATTCCACACACCTGAGAATAGCTATTATTTTTTAAAAATGGAAATTAACAAGGGCTGGCAAGGATGTGAGAGAAATAGGAATGCTGGTACAGTGTTGGTGGAAATGTAAGATGGGGCAGTCACTTTGGAAAACAGTATGGTGTTTCCTCAAAAATTTAATCATAGAACTCCTTAAGACCTGGCCATCCAACCTCTAGGTATATACCCAAAAGAATTGAAAGCAGGGATTTGCGCAGATTTTTGTACATCAATATTTATAGCAGCTTTATTCACAATGGCCAAAAGATGGAAACAACCCAAGTGTCACTCAACAGATGAATGCTATATGCATAATATGTTGTATTATTTAACTGTAAAAAGAGTGAATTTCTATACATGCTACAATATGGATGAACTTGAAGATAACATGTTGAGGGAAAAAATAAAAACACAAAAGGAGAGATCCTGTATGATGTCACTTGTATGAAATAATTAGAATTCACAAATTCACAAACATGGAAAATAAAGGTTATTGGAGGAGGTGGATGGTGAGTTAATACACAATGGGAAAAAGCCTTTTGTTTGGTATGATGAAGAGTGTTAGTAATTAATGGTGGTGATGATGGCAAATGTGAATGTTACTAGTAACACTGAATCATATGCTTGGTAGTGGTTGAGATAGAAACCTTTATTTTTGTGTATGTTACTACAAATGAAAAAGAAGAGAGATTAAAGAGATAGGGCAATTAAATACTTTACATTATCCTGGACCACAACTAACAATGGAGGACAAAATGCCCCAAGGACATTATTGGGGCAAGTGAAAAACTTGAAATATGGACTGTATACTTTATATCAATATTAAATTTCCTGAACTTGATAACTGTGGTTTAAGAAGTTACACTTACACATGGAATAGGGAGGCTTGATGTTTTATTCACTTCTTGGATTCTCGTTCGGTGGCTTCGTCTCGATTGATGAATACTTTTTGGCGACTTTAAGGAGTTGAGAGATGTTCACATGATCATCTCTATAGATGCAGAAAAAGCATTCGACAAAATATAGCACCCTTTCTTGATAAAAACACTGCAAAAGGTAGGAATAAAAGGAAACTTTCTGAATATGATAAAGGGTATATATGAAAAACCCAAAGCTAACATCACCTTCAATGGTGAAATTCTAAAAGCCTTCCCTCTGAGATCGGTAACAAGACAAGGATGCCCACTATCACCACTCCTATTTAACATTGTCTTAGAAGTACTTGCTTGAGCACTGAGGCAAGAAAAAGATATAAAAGGCATCCAAATTGGAAAAGAAGAAGTAAAAATTTCATTATTTGCAGAGGACATGATCCTATATATAGAAAGCCCTGAGAAATATACAACAAAGCTTCTAGAACTTATAAAGGAGTTCACTAATGTCGCAGGTTATAAGATCAATGCTCAAAAATAAGTAGCATTTCTGTACACCAGTAATGAGCAATCTGAGGAGGAAATCAAGAAAATAATACCATTTACAATAGTAAACAAAAGAATCAAATACCTAGGAATAAATTTAACTAAAGATGCAAAGGACTTATATACAAAAAACTACACAACACCGTAAAAGGAAATAAAAGAAGACTTAAACAAATGGAAGAATATTCCTTGTTCATAGATAGGAAGATTAAACATCATCAAGATGTCTATCCCACTCAAAATAGTTGCAGTTTTAATGCAATCCCCAAAAAAATCAACACTGTATTTTTAAGGAACTGGAAAATCTCACTACAAAATATATTTGGAAAGGTAAGAGGCCCCAAATCACCAAAGACATATTGAAAAAGAAAAATGAAGTTGGAGGTATCACACTACCTGACTTTAAAATATACTGCAAAGCTACAGTGGTCAAAGCTGCATGGTATTGGCACAAGGGTAGACATACTGACCAGTGGAACCGAATTGAGAATTCTGATATAGATCCTCGCATATACAGTCATCTGATGTTCAACAAGTGGCCACCAACCCCACTCAGTTGGGAGAGAATGGCCTCTTTAACAAGTGGTGCTTGGAGAACTGGATATCCATATCCAAAAGAATGATAGAGGAACACTGTCTCACATCTTATATGAAAATCAACTCAAGATGGATCAAAGATCTAAATACAAGAGCCAAGACCATAAAGACCTTGGAAGATAACATAGGGAACCATCTACAGGACCTTGTAATAGGAAATGTTTTCATGAAATTCACACCCAAAGCAGCAAAAGAAAAATAGATAAATGGGATCTCCTCAAAATTAAAAACTTTTGCACCTTAAAGGACGTTATCAAGAAAATAAAAAGGCAGCCTACCCAATGGGAGAAAATATTTGGCAACCATATATCTGATAGGAGCCTAATACCCTGCATATATAAAGAAATCCTACACCTCAAAAATAAAGACAAACAACCCATTTTAAAAATGGGCAAACAGTGACCTGAAAAGACACTTCCCCAAGAAAGAAATACAAATGGCTAAAAAGCACATGAAAAGATGCTCGACATCGCTAGCTATTAGGGAAATGCAAATCAAAACTACAATGAGATACCATCTTACACCCATCAAAATGGAAGCTATTAAAAAAACAGCAGACTGTAAGTGCTGGAGAGGATGTGGAGGAATAGGAATCCTCATCCACTGCTGGAGGAATTGTGGAATGGTCCAAGCACTGTGGAAGACAGTTTGGCAGTTCCTCAGAAAACTAACAATAGATCCTCCATATGATCCAGCGATTCCACTGCTGGGTATATACCCAGAAGAAGTGAAAGCAAAGACATGAACAGATATATGCACACTAATGTTCATAGCAGCATTGTTCACTATTTCCAAAAGTTGGAATCAGCCCTGGTGCCCATCAACAGATGAATGGATAAACAAAATGTGGTGTATAAGTACAATGAAATATTACTGAGCTGTAAGAAGGAATAAAGTGCTAACACACAGAATAACTTGGATGAATGTTGAAGACCTTAGGTTGAGTGAGGCAAGCCAGGGATTGAAGGATGACAGTACATGACCTCATTGATTTGAATTGAGGAAAGTGAGCAGTCTTTGAAAACCATTGTCTGAAAGATAGGTTAACAAGTGAGAGAAAGGGAAGAGAATGTTGTAAGCCATCACCCATAAGGACATAATCTATGATAGGTAAAGTGACAGAGTATAGTTGCATATTGAAGGTTAGGACAGGCAGGTAGGGATTTTACTGGGTTTGGTGGTGCAGGGTTGACAAGAGGATAGATTAAGAAGGGCAAGTTAGAATACCCAGGATACTGGGGGAAGAGATGGGAGAGGGACCAGGTGAACACGGGATTTGTGGGTATGAGAGTGAAATTGCGGGTGTGGGAATGTTCTTATGGCAATATGACAAAGTAGTGTCACTGGTTTAGGGTGTAGGTTAGGGGGGCATTCAGGATGGGGCATATCTGGAGTAGGCTTCTGGAGAGTGTGTGAGTGTTCATCCTGTCATAATGTGTTGTGTCAGGGAGTGGAGACCCACATGGTGAGTGGGAAGGAGAGGGACCCCAATCTTTGGGAGGACCGATTCACCCAGAAACAGACAGGTGTCTGTCTCTTAGGAGCAAGAGTAGATCCTAATAGGGGAAGACAATCAGCATGTCAAGACCTCTTGTTGCATGTAACTATGAATCTTGTCATCCAATGAGTCAAGACAGGGGGGTGTCATGTGCCCCAGGAGGATGGGAAGGAAGGAACAGAAAAGATTAAACAGGGGGTATTTAGTAGTCAGGGAAATGTTTTTCATTACCTTACAGTGATGGACACAGGACATGGTAAATATAAAAAATTATTAAACTGTACCATCTAAATTGTAAACTATACTGTAAACCATTGAAAATTTTTAGTATCTGTATTTCACTATCTGTGTAAAAGTTATAAGAATGCTATCATCCACATACAAAAAGGTTTTAATATGGGACAAGGAAAGGGGAAGGAGGTTGGGTATATGAGAGTCTCTAGTATACTGTGTGTGACTTTGTTGTTACCTAAAACTTCTTTGAAAACTAAATGAAAATTTGGGAGACACTGGGGAGTGAGAGGGGGAAGGTGCCACGGTACAGACTGGACACCCGATAAAGCAGGGATAAAAGGAAAAACATTTTAAAACTTAAAAAAAAATTTTGTTGTTTTTTTCCCATTATTTGAATATCCCAATCCTTTAATTTTATTTTGTTTTTAGTGGTTTTTGAATTTTCCATGTATGTTATCTATTATATTTAAAATTATTATTATTTCATTTTCCTATTAATTGTATTTGGCTATTATATGGGCTTCATCTTCAAGGAAGGTTTGGATCACAGAAGGGTTACAATGAGGGCAGGAGAGGATCATCGGTGAGGAGTGTCTGGGATGGGGGTTTCATGGGAGGAAGTTCACCTGAATATACAATATAAAATTGTTCAAATGATCAAGGGGTGAGGCATGGTCACAGTGAGTGGAGAATCACTCAATAAATGAAAGAATACTGAATACCCAGCCTGGAGAGCTCTGCCACATTCTCCAAGGGAGCAGCAACAGTCCCCCAAGTGCAGGGGCTGTGTCTGGCAAAGGAGGATGGTCCACTAATGGGTTCTTGTTATTGATGACTACCCTTATGAGTCTTTGCTTTTGTTATAGAAACTTAGCCTTCTGTTATGGGGTGCCTAAGGGTTGCCACCTGAGAGCCTCCTTCTTGCTCAAATGTGGCCTCTCTCTAAGCCAAACTCAGCATATGAATGCATTACCTTCCCCCCAGCGTGAGACATGACTCCCGGGGATGAGCCTCCCTGGCAATGAGGGATTACAACCAAGTGCCAACGGGCAATACGACTGGAAAAGACCTTGAATAAAAGGGGGAAATGGTAAAGACAAATGAGTTCATGTGGCTAAGAGACTTCAAAGAGAGTCAGGAGGTCAACCCAGAGGTAATGCTTACACACACCTCAGTAGGATCTCATAGAACACCAAAGTGGATATCACCCTCCACAGAGGGGCTCCTGAGGTCTCTGGAGGCACCCAGGTCCTATATAAGGGGGGATAGCTCCAGAGATTGATGCCTTATCAGTGGGCTATACTTTGGAATCAGTGCTCCTGAGAGTGACAGAGTTGGACTCAAATAAGTCCTCCTTGCACATGGTCCATCAGATCCTTCTATTCAAACCTATACTTGGTGCTGGAGTTTGTAGGTGTACTTCCAGAGACTGGAGGCTTTGTCCTGCCCATGTGCCAGCTGTTCCTGGAATATCGGTAGAGCTGCAACTCCTACTCTACAGCTCAATGGAATTACCCAAGTCACCTGGAGATGAGATGATGATGGACAACGGCCATCCCAGGGAAAAATGAGAGAGTCTGCAGCTGCAGGCAGGATAATCCTATCCATCTTATCTTTGGGATATAAGCCCCCTCTCACTTGGAGGTGGAGTGGACATCACCATCCCAGACTCCTCAGGATTGGGGAAGAACTATGGACTAGAGTGGACTTACTGGTATTCTGTTGTAGACATATTGTGATTCAAGCAATGGAAGAAATTACAACATTGAGGTGGAGCCAGTGGCCACTGGATGCTTTTGGGCCAGGGAGAGGGAAAATCAGTTGTAATACAGGGGCTTTTTGGGGACTTGGATTATCCTGAGTGACATTACAATGACAGATATAGGCCATTTTACATCAGCATATAACATGCAGAACTGTGTGGGAGAGATTGTGGTCTACAATGTGAACTATGGTCCATGCTTAGTGGCAAAGCCCCAGGATGTATATATCCATTGCAGGTGATGTGCCACACTAATGAAAGATATCTCTGTGGGAGGTTCGGGAAGGTTTGGGAGGTGGGGGACATGGGAATCCCTGTGTAATTTTTGTGTAACACTTATATAATCTAAGCATCTTTTAAAATATATAACACACACACACAAAGGAGATTTAAGAAAGAAAGGTGAGCCTCCATTTGCTCCAGACTACTTGCCCATTATGTCTAGTCTGGTTCTTTCTCTGTCTCTTAGAGATTTTATATTCATATAGTGATTTAAAAAATCATACTGATTAGTCATAGCATTAAAATTTAAAGGACTGGGCCTGCATTTCCTATACTGTACAACTGTCAGGCTCTGAACTATGTATTTTAACATAATTTTTGAGTTTAATACTTGCACACCTATTAGCTATGTATTATCATACTTTTATTTTTATCATTTTTCATATTATGAAGTTGAGACTTAGAAAATTTGAGTAACTTACCAAATATAACACAGCAAATGGCAAAACCTAAAATTGAAATTAAATTTATTTCCAAATCTAAAAAAAAAGAAAGAAAGAAAAAGACACTCAGAGGACATACTGAAGAAATTGTAAATATGCATAAAAAGATAATGGATATGATAGTGATGAATGGCACAATCCAAGAAATCAAAAAGATACCAGAATTTCATAACAGCAGATTTGAACAGGCAGAAGACAGAATTAGTGATGTGGAAGACAGTACATCTGAAATCAAACAGATAGTAGAACAGATAGATATGAAGAGAAAAAATCCAGCAAGGACTTAGGGATTCAACTGACAACACAAAATGTACAAACATACACATTATAGGAATCCCAGAGGGAGAAGAGAAGGGAAAGGAACAAGAGTGTTGAAGGAAATAATGGCTGAAAACTTCCCAACCCTACTGAGGGAGTTGTATGTACATGTCCAGGAAGCATAGTGTACCCCAAAGAATATATATCCCAACAGGCCTACCCCAAGACATATACTTGTCAAAATGTCCAATGCTCAAGACAAAGAGAAAATACTCAAGGCAGTAAGAGAAAAGAGAACCATCAAATACAAGGGAAGCTCAATAAGATTAAGTGCTGATTTCTCATCTGAAACCACAGTGTCAAGAAGACAGTGGTATGACGTAGACAAGGTACTAAAAGAAAAAAACTTCCAGCCATGAATTCTCTATCCAGCAAAGCTGGCATTCAAAAATGATGGAGAGTTCAAGTATTCACAGATAAACAGAAATTAAGAGAGTATGCCAATAAGAAATCAAGAAATCTGCACTTCAAAAAATGCTAAAGGAAGTTTTATAGGTTGAAAGGAAAAACAGGAGAGTGTTGGAGGAGAGTGTAAGAACAACTAAAAGGACAAAAAGAGAAATAAAAGCAAAATATGACATATTTAAACACACAAAATATGTGGCTGCTATAAGAAATTCACTGAGAGTAATAAGACTGAATGTTAATGAATTAAACTCACAAGTCAAGAGACACAGATTGATAGAACGAATAAGGAATTATCACCCTTCTATATGTTGTCTACAAGAAAGCCACCTTAGACCCAGGGATTGAAGGAGGCTGAAAATGAATGGCTAGAAAACAATTTTTACAAGCAAACAATAAACAAAAAAAGGGTGGGAGTATTTATCTTAATATCAGACAAAATAGACTTTAAATGCCAAACTATTGTAAAAGACAAAGATGGGCACTATATATTAGTAAAAGGGGTAATCCTTCAAGAAGAAAGAACAATCATAAACATTTATGCAACTAATCAGGGAGCCTCAAAATACATGAGAGAAACACTGCAAAAACTAAGGAGAGACATAAATGCCTCTACAATTACAGTGGGGGACTTTAATACACCATTATCACTATTAGACAGAATATCTAGACAGAGAATCAATAAAGAAACAAAGACTGAATAATACATTAGAGGGGCTGGACCTAATAGACATATACAGAACACTACACCCAAATACAGTGGGATATACATTCTTCTCTAGTTCACATGGATCATACTCCAAGATACACTGCATGTAGGCCAAAGAACAACTCTCAATGAATTGAGAAAGATTGAGATTATACAAAGTAATTTTTCTGACCGCAATAGAATGAACTTGGAAATCACTAAGGTCAGAGAATCAGATGAGTCACAAAGATGTGGAAGTTAAACAACATACTCTTAGACAAACAGTGGGTCAAGGAGGAAATCTCAAAAGAAACCAGTAAATAGCTTGAAACGAATGAAAATGACAACACAACAATCAAAACCTATGAGATGCAGCCAAAGTAGTACTGAGAGGAATATTCATAGCCATAATTCATATATTTAAAAAGAAGAAAGAGCTAAAATTGAAGACCTAACTGCACACCTGGAGGAATTGGATAAACAACAAAAAAATTACCCCAAAGGAAGTAGAATGAAGGAAATAACAAAGATTTGAGCAGAACTAAATGAAATAGAAAATAAGAAAGCACTAGAAAACATAAACAAAACAAATAGCTAGTTCTTCAAGAAGATCAATAAAATTGACAAACCCTTAGCCAGACTAACAAAGAAAAAGAGAGAGCAGGTGGAAATACACAAAATAAGAAATGAGGAAGGGGGTATCACTACTGACCCCACAGAAATAAAGAGTATCGTAAGAGGATACTTCGAAAAAGTATATGCCAACAAGGATGATAATTTAGAGGAAATGGACAAATTCCTAGAAATTCACAAGCAGCCTACATTGACCAAAGAAGAAATTGATGAACTCAACAATCCCATTACAAGTAGAGAGATAGACTTAGTCATCAAAAACCACCCAACTAAGAAGACCCCAGGACCAGATGGCTTCACAGGTGAATTCTACCAAACATTCTGGAAAGAGCTAACACCAGCCCTGCTTAAGCGCTTCCAAAAAATAGAAGTAGAAGGAACATTGCCTAACTCATTCTATGATGCCAACATTACCCTAATACCAAAGCCAAACAAAGATACCACAAGAAAGGAAAATTACAGACCAATCTCTCTGATGAACCTAGATGCTAAAATCCTCAACAAAATACTTGCTACTCACATTCAACAACATATCAAAAGAATTATACACCATGACCAAGTGGGTTTCAACCCAGGTATGCAAGGATGGTTCAACATAATAAAATCAATCAATGTAGCACACCACATAAACAAAGTGAAAGAAAAAAAATCACATGATCATCTCTATAGATGCAGAAAAAACGTTAAACGAAATACAGCACTCTTTCCTGACAAAAACACTGCAAAAGATAGGAATAGAAGGAAACTTTTTGAACATGATAAAGGGTATATATGAAAAACCCAAAGCTAACCTCTTCTTCAATGGTGAAATCCTAAAAGCCTTCCCTCTGAAATCACGAACAAGTTAAGGATGCCCATTATCACTGTTCCTATTTAACATTATCTTAGAAGTACTTGCTTGAGCCCTGAGGCAAGAAAAAGATATTAAAGGCATCCAAATTGGAAGAGAAGAAGTAAAAATTTCATTATTTGCAGATGACATGATCCTATACATAGAAAGCACTGAGAAATCTACAGCAAAGCTTCTAGAGCTTATAAAGGAGTTCAGTAAAGTCACAGGCCATAAAATCATAGCTCAAAAATCAGTAGCATTTCTGTACACCAATAATGAGCAATCTGAGTAGGAAATCAAGGAAAAATACCATTTACAATAATAACTAAAAGAATCAAATACCCAGGAATAAATTTAACTAAAGATGTAATGGACTTATATACAGAAAACTACACAATACTGTTAAAGGAAATCAAAGAAGACTTAAATGAATGGGAGAATATTCCCTGTTCATGGATAGGAAGACAAAACATCATCAAGATGTCTATCCTACCCAAACTAATCTATAGATTCAATGCAATCCCAATAAAAATCAACACTGTATTTTTTAATGAGTGGGAAAAATTAACTACAAAATTTATTTGGAAGGTTTAGAGGCCCCAAATCACCAAAGACATACTGAAAAAGAAAACCTCAGTTGGAGGTATCACATTACCTGACTTTAAAACATACTACAAAGATACAGTAGTCAAAAACTGCATGGTATTGGCACAAGGATGGACATACTGACCAATGGAACTGAATTGAGAGTTCTGATATAGATCCTCACATATACAGTCATCTGATATTCGACAAGGCCACCAAGCCCACTCAGCTGGGAGAGAATGGCATCTTTAACAAGTGGTGCTTGAGAACTGGATATCCATATCCAAAAGAATGATAGAGGAACACTGTCTCACATCTTATATGAAAATCAACTCAAGATGGATCAAAGATCTAAATACAAGAGCCAAGACCATAAAGACCTTGGAAGATAATGTGGGGAAGCATCTACAGGACCTTGTAATGAGAAATGGGTTCATGAACTTCACACCCAAAGCACGAGCAGCCAAAAAAAAAAAAAATAGATAAATGGAATCTCCTCAAAATTAAAAACTTTTGCACCTCAAAGGACGTTATCAAGAAAATAAAAATACCCCCCACCCCACTGGGGGAAAATATTTGGCAACCATATACCTGATAGGAGCCTAATATCCTGCATATATAAAGAAATCCTGCACCTCATAAATAAAAAGACAAACAGCCCATTTAAAAAATGGGCAAGTGACCTGAAAAGACACTTCTCCAAGGAAGAAATACAAATGGCTAAAAAGCACATGAAAAAATGCTCGACATCACTAGCTATTAGGGAAATGCAAATCAAAAGTACAATGAGATACCATCTTACACCTATTAGAATGGTGACTATTAAAAAAACAGCAGACTATAAACATTGGAGAGGATGTGGAGAAATAGGAGCTCTCATCCACTGCTGGTGAGATTGTGGAATGGTCCAGACACTGTGGAGGACAGTTTGGCAGTTCCTCAAAAAACTAACTATAGATCTTCTGTATGATCCAGCGATTCCACTGCTGGGTATATACCCAGAAGAATTGAAAGCAAAGACACAACAGATATATGCACACCAATGTTCATAGCGGCATTGTTCACTATTGGCAAAAGTTGGAATCAGCCCCGGTGCTCATAAACAGATGAATAGATAAACAAAATGTGGTACATACATACAATGGAATATTACTCAGCTGTAAGAAGGAATAAAGTGCTAACACAAGGGACAACATGGATGAATCTTGAAGACCTTCTGTTGAGTGAAGCAAGCCAGGCATTTAAGGATGAACAGTACATGACCTCACTGATATGAATTAAGGAAATTGAGCAGTCTCAGAGAGCTATTGTCTGTAAGATAGGTTTACAAGAAATAGAAAGTGAAGAGAAGGTTGTAAGGTAACACCCATACAGATGGAATCTATGGTATAGTAATAGTGTGTAGTATCAGATTGAAGGGATAGGACAGGAGGGTAGTGATACTATTGGGTTGGTTGGTGCAGGGTTGACAGGTGGGTAGATTAGGGAGGGTGGGTTAGAAGGTCCAGGATACTTGGGGGGGTCGGAGTTGGGAGAGGGACCAGGTGAACACTGGAGATTTGTGGATATGAGGTTGAAAGTACAGAGGTGGGAATGCTCTTATGGAAATATGATAAGGAAGGGTCTCACCTGGAGCAGGCTTCTAGGGAGTGTGTGAGTGTTCACCCTGTCATAATGTGTTGTATCAGTGGGTGGAGACCCACATAATGAACAGGAAGGAGTTGGACTCCCATCTTTGGGAGGATCGATTTGTTCAGAAATAGATAGGCCAGAGTCTCTGAAGAACAAGGGTGGTTCCTAATATAGGAGGACAAACTAGTGTGTCAAGACTTCTTGTTGCATGTAACTATGAATCTTGTCATCCAAAGATTAAAGCCAGGGGTTCATCGTGGGCCCTAGGGGGATGCGGTGGGAGGAATAGAATAGATCAAACGTGGTATTTAGTTGTCAGTGGAAGTGTTCTTCATTACCATACAATGATGGACACAGGACATGTTAAATATCATCAATATTTATAAAAGTGTAAGGTCTAAAATGTAAACCTTACTGTAAACCATTGACAATGTTTAGTAGCTATGTTTCACTATTTGTATTTCCATTATAACAATGTTACCATCTGTAACAGTTGGCAGATTTGATGTAACTATGAATTCCAAAAATATAATTGGATCATGCTTGTAAACTGATCTGTTAATCTGGGCATGATTAGGTTATGATTAGGGCATTGAGCCCCGCCTCTTGGTGGGTGGGGAATCGAATATAAAAGACAAGGCAAAGAACAGAGTTGAGGCAGTCTTTTGAGAAGCAGTTTTGATTTTGGAAAGAAGACCCCAGGAGAAGTGAAGTGAGCCGTTCACCTGATCGTCTACAGCTGACCTTGTGGAGGAACCAGGAGCTAAGCCCGGAGAGAAACGCAGCCCCAGGAAGAGAGGAACCCCAGAAGCCTGAACCCTGGCAAACGCCGGCAGCTGTCTTGCTCTAACACGTGGCAATGGACTGTGGTAAGAGAAGAAACTTAACACTTTATGGCCTGGTATCTGTGGACTTCTACCCCAAATAAATACCCTTTATAAAGACCAACCCATTTTTGGTATTTCACATTAGCACCCCTTTGGCTGACTAATACAGAATTTGGTACCAAGGAGTGGGGAAGTGCTTTTGCATATACCAAAATGTTGGAACGGTTTTATAAATGGGTAAGGAGTATTTTTTGGAGGAATTATGAAATGCCTAATGGAAAAGGCCTAGATCACTTTGAAGAGACTGCTGACAGTAATATGGACGCTAAAGAGACTTTCTATGATGCCTTAGAAGTAAATGATGAAACTATTATTGGAACTGGAGGAAAGGTGATCCATGTTTTAAAGTTGTGGAGAACTTAGCAAGATTAACTCCTGGTGTTATATGGTAGACAGAATTGGAAAATAGCGAGCCGGAGCATTTAGCTGAAGAACTTGCCAAGGTAAACTCGGAGAATGTGGCTTGGCTTCTCCTTGCAGCTTATAGCAAAATACTAGATGAGTGAAATACACTAAGGACTGAACTTTTGGGCACAAAGAAAACAGAAACTGATTCCAGAACTTCCAAGTTTGTGGAAATCAAATTCCCAGATGAAAATACCTTATTTGAAGACTTTACTAAACTTGGAACTTGTAAATCAGAATTGAAGATGCAGTTATCTCGGGAAGACTTGTGGAAAGTCTTACTGTCTGATGGCTTGGACCCCTGCTTCCTGCATGCTAAACCAACAAAGTTTTTGAGAGAGCTGTATGAACAAAACCACTGTCAGCTTGGACAAAAGAGGACATGGAAAGGAGAGGTTGAAGGAGAAACAGCTTTAAGAAGAAAACCGTGGAAGCAGAGATCTGGGATTAATACATCTCCTTGGGCCAAGAAAGGAGCCCCACCCATATGTACAGAGAGGGTGAGTTTTCCCCAGCAGTTGAAGAGGGTGGATGTCCCCACCCAATGTTCTGGGAGAGTTTTGCCACCCCAGAGTGCAGAAAGGGTGGAGCACATTCCTCAAAGATTAGAGCGGTTAAGGTCAACACCCCATAGGTCTGAGAGGGGTGTACCTGTACCCCATGGATTAGAGAAATCCTGGTGGTCAACTCGTTGCTCTGAGAGAGTTGAGCCTGTATGCCAAAGGTTAGGGAAGGCCAGGTGATCAACTTGTTGCTCTGAGAGGGTTGAGCCTGTATGCCAAAGGTTAGGGGGAATGTTATCTTCACCTCACTGTACTAGGGGGGCTAAAACTCTAACCCAAAGATTGGGTAAGTTGTGGCAATCACCCCAACACTCTTGGAGGGTGAGGTCTGGAGCTTGGTTGACACCCAGATGCTTGATGAGGGTGGAACCAAGAAAATGGCTCTTGGGCAAGCCTGTGGAAAGGGTGGGTTCCCATGTGGTCCCAAGGAGAAGAAACCATCATTTTAAGAATGACTCTCAGACTTTGAAATTGAATGGAGGATGCCCTGCAAGTTTACTGAACTGTAGAGGATCCATAACTCATGTTTAACATCCCAATTTCTCCTTATGATATTGAAAATGTTTATCTTTTGTCTTTCCATTTGTGTATTGGAAGCAGTTAAATGGTTTTGTAAGATTCAGAGGTCTATAGCAGATGGGACTTTGCCTCAAGATGAACTGTATTTCTTTAAAATGATTATGAGATGATTTTGTAGTTGAATTGTTACTGATTTAAGGTTTTTTGAATATTGTAATGTATTTTTGGAATTCAGAGGGTGGAGTGTAATAGTTGGCAGATTTGATGTAATTATGAATTTCAAAAATATAATTGGATCATGCTTGTAAACTGATCTGTTAATCTGGGCATGATTAGGTTATGATTAGGGTGTTGAGCCCTGCCCCTTGGTGGGTGGGGAATCGACTATAAAAGGCAAGGCAAAGAACAGAGTTGAGGCAGTCTTTTGAGAAGCAGTTTTGATGTTGGAAAGAAGGCCCCAGGAGAAGTGAAGTGAGCCGTTCGCCTGATCGTCTACAGCTGACCTTGTGGAGGAACCAGGAGCTAAGCCCGGAGAGAAACGCAGCCCCAGGAAGAGAGGAACCCCAGAAGCCGGAACCCTGGCAAACGCAGGCAGCTGTCTTGCTCCAACACGTGGCAATGGACTGTGGTGAGAGAAGAAACTTAATGCTTTATGGCCTGGTATCTGTGGACTTCTACCCCAAATAAATACCCTTTATAAAGACCAACCCATTTATGGTATTTCACATTAGCACCCCTTTGGCTGACTAATACACCATCCATATATAAAATGGTATTAATATGGGGGTGAGGAAAGTGGGGGGAGGTTGGGTATTGAGAGTCTCTAGCATTCTGTGTTTGACTTTGCTGTGACCTAAAACTTCTTTGAAAACAAAACGAAAAAATAGTGAGACACTGGGGAATGAGAGGAGAAAGGTGCCACAGTACAGACTGAACACCAGATATTTCAGTGATGAAAGGCAAAATTCCAAAAACAATTTTTAAATATATTTTTCATTTTTAAAATATCCCAATCTTTTTATTTTATTTTATTTTTAGTTTTTTTTTAATTTATGTATTTTATCTCCTGCAATTAAACTTATTATTTCATTTTCCTATTAATTGTATTCAGCTATTGTAATGGCTTCATTTTTGAAGAAGCTTTGCATCACTGAAGGGTTACAACTGGGGTGGGGGAGGATCATTGGTATTGGGTGTCAGGGATGGGGGATGCATGGGAGGAAGTTCACCTGAGCATAAATATAAGGTATATAAAAATGCTCACTGGGTATTGTCACCAGTGGGTGGAGAATCACTCAATAAATGAGAGAATACTGAATTCCCATCCTGGAGAGCTCTGCCACATTTTCTAAGGGAGCAGCAACAGTCCCCCAATGCCGGGGCAGTGAGTGGCAAAGGAGGCTGATCCACTGATGGGTCCTTGATATTGATGACTAGTCTTATGAGTCTTTGCTCTTGAAATTGAAACTTAGCCTGTTGTTACGGGGCACCTAAGGTTTGCCTCCTGAGAGCCTCCTTGTTGCTCAAATGTGGCCTTTCTCTAAACCAAACTCAGTATATGAATGCATTACCTTCCTCTCAGCGTGGGACATGACTCCCGGGGATGAGCCTCCCTGGCACTGAGGGATTATTACCAAACACCAACTAGCAATGCATCTGGAAAAAGACCTTGACCAAAAGGGGGAAATGGTAAATACAAATGAGTTTTTATGGCTAAGAGATTTCAAAGTGAGTCAAGAGGTCTTTCCAGAGGTTACACGTATGCCAAGGCTCAGCAGGATCTCATTGACTGCCACAGTAAACAATGCCTCAAATAGCAGGGCTCCTGAAGGCTCTAGAGACATCTAGACATTATAAAGCAGGGCAGACAGCTCAGGAGTTTAACATCCTGTCAGTGGACTTTACTTTGGAATTTATGCTCCCCAGTATAACAGAGTTAGACTCATTTATGGTTTTTTTCACATGGCTCTTCTGCCCCTTTCATTTGAACCTATAATAACCATTATACTTCACAAATTTATGTCCCAGAGACTTCAGTCTTTGGTCTGTCCATGTGCAAGTTGAGCCCTGAATTTCATCAGAGTTGCAATACCTACTCTCCAGTTCATTGGACACTCACTCAGGACAACTAACAAAGAGATGATGATGGACAACACCCATATCAAGGAACAGAGAGTGTCTGCAATTGCAAGCAAGATAGTTCTAACCATATGCCCCATGGGATCTAAGCCCCCTCTCAATTAGAAGCAGAGTGGACATCACCATCCCCAAATCCTCAAGATTAGGGAATGAAAAATGGACTAAAGTAGATTTATTATTCTACTATAGCTATTATTATTCTAGCAATAGAAGAACTCTTATCATTGATGTAAAGGCAGTGCCCTCCAGAGGTTCTGAGGGTTGGGAGACGGAAGAATATGTGTAATATGGGGGCATTTTCAGGACATTGGATTTGTTCTTCATAACATTGCAGTGATGGATTCAGGCCATTGTATATTTTGCCATAACTTACAAAATTGTGCAGTACAGAGGGTTAACTATAATGTAAACTGTAGTCCATGGTTAGTAGCAGTACTTCAATATGGGTTCATCAATTGTAACAAATGTATCACACTAATGAAGGATGTTGTTAATGTGGGAAACTGTGGAAGGGGGAGGGAGTGTGGCATATGGGAATCCCTTATATTTTTTTATGTAGTATTTATGCAATCTAAAGCTTCTGTAAAAATAAAAAAATTAATTAAAAAATAGTTTATTGTTAAAAAATGCTAACCATCATCTGAGAATTCAACAAATCATAATCTTTTTCCTTGTAGGACATCTTGTCTTTATATGGATTGCTGCTGAGTGATCAGGGTGGTAGGTGCTGACAGTTGGAGGGCCTATAGCAATTTTGGGGGGGGGGGGGGATGAAGTTTTGCTGCATAAATTGACTCTTCCTTTCACCAAAAATTTTTCTGTAGCATGTGATGATTTTTGACAGCGTTTTACCCACAGTAGAATTTTTTTCAAAATTCGAATCAGTCCTCCCAAGTCCTGCCACTGTTTTATCGACTAACTTGATGTAATATTCTAAAACCTCTGTGTCATTTCAACAATGTTCACAGCATCTTCACGAGGAGTGAATTCCAACTCAAGAAACCACATTCTTTGCTCATCCATAAGAAGGAACTCCTCAACAGTTAGAAATCATATCTTCAGTCTCCACTTATAACTCTAGTTCTCTTGCTATTTCGACCACATCTGCAGTTACTTCTTCCACTGAAGTCTTTGAACCCCTCAAAGGCATCCATGAGAGTTGGAGTCAACTTATTCCAGACTCCTTTTAATGTTGATATTTTGATCTCTTCCCATGATTCACAAATGTTCTTCATGGCATCTAGAGTGGTAAATCCTTTCCAGAGGTTTTCAATTTACTTTGGCCAGGTCCATTAGAGGAATCAGTATCAATGGCAGCTGTAGACTTATGAATTGTATTTCTTAAATAATAAGACTTGAAAGTAAAAATGACTCTGTGTGATCACTGGGCTTCAGAATGGATATAGTGTTAGCAGGCATGAAAACAACATTAATCTCATTATATATCTTTATCAGAGCTCTCTGTTGACCAGGTGTATTGTCAATGAGCAGTAATATTTTGAAAGGAATCTTTTTTTCTCAGCAGTTGGTCTCAACATTGGGCTTAAAATAAACAGTAAATCATGTTGTAAACAGATGTGCTATCATCCAGACTTTGTTGTTTCATTTACAGAACACAGGCAGAGTAGATTCAGCATCATATTTAAGGGCTCTAGGATATTCAGAATGGTAAATGAACATTGGCTTCAATGCAAATTCACCAGCTGCATTGCTCCCTATCAAAAGAGACAGCCTGTTGTTTGTAGCTTTGAAGCCAAGCATTATCTTCTCTTCTCTAACTATAAAAGTCCTAGATGGCATCTTATTCCTATAAAAGTTTGCTTCATCTACATAGAAAATCTGCTTCCGAATTAGCACTTGCTGCTTCACCTTGGACTTTTATGCTATGGAGAACGCATCTTTCCTTAAACCTCACAAACCAACCTCTTCTAACTTCTAACTTTTCTTCTGCAGCTTCCCCATCTCTCTCAGTCCTCATAGAATTGATGAGAGTTAGGACCTTCCTTGGGATTAGGCTCTGGCTTAAGGGAATGTTGGGGCTGGTTTGATCTTCTATCCAGACCACTATACTTTCACCATATCAGCAATAAGGCTGTTTAACTTTCTTATCATTTGTGTATTCAATGGAATAGCACTTTTAATTTCCTTTAAGAAATTTTCCTTTGCATTCACAACTTGTCTTATTATTTGGCATAAGATGCCTAGGTTTCAGCGTATATACCTTCTTCAGTAAGCTTAATCATATCTAGCTTTTGATTTAAAGTATTCTTTAACTTGAATACTTAGAGGCCATTGCAGGGTTATTAATTGGCTTAATTTCAATATTATCTTGTTTCAGAGAAGAGGGAGGCCTGGAGAGAAGGGGAGAGACAGGGAAATGGCCAGTTCATGGAGCAGAACAAACATTATTTTTAAAATTAAGTTTGCTGTCTTATATGGGCATGGTTCATGGCGCCTCAGAACAATTACAAGACTAACATCAAAGATCAAATAACACCATAATCATGAAAATTTTGAAATATTGTGAGGATGACCAAAATGTGTTTTCAGATGGTTACTACTTTCTTCCAGCCATCCTACCCTTTAAATTACCCATCATCATACAGAGCCTCAATCTCTCTTATCTCTTAACTGTTTTCTCTGCCCTACTCTGCTCCCTCATAATCAGCCTGCTCTAAAACTTTTTCCATCTCTTCTTCAACTATCTCTTCTATTTACATGCTTTTAGTAGGAACTTCTTAAACTGCTTTAATTATTCCTTTTCTTCTTTGACAACCAATTCAACAAAGTTTTAAATTTATTTACAATCGCATACCACTCCCAAAAACTTTTCAAAGAACTTCCTCTCCCTTTTATAATAAAGGCTGTCCTTTCTCTAGCATTCCCACTTGGACCCAACTTAAGCCATATCTTAAATATATTCATATCATAAGTAAATATATTCATGTGTAATCCAAACTGGGTACCCTCTTCATTTCCCACCATTCATTTGCAAGTGCACAAACAAACACACCAGCGTTTTCATATCCCATACTTCTGCTCGAGCTGTTCTATCTAGCTAGAAGGTTCTTCGTTCTTTATCCACTTGTTGAGACCCTATTCATTTTTCAAGGTCTTGATCTCAGGTTAACTCTTTCATGAAGTCTCCCTTCTTTTCCACTTTTGTCCCTTTTACTGTCCTGAAAGCCACTGAGCAACTTATTGAAGTCATACTTACAAAGTTAGTTGCATATATATGAGTGCAAAGAAGGCAGAGTTGGGGGAGAAGCCCATAAAGCAGGTGAAACTGGATGGAGCACGCTGGCTGCACCAAGCTTCATGGGGAGTGAAGGTTTTTCTCTTATTTTAATCTAGAAAGTACTTCCTAGTTTCCCACTACCTGCTTTTTCTTCCATTTCTTATTGATTTAAGGGCTGTATTAGTCGCAGTTCTCCAAAGAACCAATACAAACAAGATATAGGTAAATATTAAGAAAATTGTTATAGGAATTAGGGCTCATGCAACTGTGAGAACTGACAAATCTGATTGCTACAGGGCAGGTTGCAAGCTGGAAACTGATAACTCTGAGATTGAACTCCTTAGTGGAAACTGGCTAGCTAAAGGAGAGGCAGAAATTCTTCTTTATTTATGACTCCTGAAATCCTCAGTTCTTTTTTAAGGCTTCCAACTGATTGGATGAGGAGACTCCCCACATTGCTGAGGGCAATCTCTTTAGTTGATTGAAGATGCAATCAGCCAGATACAATCAACAAATTGCAGGTGCAAATTCATCTATAAAATACTATCACAGTAACAATCAGGCCAGTGCTTGTTTGACTAAACAACTGGAAACCATTACCTAGCCAAGTTCATACATGAAATTAACCATCACAAAGACCAATATTTGAAATATACTTACATGAGTCTGGATTCTTTTTCAACATTTTAATTCCCTTAATAACACTCTACCAATTTATTTTTGCAATGATTGCAGATATGGAAAGAGGCCTTGAAAACAAGAAATGAAACCCATCTAAAATATCTGCAGGAAGTGAACATTTATCACCATGTCAATGGTAAGCTTCATGGGTGTGAAAACAGGTCACCCAAATAGGGATGTCAAGAATTCAGCAAATCATTCAAATACTATTTGAGTTGGGAACAAGCACTGTCCCAGGAAAAAGTATTGGGTAGTTTGGCTTTAGGGATGAAATTAATCTGAACTCAAAATCATAACATGAGTGTTTATGAAAGTACATTTGCATAAGCCTGGCTCATATACCTAGTCTTTGGGAGATAATGTAATCTTCAAAATTAATCATATAGGTCGGTACTTTAGCTGGTACAAATGACAGATTCTATGTGCATGCAGGGGAATATTTCACCACGGGTATTTAACTAACATGGGAAAGATATTATGGAAACTTTCACTAAATGGTCAGCCTAGAAGTTCTATATAGAGGAATTAATGAATAAAGGTATGGGAGCCAACATTTACAGTCTCGCATCTCCTTACAAACAGCAGAGATTTCATACTGGAAAGAAATACTTTGAATGTAATTATTTTGCAGAAGGTTTGTCAGAGTTCCCCATTTACCCAATATATTAGTAACTTACATGTTTAAGAAACCTTATGTTACCAATCAGTGTGGAAAATCCCTCAGTGATTGGTCATTATTTAATCAATTTGAGCAAAATTCACATTGGAAATAAATCATAAATATCTCCTTTGGGTAAAGTTGTTAGTTATTGCTCTAAATTTAGACAACATGAAAAAATCCACACTGGATAGAAACCCTATAAATATAATGAATATGGGAAAGAATACCATGAGAGCATTGACCTTCATAGACACTAATATTCTCATTGGAAAGAGACCCTATAAATCTAGCGGATATGGGAAGCACTTAGCCAGAATGCTAATTTGTACTGCTACAAAAGAACCCACATGGGAGAAAAACCCTATGTCTGTAATCAGTGTGGAAGTTCTTTCAATTATCTTTCATCCTTTAGTCAACCTAAGCAAATTTACGTTGGAGAGAAACCATAGGAATGGCACATGTGTAGGAAAGCCATTGGTCAAAAATCTACACTAAGGTGACATCAAAGAACTCACAGACTATATCTATCAAATGTAGAGGAGTGTTGACCACAGCACTGACCTTTGAGCAAGCCATAGAACTCACACAGGGGATAAATTCTCTATCAATGTAATCCCAGTGGAAATGTTTTTGTTTATACTATATCCTTAAGCAACATGAGTGAATTCCACTGGAGGGAAACATAAGATCTGGAATCACTGTGCATAAGCAATCAGTAGACTCTAGGTGGTGTGCACAGAGAAGCTCTTAATAGGATATTCCTAAAACAGGAAATAAGAGAGGATGTCTTTACTAGAAGTTTGAAGTGTCTTAAGGAATGCCAGAGAGTTCAACCTGGAAAAGCCATTCAATGAAATACATATGGGAATTCCTTTACTCATAGAGCAACTTTTATAGAATATATGAGGATTCACACTCTATAAATCACCCTCAGTGTCATTAATGAAGGAAAATTTTCAGTAGTCACTCATTTTTTTAATCAATAGTAAAGTTCCCACACAGTGCAGATACCAAATTTAATGTCAGAGTGGAAATCCTTCCGCTGGATTCACTATCAGAAATATCATACTAGAAATTTTAAAAACTCTCTTCAGCCCCCTTTAACCCATGGTTCATGCAATTTTTCAGAATTTTGCCCATTGGCTAGGTAGTTAAAACGTTGGAATGTGAAGTGTTCTGGGAATGCTTTTTTTTAAAAGCAATTTTATTGAGATATATTCACATAACAGATAATCTATCTAAAGTGTACATTCAACAGCTTTTGGTACAATAACAGAGTTATGCGTTCATCACTACAATCAATTTTAGAGCATTTTCATTACTCTCTCCCTCCCTTAGTAGTCACCTCTCAATCTCTCTATCCTTCCCCCGCCATGCATAACCACTAATCTAATTCCATCTTGGTAATTTATTTGTATTTACATCTTATATAAATGAAGTCAATATGTAGTATTTTGTATCTGGTTGTTTTCAATTAACATTTTAATATTTGTACTATTGCCACACTCATCTTCCACAATAGGGTTCATTATGCTATGCAGTCCCATGTTCCATCCTCTAGCTTTCCTTCTGGTGACATACATGACCTTACATTTTCCCTTTCAACCTCAATTATACCCACATATTAGCACTGTAAATTACATTTGTGATAATGTGCTACCATCACCTCTATTCATTTCCCAACATTTACAATCAAACTTATTTTCAAAATTCTATTTATCAGTTCCCCATTCTCTACCCTCAGTCAATCCTCTGTTAACCTGTATTCTAGATATTAACTCCATGAGTTTGTTCATTATACTTAGTTCATATTAATGAGATAATACAATATTTGTCTTTTTAGTGTCTGGCTTATTTCACTTAACATGTTGTCCTCAAGTTTCATCTATGTTGTTGCATGCATCAGAAGTTTATTTTTCTTAAAGCTGAATACTATTCTATGGTATGCTTATAAAAGATTTTGTTCATTCATTAATCAGTTGATGGACACTTGTGTTGCTTCCATCTTCCAACTTTGGGCAATTTTGAATTTTGAATAATGCCACTATGAACATTGTTATTCAAATGTCTGTTTGCCTCCCCAGTTTCAGTTCTTCAGTTCTTACCTAGTGGTAAACTTGCTGGATCATATGGCAGATCTTTATTTAGTTTCCTGAGGAACTACTCTTCTGTCTTCCAGAGTGGCTGTACCATTCTACATTCCCACCAGCTATGATTAAGTGTTCCTATTTCTCTACATCGTCTCTAACACTTGTAGTTTTCTGATTTTTTTACATGATAGCCATTCTTATAGGTGTGAAATGGTATCTCATTGTAGTTTTGTTTTGCATTTCTCTAATAGCTAATGATGGTTGAACAACTTTTCATGTACTTTTTGTTATTTGTATTTTCTCTTTGGAAAAACTTCTTTTCAAGTCTTTCCCTCATTTTTAAAATTCAGTTGGGAGGCGGCTGTGGCTCAATCAGTAGGGATGCCATGTGGGAGGCCCCAGGTTCGGTTCCCGGGGCCTCCTGGTGGTGGCGGGCCTGCCCCCACGGCGTGGTTGGCTGGCCCGGCGAGCGCAAGCAGCAAGGGGGGGGGGAATGAATGAATAAATAAATAAAATCTTTAAAAATAAATAAATAAATAAATAAAATTTTAAAAAGTAAAATAAAATTCAGTTGTTTATCTTTTTATTGTTGAGTTGTAACATCTCTTTATATTTCATTCATACATGGTTTCCAAACCATGGCTGATACTTCATCTTCCTGACAAAGCCCTTTGAAGCACAAAAGAATTTAAATTTGATGAGGTACCATTTGTCTAGTTTTTCTTTCATTGCTTGTGCTTTGGGTGTAAGGTCTAAGAAACCACCTCCAAAAACAAGATCTTGAAGATACTTTCCTACATTTTCTTGCAAGAGTCATGCAAGAAAGTCTATGCTCATGGCTTTTATATTTAGGTCTTTTATCCTTTCTGATTTAAATTTTGTAGAAGGTGTGAAATAAAGGTCCTCATTCTTTCTTTTGTGTATGGAAATCCAGTTCTCCCAGCATCATTTGTTAAGATACAATTCTGTCCCAGGTGACTGGACTTGGTAGCCTTGTGAAAAATCAATGGACCAGAAAGAGATATTTCTGAAATCTCAATTTGATTCCATTGGTCAATATGTCGATCTTTATGACAGTACCATGCTGTTTTGACCACTGAACTTTGTAATACACTTTAAAGTCGGGAAGCCTGTGTCCACCAACTTTGTTCTTCTTTTAAAACATACTTTTGGCTTTTCAGAGTTTCAATAAATTTAAACCAAGGATGTAAAGGACCTATACAAAGAAAACTAGAAAATATTGCAAGATGAAATCAAAGAAGAGTTAAATAAATGATAGGACATTCTGTATTCATGGATTGGAAGACTAAATATTGTTAAGGTGTCAATTTTACCCATATTGATTTACAGGTTCAACACAATCCCAATAAAAATCCTCACAGCCTTTTTTGCAGAAATGGAAAAACCAATTATCAAAATTATTTGGAAGGGCAAGGGACCCTGAATAGCTAAAAATGTCTTTATAAAGAAAAACAAAGTTGGAGAACTCTCCCTTCCTGACTTCAAAGCATATTACTTAGCTATAGTGATTCAAAAAAAGAAACAGCGCGGTACTGGCATAAAGACAGATTAACCAATGGAACTGAATAGAGAACTCAGAAATTTGTTTCAGCAATATTTTCTAGTTTTCTGTGTACAGGTCCTTTACATGTGTGGTTAAAATTATTACTAAATATATAATTTTTTTAGTTGCTATTGAGAATGGAATTTTTTTTCTTTATTTCCTCCTCAGATTGCCCATTCCTAGTGTATAGAAACACAAAATCTTTGCATGTTGATTTTGAAATTTGCCACTTTTCTGGACTCATTTGTTAGCACTGGTAGCTTTGTTGTAGATTTTGGGGAGTTTTCTAAACATAGGATCATGTCATTTGTGAATAGTGGAAGTTTTTCTTCTTCTTTCCAATTTGGATGTCTTTAATTTCTTTTTATTACCTAATTGATCAAGGTAGAACTTCTAGTACAATGTTGAATAACAGTGGTGACAGTGGGCATCCTTGCCTTGTTCCCAATATTAGTGGGAAAGCGTTCAGCCTTCCACCATTGAGTATGATAATGGCTCTAGGTTTTTCATATATGCCCTGTATCATGTTAAAGAAGATTCCTTCTATTCCTATATTTTGAAGTGTTTTTATCAACAAAAAATGCTGGATTTTCTCAAATTCATTTTCTGCATCATTTGAGATGATCATGTGGTTTTTCCTCTTCAATTAATTAATGTGTTGTGTTATAATATTTGATTTTCTTGTATTGAACCACACTTGCATAACTGTGATAAAACCCACTTGGTCATGGTGTATAATTTTTTTAATGTGCCATTGGATTCAATATTCAAGTATTTTGTTGAGGATTTTTACATCTATATTTATTAGAGAGATTGGTCTGTAATTTTTTTTTTTTTTTTTGTAGACTCTTATCTGGCTTTGGTGTTAGGGTGATGTTGGCTTCACAGAATGTGTTAGGTAGTGTTCCATCCTGTTCAATTTTTTGGAAGAGTTTGAGCAGGATTGATATTAATTCTTCTTGGAATAATTGGTAGAATTCACCTGTGAAACCATCTGGTACTGGTCTTTTCTTTGCTGTGAGGTTTTTGATGACTGATTCAATCTCTTTATTTGTGATTGGTGTGTTGAGGTCTTGTATATTTTTTAGAGTCAGTGTGGGTTGTTTGTTAGTTTCTAGGAATTTGTCTAATTTATCTAGGTTGTCTAATTTGTTGGCATACAGTTGTTCATAGTATCTTCTTATGATCTTTTTTATTTTTGTGGAATTAGTAGTAATGTCTCCATTTTCATTGCTGATTTTATTCGCATTGTCTCTTTTTTTTTTTTTTTTTTCTGTGTCACTCTAAGTGTGTGTTACTTTTATTGCTCTTTTCAAAGAACTAACTTCTGGATTTGTCGATGATTTCTATTGTTTTTTATTTTCAATTTCATTTATTTCTGCTCCAATCTTTGTTATTTCTTTCTTTCTGCTTGCTTTGATATTTGTTTGCTGTTTTTTTGTTTTGTTTTGTTTTGTTTTGTTTTTGTTGTTGTTGTTCCACCAGATGTGCAGTTAGGTCTTTGATTTTACCTTTTTTTTTTTTTTTTTTTTTTTTTTTTAATGTAAGCATTTAGGGTTTTACATTTCCCTGTCAGCACTGCCATTGCTGCATTCCTTAAGTTTTGTTATGTTGTGTTTTCATTCTCATTCACCTCGAGATGTTTACTGATTTCCTTTGTAATTTTTTCTTTTTCCCATTTGTTGTTCAAGCATGTGTTATTTAACATCCATATATTTGTTGATTTTAAAGTTCTCTGCCTATATTGATTTCCAGCATCTTTCCATTATGGTCATAGAAAGTGTTTTTGTATAATTTCAATCATTTTAAATTTGAGAACTCTTTTGTGACCCAACATTTAGTCTTTCTTGGAGAAAAATCAATGAGTACTTGAGAAGAATGTATATCCTGCTGCTTTGGGGTGCAATGTTCTTTATATGTCTGTTAGGTCTAGTTCATTTATCACATTGTTCAAGCTCTCTGTTCCCTTGATCCTCTGTCTAGATGCTCTTTATATTGATTAGTGTTGTGCTGAAGTTTCCAACTATTATTACAGAGATATCTATTTCTCCCTTCAGTTTTGCCAGTGTGTGTGTGTGCCTCATGTATTTAGGGGCACCTTGGTTATGTGCATATGTATTTATGATTGTTATTTCTTCTTAATGGATTGCCTTTTTAAATATATATTGTCCATGTTTGTCTCATGTAACATTTTTGGATTTAAAAAGTCTATTTTGTCCAATATTAGTATAGTTACCCCAGCTCTTTTTTGGTTACTGTTCGTGTGGAATATCGTTTTTCTCCCCCAACCTTTTGCCTTCAGCCTTTTTGTATCCTTTGGTCTACAGTGAGTCATATGTAGTCTATGCTGTTTTGAATCTCTTGTGAACCCCAGAAAATTATGTTATTTCATTGGATTGAATTCAGTTGGGGAACTTTGATTGGAGTACTTCAGTGAGGCACGACCCAGGATGGGTCTGGCCCTCTTTTTGGAGTGTGTTTTTTTTGTGTGTGTGTTTTGGTTTGGTGTTGGTTTTTCTTTTTTGTTAAATATATTTTTAATTAGAGAAGTTGTGAATTTACAAAACAATCATGCACATATGTGGAATTCCCATACATCACCCCTCCACTAACTCACCACATTGTTGTGGAACATTTATTACAGATCATGAGATAATATCATCAAACTATTACCACTAACTGTGATCTTTAGCATACACTTGGTATATTTTTTCCATACCTTCCTGTTATTAGCACAGTACATCTTTTATACTGATACAAGAATCTTACAGTACATCTATTAACTATGGTCCACAAGTTACATTTATTATATTTTCCCATGCTTCTCTACATTCTTACCACCTTGCAATTGTGATGTACATTTGTTCTGCTTCATAGAGGGACATTCTTGCATTTGTACTATTAGCGACAATTCTCATCCACCTCTGGGTTCACTATGTTATTCAGTCCCTATTATTTTCTGGCTTTCTTTAAATTGACATTTACATCCCTAGACAACCCTTATCAGCTACTATCACTTTGATAAACCAGCTGCATTAGTTCTACTTGCTATAATATGTTACCCTCAATTCTATGCATTTAAGTTAATTAAAACTTCTACATACATTAAGCATCAATACCCCTTCTCAGCCCTCCTCTTATCTCCTAAGAACCTAGGTTTTAACTCTATGCATTTCTTCTTCATATTTAGTTCATATTTGTGAGGCTATGCAATATTTTTCCTTGTGTGTCTGGCTTATGTCACTTAGCATAATGACTTTGAGGTTCATCCACGTTATCACATGTGCCCCAATTTCATTTCTTCTGACAGCAGCATAGTATACCCTCCTATGTATATATCACATTTTGTTCATCCATTCATTGGTTGATGGACATTTGGGTTGTTTCTATCTTTTGGCAATTGTGAATAATGCCACTATGAACATTGGTGTACAAATGTCCATTTACATCACAGTTTTCAGTTCTTCTGATATATTTCTAGTAGAGGAATTGCTGGATCATATGGCAGTTCTATATTTAGCTTCCTGAGGAACTGCCAGACTGTCTTCCACAGAGGCTGCACCATTTTATATTCCCACCATCGGTGAAGGAGTGTTCCTATTTCTCCACATCTTCTCCAGCACTTGTTGTTTTCTGTTGTTGTTTTTTTTAATAATGGCCATTCTTGCAGTGTGAGATGATATTTCATAGTCTTTTGCTTTGCATTTCCCTAATAGCTAGTTATATGGAACATTTTTTCATTTGCTTTTTGACCATTTGGATTTCTTCTTGGGAGAAATGTCTATTTAAGTGTTTTACCATTTTTAATTGGATTGCTTGCACTTTTATTGTTGAGTTGTATGATCTCTTTATATAGAATGGAAATCAAACCCTTATGGGATATGTGGTTTCCAAATATTTTCTTCCATTGAGTAGGTTGCCTCTCCAACTTCTTGATGAAGTCCTTTGAATCATTAAAGTGTTTAAGTTTGAGGAAGTCCCATTCATCCGTAATTTCTTTCATTACTTGTGCTTTTGGTATTAGGTTTAATAATCCACCACCTACTACCAGTTCTTGAAGATGTTTTCCTACATTTTCTTCCAGGATCTTTACAGTTCTGGCATTTATATTTAGGTCTTTGGTCCATTTTGAGTTAATTTTTGTATAAGGTATGAAAGGGGTCATCTTTCTTTCTTTTGGATATGGATATCCAGTTCTGGCAGCATCATTTGTTGAATAGACTGTTCGCTTCAGCTGGGTGGGTTTGACAATCTTGTAAAAAATCACTTGTCCATAGATGTGAGGATCTGTTTCTCCCTTCAGTTTTGCCAGTGTGTGTGTGCCTCATGAATTTAGAAGCACATCAATTCATTTCCATTGGCCCAGGTGTCTATCTTTATGCCAGTACCATGATGTTTTTTTTTACCACTGTAGCTAGGTAATATGATTTAAAGTCTGGAATTGAGAGTCCCCATCTTTGCTCTTCCTTTCTAATACATTTCTGTCTACTTGGGGTCCCCTTCCTTCCAAACAAATTTGATAATTGTGTTTTCCATCCCTTAAAAAATGCTGTTTTAGCCACTGTGGAGGACTGTTTGGCAGTCCCTAAAGAAGTTGAATATAGATTTCCACATAACCCAGCAATACCACTACTGGGTATATATCCAGCAGAACTGAGAGCAGTGGCATGAACAGACATCTGCACACCTATGTACATAGTGGCATTGTTCACATTTGCCAAAAGATGGAAACAACCCATCAACCAATGAATGGATAAACAGTTGTCTATGCACATGATGGAATATTATGCAGCTTTAAAAAGAAATGAAGTCATAAAACATATGATGAAATGGATTAACTTGAAAGATATTATGTTGAGTGAAGCAAGCCAGATACAAAAAGACAAATACTGTATGACTGCACTATTATAAACAAAATACATTGTGTAATCTTTTGGAGTTAATAACTTGAATACGGGTCAAAAGAAAATAAAATGAATTTAGAGAATGAAAAGCTGAGGGTTAACTAGTACAGAATTGGTAAAAAGAATGTGTGTTAATCTTTGGAAATGAATAGAAAAGGTGAAAGCACATCATAATGTTTGTAACTAGCAGTGCCATTTTATGGGTATAACATGGTTGAAAGGGAAAATCTAAGGTCATGTAAATTACTAAGAGGAAAGCTAAAAAATGTAACATGAAACTGTATAGCAAAGTAAAACCTCATATGTAATACAAAATTGGGTGATATTGAATATTAAGATTGTTGTTCTTTGAAACTGAACAAATGTATGTTGATGTTACAAGATGTTAATGTCAAACAAAAAAAGAACACTATCCTAAGTGAAAGAAACCAGGCACAAAATACTATGTATTGGGAAGTGGATGTGGCTCAAGCAATTGGGCTCCCGTCTACCATATGGGAGGTCCAGAGTTCAATTCCCTGGGCCTCCTGGTGAAAACCAAGCTGGCCTGCACAGCGAGGTGGCCTGCATGACGAGATGGCCCATGTGGCATCTTGGCCTGGGAAGAAGTGCTGGCCTGTGCAGGAGTGCCGGCCCACATGGAGAGCTGGCACAGCAAGATGACACAACAAAAAGAGATGCAGAAGAAAGACAATAAGTGAGGCAGCAGACCAGGGAGCTGAGGTGGCGCAAGTGATTGAGCACCTCTCTCCACTCTGGATGGGTTCCCAGTGCCACCTATAAAGAAGACAAGCAGACACAGAAGAACACACAGAGAGCAGATAGTGAGCCCAAAAACAATGGGAGTGGGGGTGGGGGATAAGTAAATAAATCTTAAAAAATTACTATGCAATGTATGATTCCATTTATTTAATATGTAAATATAAATCAATTGTAAAGATGAAATTAGATTAGTGGTTATGTACGGCTGTTGAAGGATAGAAGGATTGTAAGGTGACTGCTAAGGGGTGTGGAGTTTTTCTTTTTGGAGTGATGAAATTGTTCTAAAACTTTTTTGGTGATGATGCACAGCATTTTGATTATCCTAAGAGCCAATGATTAAACACTGTATATAGATTGTATCTTATATGAATATACCTCAATAAAACTGCTTTAAAATAAATAAATAAATTCACAAGAATCACCAGAAATAGCAGCTAGGTACAGCAGGGGATACATAGAGAGATTGAGAGGTGAAGAAATTTCTTGATGATTTGTCTGGTTTTTGTTCATTATTATTATTAAAACAATGAAAATGCTTTGCTAATGATTGAGGTGTGAATGCACAACTATGTGATTATGCCAAATACCATTGATTTTACACTTTGGATGGATTTTATGTTTTACTAACATATATCAACAAAATTAATTTTTTAAAATGCTGTTGGAACTTTTTAACTGGGATTGCATTGAATCTGTATATCAATTTAGGTAGAATTGACATCTTAATGATATTTAGTCTTCGAATCCATGAGCATGGAATGTTCTTCTATTTCTTTAGGTCTTTTTTTTTATGTCTTTTAGCAACGCATTGCAATTCTCTGAATACAAGTGCTTTTACGTCCTTGGTTAAGTTTATTCCTAAAAATTTGATACTTTTAGGTGCGATTGTAAACACAATTTTTTTCCTGAGTTCCTCGTCAAATTGCTCATTACTAGTGTACATAAACACTACTGATTTTTGCCTATTACTCTTTTATCTTGCCACTCTTGCATTTATTAGCTCTAGAACTTTTGTTGTAGATTTTTCGGGACTTTCTAGGTATTGGATCAGCCAACAGTGAAAGTTTTACTTCTTCCCTTCCTATTTGGATGCCTTTTTTTTTTCTTGGCTGTTTTGGCTAGAACCCCGAGCACTATATTGTACCACAGTGGTGATAGTGGGCATCCTTCTCTTGTTCCTGATCTTAACGGGAAAACTTTCTGTCTTTCACCACTGAGTACAATGTTAGTTGTGGGTTTTTCATAAATGGCCTTTATCATGTTGACAAAGTTTCCTTCAATTGATAGGATCATGTGATTTTTCTTCTTTGATTTATTATTTTGCTGTATTATGCTGATTGATTTTCTTGTTGAACCACACTTCCATGCCTGGTATAAAACCTACTTGATTTTAATGAATTATTCTTTTAATGTGTTGTTGGATTCAATTAGCAATTTTTTTTGAGGATTTTTGCATCCATGTTCATTAGGGAAAGGAGTCTATAATTTTATTTCTTCATTATTTCTTTATCCAGCTTTGGTATTAGGGTGATATTGACTTCATAGAATGAGTTTAGTCACATTCCTACTTGTTCAATTTTTTTTGAAGAGTTTGAGTAAGATTGGTATTAAATATTCTTTGAATGCTTGATAGAACTCACCTGTGAAACCATCTGGCCTTGGGCTTTTCATTTTGGGGAGTTGTTTGATGACTGTTTCAATCTCTTTACTTGTGACTGGTTTGTTGAAGTCTTCTATTTCTTCTAGGGTCAGTGTAGGTTGTTCCTATATTAATAGGAATTTTTCCATTTCATCTACATTGTCTAGTTTGTTGGCGTAAAGTTGTTCATAGTATCCTCTTATGATCTCTTTTATTTCTGTGAGTTGAATAATAATGTCCCCATTTCCACTTTTTCTTTCAGTTATTTACATCTTCTCTCTTTTTTATTTGTCAGTCTAGCTAAAGCTTTGTCAATTTTGTTAATCTTCTCAAAGAACCAACTTTTGGTTTTGGCCCGAATGTGCCAGGATGAAGCCTGGCAGGGACCCAGCTCAGTGACACTTGGAGACCCAATAGGCCTTTCTGTCATCAAGCAGGACAACAGATGCTTCCTGCATTTGGGAGAATGAATTGCATGGCATTGACTGATCAAAATGGGCTTTACTATCTGATTTCATAAAAATGCCACTTAAGTGGTAAATGTGAATTTAAAATTTATGTTAAGAAAGTCCCCAAGACTTTGCTCTGACCAATTAGAGGCACTTAAATGAGTTCAAAATGATATTATGCCATAGTTAGTGGCTATGTTTCAATATTTGTACATCAGTTGTAAAAAATGTACAATCCACATGTAAAAAGGTTATTAATAAGGAAGGGGGAAAGGGGGGAGGATGTTGGGTATATGGGAGTCCCCTATATTCTATATGTAACTTTACTGTGACCTAAAAGTTCTTTGAAGACAAAAAAAAAAAGTAAGACACTGGGGAAGAAATGGAAGAAAATGCCACTGTACACACAGGACAAAAGATATTACAGTGATGAAAGGCAAACATAAAAAAAAAATTTAATATTTTTCATTTTTTTAATACTCCATTTTTTACTTTTAGTTTTATTTTTTCTAAATTATTATGTATTTTATTTCTTAAACCTATCATTATTATTTCATTTTCCCATTAATTGAATTTGGCAATATTCTTGGCTTCATTTTTGAAGAAGTTTTGGATCACAGAAGAATTACAACTACGGCAGGGGAGGATCAATGGTGTGGGGGGTCAGTTATGGGGGATACATGGGAGGAAATTCACCTGGGCATACATATAAGGTTTATAAATAAGTGTAAATGTTCATGGGGCATTGCCACAGTGCATAGAGATTCACACAACACAACAGGATTGTCGATTCTCCATCCTGGGGGGCTCTGCCACATTCTCTAATGGGATGTCAACAATCCTCCAAGTACAGGGACAATGACTAGTGAAGAAGGATGGCCCATTGATGGGCCCTTGATATTGATGACTATGCTTATGAGCCTTTTGCTTTTGAATTTGCAACTTGACCTAGTGTTGTAGGGTGCCTAAGAGTTACCTCCTGAGAGCTTCATTGTTGCTCAGATGTGACCTTTCTTTAAGCCAAAGTCAGCATATAGATGCATTACCTTCCCACCAGTGAGGGACATGACTCCCGGGGATGCGTCTCCCTGGTACCAAGAGATTACTATCAAGCACCAGCTGGTGATACAACTGGAAAAAGACCTTAAATAAAAGGGGGAAAAGGTAAAGACAAATGAGTTCTTATGGCTAAGAGACTTCAATGTGAGTCAGGAGGTCATCAGAGAGGTAACAGTTATGCACATCTCAGCAGGACCTCATAGACAGTCAAAGTAGCCACTACCCCAGCTCTGGAGACACCCAGATCCTGCATCATGGCAGATAGCTCCAGAGTTTGGTGCCTTGCCAGTAGTTCCTACTTTGGAGATTGTGCTCCCGAGTGTGACAAAGTTGGACTCAGATGTGACTTCTCTACACATGCTTCTTCTGTCTCTTTTATTTGAACCTATAGTTGGTGCTGAAGTTGGTAGGTGTACGTCCAAGAGACATGAATCTCCAGGCTGTCCATATGCCAGCTGGGCCCTGAGCCTCAGTGGAGTTGCAACATCTACTGTCCAGTTCATTAGCCTCACCCAGGACAACTAACAAGGAGGTGAATATGGACAACCAACACACCAAGGACCAAAAGAGTCTACAACTGCAAGCAAGAAAGTCCCATCCATCAGCCATATGAGATCGAAGTACCCTCTCAATTAGAGGTGGAGTGGGCATCACCATCCCAGAATCCTCAGGATTGGGGAATAAAATATAGGCTAGAGTAGACTTACTGGTATTCTACTATAGACTTATTGTGATTCTAGCAATGGAAGAAATTATATCATTGATGTGGAGACAGTGGCCACTGGAGGTGCTGAAGTCAAGGAGAGGGAAAAAAAGGTGTAATATGGGGGCATTTTCAGGACTTAGTATTGACCTTGATGACATTGAGGTGACAGACACAAGCTATTATATATCCTGCCATAGCCTGCAGAGTTGAGTGGGAGAGAGTGTAAGCTACAATGTAAACTATAGTCCCTACTTAGTGGCAATGCTCCAAAATGTGTTCAATTGCAATGAATGTACCACACTAATGAAAGAAGTTGTTAATGTGGGGAAAAGTGGGAGGAGTGGGAAGTGGGGCATATGGCAATTCTTTATATTTTTTTATGTAACATTTTATGTATTCTAAGTATCTTTTAAAAATAAATTAAAAATATATTTTTAAAAAATAATGATATGATATTGGAGTGGTGTAGAGAGAGAGGAGTGCAGGGAAGCAAGGTCTTTGAATACAGCCGCATTTTGAGAGGTCCTTATGAGATTTTTTTTTTTTTTTTAGGAGGTACCAGGGATTGAACCCAGGACCTTGTTCATATGAAGCAGAAGCTCAATCACTGAGCTATACCTGCTCTCCCTTATGAAATTTTGTTTTGTTTTAGGAATATTGTATTAAGTTCAGACAAATAATGCCAGGGGTGGAGAGAATCTGAAGTATATCTGTAAAGTAAGTAGAAGCAAGCGATGGTGAATGTGTCATAGGAATTTTACTTTGTTATTCACTAGGAAACCAACTGTAGTTCTTGCTAATCCTCTTTTTACCTCCAAACTTGCTTTGCTGAAAGTTGCAGGAAAGGATACTTGTGAAGACATAAAAATAACCCCACTCAGCACAAATGTGGATTAGAGGGATGTAAATCAACAGTGTGTCATGTGGTTTGCAGGGTGGAGGCAGTGATTTTTAAAACTCAATGGTCAAAAACAAACATTCCTAACTATAGCTGGGAGATACTGTTTATATGTTAATTAAAATTTTTTTTTTCTCAGTCTTTTAAATTAAGACTTTCATGTATTAAGGATGATTTGAATTTTAAGAGGAGCTGTTTTCTTTTCAAATCACAGACCTTTTAAAAACCTTATTTCTAATGAGTACAATTTCACTTGAAACTTTTCCTGTTCCTAACCTTAGGAAATCCAGAATAGTATGTGACAAAAACTATTTTTAAAATTTATCTTTGATATCTGTCCCATTCCATTTTGCTTTGTGACTTCTTCATTTAACAATAAATGGTCTAAAAAATCAATCTAGGCCTAGAACTCATACCTTATGCAAAAGTTATCTCAAAGTGGATCATGAAAGTACATGTAATATGTAAACTTTTTAAAAATTTAGAAAAATACTAGGAGAAAATCTTCAGCATAGTGTTAGGCAGAATTTTTAGACTTGACCCCAAAAATGTCATCCACAAAGAGTAGATTGATAGTTGGGACTTCAACAAATTTAAAGAATTTGCTCTGCAAAGACACTGTGAAAAGAATGAAAACACAAATTACAGACTGTGAGAATCTATTTTGAAATCACATATCTGACAAGGACTTGTATCTGAAATGTATTAAAAATCCCTTAAAACTCAACAATAAGTAAACCCAAACAATCCAATCACAAAATGGACAAAAGATCACAAACAGATATTTCACTGCAGAGGTTATACAGGTGGCATACTAGCAAATGTTTGTCAGCAGGAAAATGCAAATTAAAACCACACTGAGATATCCTACATATACGTATCAGTGTGGTAAAATAAAAAATAGTGAGAACACAAAATGCTAGTTCTTGTTTGAAGCAATCTATTTTTCCAACGAGTAATAAGTAAGATTACCAGGTAAAAGAAGAGGGAGTAAAGGTTAGAAGAATATGGAGAAAATTGGATATAGATATTGGAGTTTCTGAGGAAATGATTTTACAAAGCGAAACATGAACTTAATGATTTGTGGACAACATTTACTACCCATTTTGTATGTAAATAATTTTGAATTTATGGTGATATGATTGTGACACTTTTTAATATTTTCTCCAGCAATGCAGAGATTTTGGTGAATTCATGCAAATATAAGGCAAACGGTGGGGTTCATCCACTCATGGAATTTCTCCAGAGAAAGGAGAGAGCAGTCAGGGAATTTAAGGTATTTATAAGACAGCAACTGTCTGAACAAGATGAAATAGAAGACCTGCTGGGTTTTTATTTGTTGGGAATTGTAGGAGGATGTTTGTTTACTTCACAGAAAAGGGATGGGGTGACTAGACTTTGGGACTGGGTAAGTTGAAATAGCTCTTAATTGCAGGTATTCATACAATAAGTCAGGTAGTATAGGAGGGTGTGGTCAGGCCATTTATCAAGGAGTTGGGAAAATCTAGCAAAAAGGACAGAAAGTGCAAATAATAGGCAGCAAGACAAATATTGGTAAAGGCAGCAACTGGTTCCTTAGTAATAAGGAATGTTCGTGTTTCCAAAGTGAATGGAGTGAGAGATGCATCCTTAAATTATCTGTAAACTTTTGATCTATGATTTTCCATTGAGATCCATTTGAGAATGAAAGATAATAACAATCTCACATTTAAGCACATTGTGCCAGGACTTGTGTTCAAAGTATATTACAAGTGGCCACTTGACACTTTTGGGGTAGGGAGGGGATGAGCAGTTGAAATACAGGGGCTTCTTTGGGAGTTGGAGGTTGTCCTGAGTACTGTTGTGGCAACGGATGTAGGCCATTTTAAATCAGCATACACCACTAAGAACTGAGTGGGAGAGAGTGTGGTCTACAGTGTGAACTGTGGTCTATGGTTGGTGGCAAGGCTCCAGGATGTGTAAGTTCATTGAGGGTGGTGGGCCACACTGTGGGAGATGTTTGTGTGGGATGTGGTGGGAGGTGTGGGAGGTGGGCAACATGGGAATCCCAGTGGGTTCCGTGTAATATTTTGGGTAATCTAAGCACCTCTTAAAATATATGTATATATATAACATTTTTGTAAGCAAATACACATATATTTATATATATTTATATATCATTTTGCAAATGTTTGTGTGTATTGTGAGAATTTTGATTTTTACCCATAATAAAAAAAAAACAAAAACAAAACAACAAAAAAAAAACAAAGTATATTACAATATTAATCTTCTGATTAAAATTATTTTCTCTGAGTTGGACACTGTTACTTACAATCTCACTTTCTGAAGAGCAAATGGAGTGATAGAGAGGATAAGCAAGTTTCCTTAGGGGCTCATCTAAGAAGTGACAGCTGTGGGGTTGAAATCCAGACTATGAAGCTGCAAATAATGAGCTTTTAACACCGTGCCAGGAAGAGCCTTCCCAGATTTTCCTTTATTCCCCAGTCAGGAAGAACCTTGAGAGGGAAAGATCCATGCATGACTTAGGTAGTCCAGCTATCCTCAGTTATACTTAAGGGGTGAAAAATGAAATACCTCCATTAAATCAAGAGAAATGACCTTTTTTATACTCATGTTAAAGAGGTAAACAATCCTTTTACAAAAATAATTCACTTTGTTTAGTTTCAAAATATATACATGCCTATTTTCGTTTGTTTATTTATTCATCTATTTATACACACAAGACATATGTATGTGTACATATTCATACATATATGTATTAGTTTATATATATTAATTTTTTTCAATCTCTTTGTCAGCTCTACCCAATGCTCTGCCCAATGGCTATGAAGTGTAATTATCCAGAACAATTCTGATACTTCATTCCACAAGGAAAAGCACAGGTGATTTTTGCATTATGATATACAACTCCTCACATCATGGTTAGCTTTCCTCCCAATTTACACAGCTCTGATAATAGCAGTGGCATCTTGAAAGTGCATTCATATTGTACAATGTACCCTGTACATTATGGTACATACTGCTGATCCTACTGTGGAGAATACAAGTATCTTTGGAACAATCTGCCCTTTTTAAATTATTCTCTTTCAATACAAAGGTTTACATTTGTGTATATAAAACCATAGCTGGTATCCCATCCTCCTTTCCCTCTATCCCCAAAACCTGTGGAAACCAGGGTTATGCAGCCCCATCTCCAGGTTTTTTTGAGGAACTTGCAGGCTCCCACCGTCCAGATCATGGGGCCTCTGCATAATCCCCCTTCAATCCTCCACCTCGTTCCCTAGCCTCCCCTGAACATTTCTCAAAGTCACAGTGGAAAGTCTATAAGTAGGGAAGCAGATGTGGCTCAATCGATAGGGCTCCCGTTTACCATATGGGAGGCCCGGGGTCGATTCCCGGGGCCTCCTGGTGAAGGCAAGCCAGCCCGCACGGCGGGGTGAGCTGACACAGCAGGACGACCCAACAAAGGGAGACAAGCAGACACAGATGAGCCTCCCTGGCAACGAGGGATTAATACCAAGTGCCAACTGGCAGCTTTGTGCAGTGGCAGTATCGTAGCCAATGAGGTTTATCCGAGGCACGATTATTGCTAATTGAAAACTTTTCCCAAGTGCCAACTGGCAACACAACTGGAAAAAGACCTTGAATAAAAGGGGGAAATGGTAAAGACAAATGAGTTCAAGTGGCTAAGAGACTTCAAAGAGAGTCGGGAGGTCATCCCAGAGGTAACTCTTAAGCACACCTCAGTAGGAGCTCACAGAACATCTAAGTGCCTATCACCCCACTCAGTGGGGTTCCTGAGAGCTCCGGAGACACCCTGGTCCTATATAAGGGGGAATAGCCCCAGAGACTGATGCCTTATCAGTGGGTTCTATTTTGGAATCTGTGCTCCTGAGAGTGACAGAATCAGACTCAAATAAGTCCTCCCTGCACATGGTTCACCAGTCCCTTCTATTCAAACCTACATGTGATGCTGGAGTTTCTTAGGTATACTTCCAGAGACTGGAGCCTCCCGCCTACCTATGTGCCAGGTGTGCATGAAATCTAGGTGGAGCTGCAACTCCTACCCTACAGCTCAATGGACTCATCCAAGTCACCTGGTGAGGAGACAACGATGGGAAATGGCCATCCCAGGGAATGGAGAGGGCCTGCATCTGCAGGCAGGATCATCCCACCCACCATATCCATGGGATATAAGCCCTCTCTCACTTGGAGTTGGAGTGGACATCACCATCCCAGTCCCCTCAGGATTGGGGGAAGAACTATGGACTAGAGTGGACTTGATGGTATTCTCTTGCTCACATATGGCGATTCTTGCAATGCAAGAAATTATAACAATGAGGTGGAGCCAGTGGCCACTTGACAGTTTTTGGGTAGGGAGGGGATGAGCAGTTGAAATACAGGGGTTTCTTTGGGAGTTGGAGGTTGTCCTGAGTACTGTTGTGGCAATGGATGTAGGCCATTTTAAATCAGCACACACCACTCAGAACTGAGTGGGAGAGAGTGTGGTCTACAGTGTGAACTGTGGTCTATGGTTGGTGGCAAGGCTCCAATCGATGTGTAAGTTCATTGAGGTTGGTGGGCCACACTGTGGGAGATGTTTGTGTGGGATGTGGTGGGAGGTGTGGGAGGTGGGCAACATGGGAATCCCAGTGGGTTCCGTGTAATGTTTTAGGTAATCTAAGCACCTCTTAAAATATATGTATATATATATATATATATATAAATAACATTTTTGTAAGCAAATACACATATATGCACATATATTTATATATCATTTTGCAAATGTTTGTATGTATTGTGAGAATTTTGATTTTTACCCATAATAAAAAAAAAAAAAAAAAAAAAAAGAAAAACACACAGCAAATGGACACAGCGAGCACAAGCAGCAAGGGGGGGTAAATAAATAAATAAATAAATAAATAAATAAATAAAATCTTAAAAAAAAAAAAAAAGAACGTCTATAAGTAGAAGTACAGGAAGTACAGGGAAACGAATGTGTCTCAAGTGTGGCTTCAAGTGATTGGACTTCTGCCTATCACATGGGAGTTCCCGGGTTCGGTTCCGGTGCCTCCTGGAGAAGGCGCGGCAGGCAGGCAGATGTGGCGAGCTGATCCAACAAGATGATGCAACAAAAGAGACACAAAAGGAAAGACAATGAGAGACACAACAAACCAGGGAGGTGACTTGGCTCAGGTGATTAGCACCTCTCTTCCACATGGTGATATGATTGTGACATATGATGTCATATGTCATATGTGACATGTGATGACATATGATTGTGATATGATGTCCCGGGTTTGGCTCCCTGGTGCCTCCTAATGAGAAGAGGAGCAGATACAGAGAGCACACAGCAAATGGACACAGAGAGCAGACAGTGACAGCAAAAAACAAGAGGGGGCGGGGATAAATAAATAAATCTTAAAAAAAAAAAAAGAAGCACATGGGGAGACTTTCCTAGTATAAATTTCATTCCCAAATAGTTCACCACCAAGGTCATTTTGCCTGAAACACCAAATGAATTTCGGTCCCAGAATGTTTCAACTTTAATGGGTCTCTTTAACCACGTTCTGGGAGGAAGCCCTTTGCAGGACAGAATGAGAACTTTCCTCCTACTCCCGTGGTGTGATTTCTGCTTGAGGTGGGTGTCAACATGCTCCGATTAAAAGAACCTAGCTGTGGAGGTGGATGCATCAGGCTTTCCTTTCCAGTGGCCAATCAATACATGGATTATTTACACTCAGAGTCTGGTATATATTGCCTTGGATGCTTCTGAGCTCAGATGGATGGTTGTCAAGGCAGCTTACTGTGGGTTCCATAAAAGACTCTATCCCTGTACTTGAATCTCCAGTGGATGGTTTCCTGGGGAATAGGGACCTGTTTCACGTCTTAAGATGACAGGCCTTGCCTTTGTTCCCAAATCCAATAGTAGGTTTTAATTACTTTATTGAAATGCTGAACTACTGAAAGATAGAAACTCAAGCTGGATTTTGTGATATAGCAGCAGGCTCTTCTTGATGAAATGCAGGGGCTTCTTTGGGATTTGGAGGTTGTTCTGAGTACCATTGTGGCAACGGATATAGGCCATTTTAAATCAGCACACACCACTCAGAACTGTGTGGGACAGAGTGTGGTCTACAATGTGAACTGTGGTCTATGGTTGGTGGCAAGGCCCCAGGATGTGTAAGTCCATTGAGGGTGGTGGGCCAAACTTCTGGGAGATGTTTGTGTGGGATGTGGTGGGAGGTGTGGGAGGTGGGCAACATGGGAATCCCAGGGGGTTCTGTGTAATATTTTGGGTAATCTAAGCACCTCTTAAAATATATTTATATATATATAAATAACATTTTTGTAAGCAAATGCACATATATGCATATATATTTATATATCATTTTACAAATAGTGGTATGTATTGTGAAAAATTTTATTTTTACCCACAATAAAAAATAAATAAATTAAAAAAAAAAAAAGAAAGAAATGGCTTTCTTCAACTACTCCAGCCCCAGACTGCATGTTGAAAACTGAAGGGTACCTTAGAACAATGAGCAGTGGGGCCAATTCAGTCCCTCATTCTTCCTAACCCAGAATACAATGCCATACCATTTGAGAATCACTGACATAGAAGGACATATTTTACTTTATGTTTTCCTCAGGAGTGGCCAAGTCAAAGGAATCCTAAACAGATTATCTTGGCATCCAGGGTTCATAATTAAAACTCAGGAGTGGGGAGATAAGTTCCAAGGCCTAACAGAATATTGTTTTGACTCTTCAGCTCTAGGTTATAGGCCCTACACACTCCTACTGCAACCCTCTGCTGTATGTGCAGGTTTTATAATTAATCTTCCAGTTACATGATTGATTCTCACTCTTCCAGTTGCCTACCACGGGAAATCCTCAGTCTATTTTCACATACTTACAGCCGTGATATGGTCAAGTGATTTTATTTGCTTTCTGACTGCTACAAAGAGGAAGGTGTAAAAACACTGATGAACCCCATAATTGTCACCTCTGAAGTAAGAATTGTGATGGAGTGAATTTTTGTGGGGTGGTCTCATATTGCAAATTGGTACTCTGAAAATTGCTCTTAGGCTTTTGTTTTGTTTTAAATCAGAACAGACCATAAAAAAGCTAAAAGGGAGCTCGGGTATTATTTTGAGCACTTTAATTTGCTCCCACAGGAATCTCACAGTAGCCCTTTGAGTGAGGTTCTATTTTCCTCCCCTTTATATACAGATGGTGACAGAGAAGCAGAGAACTTAAGACACACACCAGACACTGGGAAGGGTGGAGACCTATACTCAAACAGCCCAGGTCCTAAGACACTCCATTATGCCTTATAGGGTGTGTACATTATGTCCAAAGAGCTCAGGGATGGATTAGATCCCATGCTGGAGAGCCTTTCAGGAACATAGTTTAATTTTTCACTATAAAACAAGCCTTGCAATTCTAATTTGTTCATTTTTCTCTTGTTGGGAACAATGTTCACTTATAATAGAGGCCAACATGAAAGTGTCACAGGCATGAAAAACAAAATATATCTATTTTTTAACCCATGCCAAGGAAACCCCCACAGTGGGCACCTGGCACTGGGGGAGGTTCCAAGGAGCACATGGTGGATGAGGCTTCTCAAGCACCCTGTGCTTAAGCAGCTTCCCTGCTGGGCTTCTGAGATCTCTGCAGCTATCTGCGCCCTGGGCCGGGAACTCTGGGTTTGTGGGCGCCGCTTTCAGGGACACATCACCGTCCTTGAGCCCCAATAAATTCACCAACAAACTGTGGATACCTCCTGACTGGACGGGGCAGAGGGCTGGAGGATGGAGGAGAGGAGGATTCCAGCAGGCAGGTCTCCACGGGAGAACAACGCTCAACAGTAGAGAAACCCATTGTGATGCATACTGTGATGCACCCAGGGATTGGCCAGAAGGCTGGGGGTGGGGTTAAGAGCCCTCGTTCCAGTCTTGACGTGGACAGAGGCGTCTGGGTGCAGAGCAGACACTTCCCGGCTCCTGCTCCTTCAGGGATCCTTCTTTCCTTCCTTCCCGACGCCTTCTGTGTTGGCTGCGTGAAGGCGTGCACTTCACGCAGCCGGGTCACTGGCACTGAGGAATCTGAGCGCAGGTCCAGTGATTTCAGCCACAACGCGAAAATGGGGGAAGGGGGCGCACTTTGATCCCAAATGGAGAGATGGGGGCTGCCTGCTCTGTGCGCCGCCCCATCGGCCTGGAGTGGGTGCCGGAACCGTCTTTTCAGACCATGATGCCTCGGACCGCCCCAGAAGCTTCTAGGCGTTCAGTTCCCGGTACCCTGGCGCCGCCTCCACAGTGAGACGCAGCTTGTCCCCGAGGGATCCACGGGGAGGGCGTCCGCGGTTCTGGGACGCCTGGGCCAGTCCACGGTGAGTACAAAGCTCCCTCTTCACGCCTGCTGTTGCCGCGTGGAGCGAGCACAGAACCTGCCTTTCTCTGCGCTGTTCCCACGTGGTTTATTCTTCCTCACGTAATATTGTAGGAAAATTTACTTTACCGGGGTCCCCGTTCCTGAGGGTTTTTCTTGCTCGAAATCCGGGCACGCTGTAGGATTTTTATGGATTCGCTGAAAGGGCAGAAGCGTATACAATACTGAAATGAATATGCAAAATATTGGAACCTTTATTCAGATAAGTTGGGGCACGCCAGTCCTGGCAGAGGCATTTGGGAGCGGGAGGGGAAAGGGCAAGTGATGTCTCTTTTTATTAAAATTTTAATTTATTTTTCCTGCAACGGTAACATAATTGAAAAAATGTAGAAAAATTTACAAGTACGGGTATTACAACTGCCAACATTGTTCTAATTTTAAATAGGCTATTTACTTACAAAACTTATACTTTTTTACTTTCCTGGCTTTAATGGAAGCAAACTCGTCAATAAAATTTTTGAAATATATTCATTAATTTATCTTGTTTTTAACTGAGAAAATTGCTGCTTAGGACAGTTAAGTTCAGCTTACTGAAATGCCTTTCGTTTCACTGTTACTGATATCATTTAAAAAATATATAGATAAATCTATAGCAAGAGGTAATTGTTCAGCATGAGAATGTACTAAATGCCAAAGAATTATACACTTTAAAAATATGTAAGTGAACTTTACCTCAACAAGGCATAAATATATGTACCACTATGCCACCTTCAAAATTAGGATAAATTTGCACTAAATAAAATGTGTGCATTAAGAGAGATCCGTTTTTGAAGAATGTCATATGATGGTGATTGTTAATACTTACTATTGCATACTGCTTAAAACTGTCTAAGAAGAAATTTCTTTAGGACTTAGGATATTTAAGAGCCAAGTCAATGACTGCTTTTTGTAAAGCCTATGTATTCATTGAAAGTAACTTTCTCGTGTTAATTCAAAAAATGGAAGCACTTGGTTTAATTTTGTATATCTCCATTTGAAAAGTGAAATTAGGTCATCCATAATCTCAATTTTTATATGCCTGTTTCCAATAATAATAGTTTCATCTGGTGATGAGTCATCCTCAAATTTGTTGCCTTTTTTTTCCTGTACTTTCAAATTTGAAAATATATTCATGTGACTTGTTAAAATTTACATTAATTAAATATACTTTCAAAGTTACTTTGTCTAACTTGTGGTAAGCAAGGGGATAGGCCTTCTAATAAAAACCATTCACCTTTATATAGTTAGGATTTTTGGTTGCACATAGTGGTACATATATTTAGTACTTTCTCTTCGTTAACACATAGCATCCCATACTGATAAGTTGCATAAATATTTGTAACCTATTTGTATCAAGAAGCTTTTATTTCAAAATGGTATATTTCCTCAACTATTATATATATACCAGATGCACCTATTATATATACATTTGATAAATGTTAATTTGTTTGTAAAGTGTTCTTATTACATTTGCTCCCCTCCCAACTTGGCACATAAAGGTAAATTCCAGCATCTTATAACCCCCAGCACTTCTCCATCTTGCAAATCTCTAATAATCAAGTCATTACCGCCTGCTCCCATGGGCACCAAAATCTCCAGACAGACACCTGGAGGAGAAAGAGACAGAGAAAATCCCCATACTCTGGCCAAGCTTTTCTATTCATGACATCTGAAACACCATGTGCAGAATGACAGAGAGCCAAGTACAGAGAATCCAAACTGAGATCTGAGGCCATAGAGAGGGAGTGAAAGCAAAATTCTGAAGTAATGGAAGTAGCTTGGAAGGAGTTATTTATATTTGTAAATGTCCTTCTCCATGGCTTTCTCCCTGGGGCAAAGGGTTGTCACTGTTAAGAACAAACAGCAGAAAGGTTTCCTGTGAAAACCCAGAATACAAATATCCACAAATATAAAATTCCACAAACACCCCAGAAACACTCAGGACAAAGTATCCCACATTTCCTCTGTAATAAAGGTTCACATTCTTACAAGGGCAATTTCTTTCACAACGTATTTCGCAATAATGCGTTGAATGATTTGGCCTCTGAATGCTTTAGTGACATGGGCTTTTTTTTTTTTCTCCCCAAATACCCCCCTTGGCTTTATTATTATTATTTCTTTGTTTTTTTCTCTGTTGCATTCCTTTTATTCATTTAAAAAATTTTATTGAAGTATATCATTCATACATAAATGAATGATATAAACTTATTTGTAGAGATGGGAAAAACCTCTTGAAAAGAATAGGTATGTAAGCTCTTTGGAGAAGGACAAACCATCTCTGCAAATGAAGTCCTCTGGTATTATGTACATAGGTTACTCCTGATGTTTTACTTTAAATTATCTTTTCTAAACTAAACTTACACCGCAATGGGTGAATGATAGACTATCTGCCTGTATAATCCCTCTCACTGCTACAGGCCAGTGAGAGGGCTTACATGTTTTGCAAATAGAAAGACAAAGGGTATCAAATAAGAGCTACAAAAATATAATACATGAGTTTCCTAAAAGACTTACTATTTAAAACATACACACTACAACTTTATTTTTTTCCACAGCGATGAATTTTAATAGAAATAAAAGAAGGCATGGTATGCTTCTAGAAATTTATCCACATCATCACAGTAATCTAATGTGTTGTCTTACAATTTTTATAGTATTTTCTTTTAATCATTATTTCTGTAAGGTTGGTAGTAATGTCAACACTTTCATTACTGCTGTTAGTAAATTGAGTATTTTTGCCTTTATTCTTAGACTAATTTTGTTAATATTTTCAAGAAAAAAAAGCCTTTTAGTTTTGTTGATTCTATTGTTTGTCCATTCTCTATTATATTCTTCTCCACTCTAATGTTTTTTATTTCCTTCCTTCTGGTAAGTTTAATTTCTCTCTCTTTTTTTTTTTTTTTTTGGTAGTTCCTTAAGGTATAAAATTAAGTTACGGATTTGAGATGATTCTTCTGTTTTAGTGTAGGAGTTTGTTTCAACCCAACTCCTGAAGGGCACAAGTTGGTGAGGCCACGAGACCAAGTCACACACCTGACATTTAGTCAGGCATAAGCTTTATTGGGACTTATGGACAGGAGAAAATCTGTGAAGGTGGCAGTTCAGAGAAAGAAGATAGCACTCCACAAAGAGATGAGAAAATGAGGGGTGATATATAAGAGGTTTCAGAACAAGGACATTCCATAGGGTATGAGAACAAAGTTCCTGCTAGGGTCACTGAAATGCACACATAGGGTGTCATGATGTTTTCACTCCGCGTAGGAAGGATGTTTACCAAAGGAGGTTGACTGCTTTGGAAATTTATAGTTTATGATACCATCTATGCATTCTTTCCCCTCTGGGGTAAGTTGTTAAAGGTTAACTTATGTCTAGGTCATGCAGGCTTCTATGTGCTGAGGATTTAGAGAAGCCTGGGTCCCCACAGTTATTATGACTATATATTTCTCTGTAAGCAATGTTTTCATGGTATCTTATAAAGTTTTTTTTTTTTTTTTTACTATTTTATAATTTTTGCTTTTTTTAAAAAAATCTAGTAATATAGTCTAAATATCTTTTGTTTATAATGACTGTAGGCTATTTTTAATTTTATAGGTATATACCACAATGTTTAACTATGTTTATTGATTTTTATTTATAGTTTTCACAGATCCTTTTTTTTTTTTTTTTTTTTAAAGATTTTATTTATTTATTCATTTATCCCCACCTTGCTGCTTGTGCTCGCTGGGCCAGCTAACCACGCCGTGCGGGCGGGCCTGCCCTCACCAGGAGGCCCCGGAAACCGAACCCGGGGCCTCCCATATGGCAAACGGGAGCCCCACTGATTGAGCCACAGCCGCTTCCCTTCACAGATCCTTGATACTATAAATAATGTTGTGATAAACATTCTTGTTCATACTTTTTGTCCTGTTAATACATATTGAATATAATTTAAAGTGACTTCCCGCTTGCCTTTTTTACTTCCAATTCCTCCTTTAGTTTAGGTCTTTATCACTTTTTTCTATATGTTGTATATTCATTTCTGTTTATCTCAGTGTTTTATAATTTTCCTTATGATTTCTGTTGTGGCTCATTGGTTGTTTTAAGAGTGTATTGTTTAATTTACACATATTTATGAATTTTCCAGTTTCTCTTTTGTTACTGATTTTTTTCTAGTTTTATTCCATTTTGGTCAAAGAAGATACTTATGATTTTTCTTTTCTTTTTTTTAAAGCTTTTTAACAAATGTGATGGAGTTACATATGGTCTAACCTAAGGAATGTTCCATATGTACTTGAGCAGAATGTATATTTTGCTGGGTCTCTTTGGTTTATAGTTTTATTAAGTTCCTCTATTTCCATATTGATCATCTGTCTCATTTTTCTGTCCATTTATGAATGTGGGTAAATTGATGTCTTCAACTATTGTGGAATTAGTCTTCTTTTAAGACAGTTATTTACCTCCATATGTATTGGTGTTCTGTTTTTCTGTACATATATGTTTATAATTATTTCTTCTTATAATTGATCCTTTTATACAAATATAATTTTTGTCTCTTCTGTCAATATCTGACTTAATTTTGTCTGATATCACTCTAGCCAGTCCAACTATCTTTTGGTTAATATTTGCATGCAGTATTGCAGTATTGTTTCCTGTTCTTTCACTTTAAACCTATTTGTGCCTTTGTATCCAAAAGTGGGTCTCTTAGAGACAATATAGTTATATCATCTTTTACCCATTATGCCAATCTCTTTGCTAATTAATTAAAGTTTAACTCATTTTCATTTAAAGTTATCACTTATAAGTAAGGGCTGATATCTTCCATTTTGCTGGTAGTTTTCTTTTTTTTTTTTTTTTTTTTTTTTTTTTTACCGGGAGGTCCCGGGGATCAAACCCAGGTCCCTCCATATGGCAGACGGACGCTCAACCATTTGAGCCACATCCGCCCCCCATGCTAGTAGTTTTCTATATGTATTCTTGAGCGCCTTAATTTCTATATGTATTCTTGGTTACTTAATTTCTCCATTACTGCCTTCATGTTTAATTGATTCTTTTCATAGTGTATCATTTTAATTCCCTTCTCATTTCGTTATATATTTTTTTTTCTTTTGATTTTTTATTTTGAAATTATTTCAAACTTACAGGACAATCATAAAAATAATACAACTCATACAGAGAACTCCAACTTAACCCCTCCTTCAATACCCAGATACACCAATTTTAACATTTTCCATGTTTACCATATCATTCTATCTTCTATCTATCTATGTATGTATATATCTATCTAACATTTTCTGAACATTTGAGAGTAGGTTGTATTCATCATGCTTCTCAAACACATTAATTCCATGTGCATTTCCTAAAAAAGATATTCACAAGATATTCACTTAAGTTCAAGAAATGTAATATTGATATAAAGCTTATAGTCTGTATTCCAGTTTTTCCATATGTCTCAAAATGTTTTTATGAATCTTTTCTCCTCCATTGTTAGAGCCCATTTAGAGACATGCATTGTGTTTAATTATCATTAACTCTTTAGATGCTCATTTTTTAAAAAAAGTGTTTAAACGTGTATAATATAAACTTTCCTATCTCAAACCATTCTCAAGCATACAATTCAGTGGGATTTTTGTCTGTTCAGGGGGCTTTACCCTTGCATAGGAATTTGTATATATTTGAGCCATGCTTTTATATCCATTCTGCCAATCTCTACCCTTTCCTCCCCCTTTATTAGAGAAGTTGTGGGTTTATAGAACAATCATGCCTGAAATACAGGATTCCCATATACCACCTATTATTAACATCTTGCACTGGTGTCAAACATTTGTTAAAATTGATAGCACAGTTTTATAATTATACTATTAAATATAGTCCATGGTTTAACTTAGGATTCACTGTGTAGTATGGTTCCATGGATTTAAAAAAAAATTATTCTGTTACCATATTTACAATCTATCATTTCTCCTTTTAATCCCATTCATATACACATTTCAGTGGTGTTAATTGCATTCACATTTGTTGTGCTACTATCACCTCCACAATCTCTGCCATTTGACCGGAGAGTTTGAAGCATTTATATTTAAGGTAACTACTCATCATACGGAACTTTTTTTTTTTTAAGTTTGTATCCTGCTAGTGAAATTACAGAGATTTCCTTGAATTTCAGATGATAACATAAACAAGTAAACCAAAGCAAGTAACATCTCTCACAATCTTTCCAAATTTGCTCAGTGTTGTTTTGTGCTTTCCTTCAGAATTTAGCCTTCCTTCCTAACAAATCAGCCTGAGGTGAAAGCACAGGCTTTTCTCAGGCTTTTCTGAGCCTGAGTCTTGTCCTGGGCATTTGCTCATCACCTTAGGAACTCCATTTATAGTGATGTATGCCCCCCTCTACTCCTTATGGAATGGATATTCCCCCATTCTGGGTGCTTTATTATATTTATTAAAGCAGGCAATTATTTACCTCAAGTGTCCTTGATTTCATTGTTTCTTATACTGATTTAGCTATGCATAAACTGCTTCTGCCTATAAGGCATCTTCTGCAGGGGTGTGTCAGAGATGAGTGTCCTGGTGTAGTCCTTATTTTTAAATATAAGCATTTAAAGTACTGCTTTTCCTGCATTCTTGTAGTTTTGATATGCTTTGTTTTCATTTTCTTTCATTCCAAAATATTTCCTATTTTCCTTAGTGATTTCTTCTTTAAACTATTATTTCTTTAAGAGTATTAAGTTCAACATATTTTCCCATTTTGCAGTTTTTTTTCTATTGATTTTCAGTTTAAATCTATTTTGATTGGAGAAGATAATTTGTATGATTTCAATCTTTTTAAATTATTGAGACTTTTTGTGACTTATATGATATATCTTTGGGAATGATCAAGTGCACTTGTGAGGGTTAGTGTATTTTGTTGTAGAATGAATTTGTCTATTAAATATAGTTATTTCATAATATTGTTCAAGTCCTCCATTTCCTTATTGGTCTTTTGTCTCTATGTTCTAGCCATAATTGACAGTGGTGTTTTGCAGTCTACTATTATCAATGTAGAACCATCTAATTTTCTCTTTAAATTTGTCAGTGCTTGCTTCATATATTTTTGGACTCTGGTGTTAAGGGCATGTATTTCATGTATTTTTATAATCATTATATCATATATATTTACCAATGTATAATGTCCTTTTTTCCTCTTTTTTACAGCGTTCATCTTTAAATCTATTTTGCTTGATTTTAAATTAACCATCTCTATTCAGTTTTGGTTGCTATCAGGGCGTCTTCTTTGTGGTTATCACAGGGCTTAAATTAACATCCTCAATTTATAACAATTTGATTGATTTATTACTAACAACTTCAATAGCACACACAAAATATATTCCTATAAGCCTCCATTCTCTTTATGTAATTCTTCCCACACAATACATCTTTATACTTTGTATCTCCAAAACCATAGATTCATCATTCATTACCTTTTACACATTTGCTTTGTAGATAATATTAAAAGTAAAACGTGAGGCTGCAGACCAAAAATACAGTAGTATTGCATTTATACTTCATTTAGCTTTGATCTATTTTCTACCTTTCAACCTGAAGAAACTCTTTATTTTTTCTTTTAGACAAGTCTAGTGGTGACAAATTCCCTTAACTTTTATTTATCTGAAAATTTGTTAATCTCACCATCATTTATAAGACAGTTTTGCTGGCTGTGGAATTCTTGGTTGGCAGTTTTTTTCAGTACTTTAAATATTTCATCTGACTGCCTTCTTGCTTACATAGTTTCTGAGGAGAAATCTGCATTTAATCATATTGAGGCTCCCTTGTAAACGGCATATTTCTTTTTTCTTGCCTCTTTCCAGTTTCTCTGTCTTTGGCATTGGGCAATTGATGATAATGTGTCTGGGTGTAAATCGCTTTGTGTTTATCCTGTTTGGATGGTCATTGAGCTTCTGGAATATTCATGACATTTATTAACTTTGGGGATTTTTCAGCCAATTTTTCTTTGAATATTGTTTCTGCCCCCTTTTCTCTCTCTTCTTTTCCTTGTATTCCTATAGTCTGTATATTGGTAGGCTTGGTGGTGTCCCACAAGATGACTCTTAGGCTCTGTTCACTTCTCCAGTTCTTTTCTTTTCCTTTTTGATCTTCCAACTGCATAACTTCAATTGTTTTGTCTTCAAGTACACAAATTATTTCTTCTGCTATTGAACCCCTTTAGAGCATATTTTTTTTTCATTTACTGTGGTCTTCTTCAGTATTTCTGTTTGCTTTTTATGATTTGTATCTCTCTCATTGAAATTGTCTGTTTATCTATTGTTTTCCTGAGTTCCTTTAGCTTTTTCTGTATGTTTTCTTATAGCTCTTTGAGCATATTCAAGAAAACATTTTTTTTTTTTTTTTTTTTTAACAGGAGGTCCTGGGGATTGAACCAGGTCCTCCCATGTGGTAGACGGATGCCCAGCCACTTGAGCCACATCCGTTTCCCCAAAACAACATTTTTAATATTTTAATCTGGTAAGTCCAAAATCTGGGTTTTCTTGTTGATGGTTTTCTAATCTCCTTTTGCTCCTTTTCATGAGCCATCATTTCCTGTTTGTTTGCCTATCTGGTAATCTTATTGCATACTGTGCATCTTAATATATTTTTAACATCAAATTATTTGTGTTTCATTAATTTTAACTAAATCTTCTGCTCTCTGAAATTGTGGAGAAAGGAGAATCACAGAATATTATTGCTATATATAAGAAAAGGAAGTGTCATTGAAAAATAAATCATAACAATAAAAAAGTGCCTTAGTATGGGTATAGTTATTAAGTTTCTACACTGATTAGAATAATACAATAATTTCCGAAGCAGCAATGTTTCAAAGAAAGAAAGATTCCCAGCTAGATCATAAAGTAACTATAGTTGGCCTATGCCATTTCACTGTTGAATTGATGATCTATCTGTAGCTTAATTTTCATCCCTTTCCTCTTTTTTGCCTGTTTTTTAGGGAAATTGTAGTTAACAAAAAGATCATGTAGAAAATACAGTGGCCCCATATACTCTACTCCCATTTTATTAACACTTTGCATTAGTGTGGTACCTTTGTCACAATTGATTGAAAGAATATTATAATGGTACTATTAACTATAGTTCAGAGTTTACATCAGTGTGTACTTTTTTTCCCCATAGACCACCATATTATTAGCACCTTGCATTATTGTGGTACATTTGTTATAATTCTTGGAATAACTTTTTAAAATAATTGAGCTATTAATGATAGTCCATCATTTACAACAGGGTTCAGTATGTTGTACAGTCTTATGTTTTATCTTTCAATTTTTATTCTAGTGATGTATATATTACCTAAAATTTCCCCTTTTAACCACATTCACATATATAATTCAGTGCTAATTGGGATACCTTTTCCTGCTTTTCCTTGAGTAATTGTGCTGGCTAGAACTTCTAGTACAATATTGAATACCAGTTGTGAAAGTGGGCATTCTTGTCTTGTTCCTGATATTAGGGAGGAAACTTTTAAGTATTTCACCATTGGATTTGAGGTTAAATGTGTTTTTTGTTTTTTGTGTGTGTGTTTTTTTTTTTCATAAATGGCCTTATCATGTTAAGAAAGTTCCCATATCATCATTTTTGATGCTCAGAGAGTCACTGCCTTCAGGCTCAAATAATAGGTAGGTCCTCTTTTTATTCCTGTTTTACAGAGCAGTAAATAGAAACATGTAGAGGCAAGTCATCAAAAAACTCTCCCTTATCCACTCAATTCTTAATTTTTCAGCAGACTGCATTGCTTGCAAGTTTGCAATAAAAAGTCTTTGATGGTCTATACCCAGTTTCAAAATCTCTTTTAATATTTGTGACTTTCATGGCATTCACATCTTAATTCTCATTTTGAAATATTCTGACATGTTGATTCTGCAGTGGCATGGTACTAGTCCTTATCATTTGGGTACTTATATTTTCTTGGCTCAGGGAGTTTCCCTTCCTGGTGGTGACAAAAAATATTTTTGTAATTAAAGATATAATATCTTAGTCATTTTTCCTGATATGCTCATCTGGTAACATTTTCTAATATATGTGGACCTATATTTCACTCATACTTAAAATGAAAATCTAATTTACATCACCATTTGCCCCATCCTCAACATTTTTATGTTGATCAGGACAATTTCCCAAGATATGTGAAACTAATCTTGGCCTTGTAGGTCTTCTGAATGAATTATACATCACAATGGATTAGAAACCATAGAAAGGAGATACACTGTCTTATTTACCTATAACTTGTTTCAGAAACTGATTAAGGCTGATGAGGTTGCACCATCTGACTCCTGAAAATCTATCCTAGGGCTTCACTCCTATACAGGCTCCCAGACCACAACATCTCCGATATTCATGCTGAGCAGCAGTGGAGACCCTGCAATCCCTCCGTCCTCAGGTAGAGGAAAGCATTGTGGGCAGGAAGGGGTCATAATAAGAATCAAGTTAGTTTTCTTGGCTCCTCCTGGCCATTAAAAGTTTGATCCACTCAAGGAGTCACTGAGTCAGAGGTGAGAGGAGCTACCCTTATTGGCTTTCTTAAAAGGGAGCTTGATATCTCTGGTGAGATTGTTCTCTCCAGTCTGCCATTACATACTTGTCCTAGGGCAGCTATGGTTTTTGTTTCCTTCAACACAGTTCCACTCCTCTCCAAAAAGACCACGAAATGTGATTTCTTGCCAATCATTCATGTTATCATGAGATGATATTTATATAATAAACTGATGAAAAATCATAAACAAGTGTGACAATTTGAGTTTTGTGAATCCCAAAAAGATTGTCTTTCAACTAATCCATTCCTTTGGGTGTGGAGCCTTTTTATGGGACTGTGTCAATGAAGCATGACCCAGATTGGGTCTTATATAAACCGAGAACTGAAAGTAGAGAGATCCAGAAATAAGAGAGCTGCCGCCATCTTTACCCTCTCTTGTGAGAGAGGACTCTTGGAACACTTAAAGCTGCAGAAATACAGAGAAGCCACAAGAGGCTCAAGGAGATGAAGCCAAGGGAGAGATGGCCTAATCACCCACAGCTGAGCTGGAGGAGAAAGTAAAGAGAGACTGGCAGACTAATCATCTTGCCTAGCCATGTGTCAAGACTCCAAGGTCTGCTAGCAGCTATCCTTTGGTGAGAAAGTATCTCTGATGATGCCTTGACTTGGACATTTTCACAGCCTTGGAATTGTAAGTTTTTACCCTAATAAAATTCCCATTATAAAAGCAAACCCATTTTTGGTATATTACATTGGCAGCCCTTTGGCAAACTAATATAATATGTTACTAAATAGGACTTTAAAATAGAATTATGAGAATAGAAGTAAGAGATTTTAAGGTAAGAAAAGGGGAAATTGGCAGAGTTCTAAAACTTAATGAAAAGCAAAAGAGCTATCTCAGATAAGGTACACATTGAGATATAAAAAAGAAGAAAACAGACATTTCTAAAAAATCACACATAAACCTACAAGACATGCTTTTAAAAAAGCAGAAGGAAAAAAGAAATAATAAAACCTTTAAAAATGTGTAGAATATCTGAGAGCTGTGGAAGACAAACCTAAAACTGATAAAATTAATGTTAAACAATCAATGTTTTAGTAAAGGTTACCAAAGCAAATGATACGACAAATTTTGTTATTTAACTTAATAAAAAATTAAAATAAATCAAACTTTAGAGTTTTGTAATGTACACTCTGTGTATAAAGAAACATAAAACAATAAGGTTTAACAAATTTACCTCACACTGTCTATAATTCAAGGATAAATATTTAGCATTAGGACAAAAAAAAAAAAAAAACAGATGACAAATACGCTGACAAGTTTACCCAAATGGATGAGATACTGGGGAATACCTACACAGCCTCTAGGGAAACCAATTATGACTCTAACAATATTATAAACATGTAAATTCTTTCTCAAATATCACAGCAACAGATGGACTTAGAGAATTATTGTATATAAGTTCTACCCATAAATGAACTAACGATAATTTATATGGTCAAATACAGACTTTGACAAAGGCATTCATTAGGTGAAGGAAGTAAAAACAAACTCATTTCATAATGGAGTCCAGTATGGAGTCCATAAGAACCATACCATGAAATGGAGATGAAATATATTACAAAGAACAATAGTCAATCTCAAGGAGTTGTAAAACATATTTTAATGTTTGCAAATCACTCATGCAACCATTCTTTCAAAAATAGAAAAAGTACCGAGAAGAGTCCAGAATCATCAGCAGCCAGTCTTCAGGAAGAAGAAATCTTGATACCATCTAGATTTGGAAATTTGCACAGCCTCAGAGCTGATTATACACAAAATGTGAATGAATGATGAACCACCACCACCACCCTCACAGTGGATGTTCTGGATGGAGATGACTTGGGTCCAGTGTTTCTCCCTTGTATCTTGGTGCCAAACACTTGTAATTGTCTCCCATTCACCTATCAAGCCAACATACCTGAACTCTGAATCTGGAGACTTCCAGGAAGATGGAGAGAGCCACAGGACTCACATCTCTCTAAGAAAAATAACTAGAGGACAGGCAGAAACTGTCTGGAAAACTGTTGTGGGGCTTTGGACACCAGGTAAATGATTGACACCACTCAGAAAAGAGGAGGAGCAAAGAAAAAGTGACTCAGAGGGAAAGGTCTGAGTGTAAAAGCTGCAGTTCCAGCTGCTGGTGCCCATTCCCCCACTCCTAGAGCAGATAGCATTGATTCCACTGACCCTTGGCTGGTAGCTATGGATGGAGGGGGTCACAGGGTTCCACTTCCCCAGGAAAAGAGAGGGAGAAGGATGTAGCCTACAGCTGATTCAGCTTTTGGCCAACGAATTTGGTCTGCTGTGTCCTATGAGTCACACATTTCCAGGTTGGGTTGGGCTCTGCCATCATTTGCCCTGGGAACCAGTAGGTTACTAAAGAAATATTATCTTCTCAAACACCTTCCCAACTGACCTGGACTGGTTGCTAATGATGCACAGGGGATGGGAATTATTTCTCCTCCAGGAAAAAGGAGGGATCTGCCAGCCAAAACAAGAGAGCTGCTTCTGAGAAAGTTTAATTTGCAAGGATTGGCTCTGAATACCCCACCCTGGGGGAGAATTCTCGGTCACTTTGTTTCCATACTGCCCACCAAGTTGGGGTTACAGTCATTGAACACATTCTGACCAGGTTTTGAGTGGAGAGGTCTGTCGAATAGTGCCATCGGCTGGAAGACCAAGAAAGTTCATTCAAGGAAGATAAAAGTAAATAAATAGAGGCTTTTCCAGGCCTCTACAACCTCCTTCCCCAAGGCTCTTGGAAACTGATCTGCAGTCCATTGTTGGGTCCATGGCCCTGTTGAGCAATTAAACAAGGACAACCCTAAAGACCCACAACAAGTTAAACTAAGAATCAAAGAACCAGTGGTAACACACAGCCACCTACCACTAAATCCTTATGCAAGAGAGAGAAACTGAGCATCAGAGTAAACTCACCATCAAAATCAGATGCCAAGATTGGCAAAACATTTCAAGCCAAACTAAGAAAGGAAAATATGGCTCAGGCAAAGGAACAAATCAAAGCCCCAGATGAGACAAAGGATTTGAGACAACTAATCGATGTTCATACAATTCTCCTAAATCAAATCAAGGAGTTGAAGAATAAGGTTAAAGAGATAAAGGACATCAAGAAGACACTGGGTTAGCACAAAGAAAAATTTGAAAACTTGAATAGTAAAATAACAGTGCTTACAGGAATGAAAGACACAATAGCTTTGATTAAAACACATTAGAGGCACACAATAGCAGATTCAAAATCATAGAAGAATCAGTGATGTAGAAGACAAAACAGCTGAAATTGAAGAAAGAGAAGAACAGAGAAAAGAATGGAAAAACTTGAGCAGGGGCTCAGGGTGTTAAATGATAGTATGAAGCACAATACGTGTGTCATGGGAATTCCACAAGGAGAAGAGAAGAGAAGGGAAAAGGAGCAAAAAGAGTATTTGAGGAATAATAACTAAAAATTTCCCAACTCTTATGAAAGGCATGAATTTACATGTCCATGAAGCTCAGCATACTCCAATCAAAATAAATCGAATAGACCTACTCCAAGACACATGCTACTTAGAATGTCAAATGCCAAAGATGAAGAGAAAATTCTGAAAGCAGCAAGGGAGAAGCAAACAATCGCATATACGGATGCCCAATAAGACTTAGTGTGGACTTCTCATTAGAAACCATGTAGGTGAGAAGACACTGGTATGACATAATTAAGAGACTTTAAGAGAAAAATTGCTAGAACGGGAAAATTGTCCTTCGAACATGAAGGTAAGTTTAAAATATTCACAAATAAACAGAAACTAAGAGAGTTTATAAATAAGAATCTGGCTCTGCAGAAAGAACTACAGGGAGTTCTGTAGCCTGAAAGGAAAAGAAAAGAGAACAGGGTTTGGAGGAGTGTGTAGAAGTGAAGACAATCACAAAGGATAGAAAGGTAAAGGGACAGATGAAAATAAGATATGACATACGAAAGCCAAAGAATAAAATGGTGAAAATAAATAATTCATTTACAGTAATAACATTGAATGTGAATGGATTAAACTCCCCAATCAAAAGATATAGGCTGGCAGAATGGATACAAAACATGAACCATCCATATACAAGAGACTTACCTTAGACCTAGGGATACAAATAGGCTGAAAGTGAATGGTTAGAAAAAGATATTTCACACAAAAGATATTTCACCAAAATGGGGCAGGGATAGCTATACTAATATTGGACAAAACAGACTTTAAATGCAAAAAAGTGATGAGATACAGAAGATCCTTATATATTAATAAATGAAACAATCTACCAGGAAGCAGTAATAGTCACAAATATCTATGTACCTAACCGGGGTGCCCCAAAATACATGAGGCAAAAATATACAAAAAAATACTGTATAAATTCTTACTAAAGTGAGAGTAATGACTTAAGTCTTTAGTACCTTTAGGATTAGGTGAGTGCTCTGCTTAGGCTCTCCCTCCTGATCTCTTAAAGAGCCACCAGGAAACAGGTATTGTGCATTCTTTGCAGTGCAGAAGCAGGCTTGTCGTTGCCCAATCCTTCCTGGTCTATTTGGACAAATCTTCTTAGTGCTGTGGTTCAATGCTGGGCACCTCTTTTGTTTTCAGACACCAAAATCATATCATCCAACATCTCTGTCAATAAAAATTCTTATATCTGATATCCATTCACCTGTCATTTGTCTTCCTTTTACTCAGTAAAGCAGTGAGTTAAAGAAATGTTAAGTGGGTC
>JAKSZT010053975.1:3822569-3922118 GCA_026826555.1 Tolypeutes matacus
CTCAAAGCCTGCTCTTCTCTTACTCTCCTTTGTTAACCTATCTTTCAGACAATGGTTCTCAGAGACTAAAATTAGCCATTTTAAAGTGTACAATTTATGGTATCTAGCATATTCACAATGTGCATTAGTTTTATTTAATGCCAGCACGTTTTCATCATCCGCAAAGGAATTCCTATATCCTCATACCCACTCCCCTTTCCCCACTCCTGCCAAACCCTGTTAACCATTAATCTTCTTTCTGTCACTATGGACCTATTCTGGAAATTGCACATAAATGGAATATATTTTTTTAATGAACTTTTGTGTCTGGCTTCTCTTAGCATGTTTTTAAGATTCATCTGTTGTTGTAGCATGAACCTTTACTTCATTCCTATTTTTGGCTGAAGAGTATTCCATTTGTATGGATATAACACATTTTGGCTATCTCACCTCTTCTGATGTTTGGAAGAGTTTGAGAACTATTGGTGCCAATTCTTTAAATGTTTTGTAGATTTCAACAGTGAAGCCATCTTGTCTTGATCTTTTCTTTTTGGGAGGTTTTTCTATTTCTGTTTCAAACTCTTTGCTTACTATAATTCTAAGATATTCTATTTCTTCTTAAGTCAGTTTTTGTAATCTGTGTGTTTCTAGGAATTTGTCCCATCTGCTTTATCTAATTTGTTGTTTTACAATTGTTTATAGTATCCTCTTACAAATTTTTGTTTGTTTCTCTAAAGTCAGTAGTAATGTTCCCACTCTCATTTCTCATTTTAGTTATTGGGGTTCTCTCTCTCTCGTCATTCTAGCTAAAGGTTTAGCACCTTTATTGATATATTCAAAAATAATCTTTTGATTTTGTTGATTTTGTATGTTGTTTCTTTCTTTTCTGCATTCTTTTTATGGCCACTCTAGTTTTTATTATGTCTTTCTTTCTCATAACTTTGGGTATAGTTTGCTCTTCTTTTTATACTTCCTTAAGATGTAAACTTAGCTTCTTGATTTGAGATTATTATTCTTTGTTAAAGGTGGGTGTTTAAAGGTATAAATTTGCCCTCAGCACTGCTTTCCTCCCTTCATCCCACAAATATAGGTATGGTGTTATCATTTGTGATAAATATTTTCATCTCAAAATATTTTCAAATTTCCCCTGTGATTCATTGTTTTGACCCACTTGTTGTTTAAGCATGTGCCATTTAATTGCCATGTGTTTTTAAATTTTCTGGTTTTCCTTATGTTATTGATTTTTGGTTTCATTCCATTATGGTTGGAGAAGATACTTTATGTGATTTTAGTCCTTAAAAAAATATTTTTAGACTTGTTTTGTGACTACACTGGAGAATGTTCCATGTGCACTTGAGAAGAATGAATATTCTGCTGCTGTTGTGTAGCATGTTTTATATATATATATCTACTAGGTCTAAGGGGTTTCTAGTGTTGCTTAATTCCTCTTTTTACTTATTGATCTTCTGTCCGGTTGTTCTATTATTGGAATTGGGCTATTGAAATGTCCAATTATTATCATATAAATATGTATTTCACCCTTCATTTTGCTCATACATTTTGGGACTGTTGTTAGGTTAGGTATGTATATGTTTGTAATTTTTATATGTTTTTGAAGATATGATTATTTTATCAATATATAATATCCTTTTTTGTCTCATAATTAATATTTTTTTAACTTAAAGTCTATTTTTTTTTTCTGATATTAGTATATCCCTCCAGCTCTCTTTTGGCTACTTTTGCATGAAATATCATATTCCATCTGTGGCAGTTTGAAATTATTTTATGAATACCTAAAAGAAAGATTATGTTTGTAAACTCATCTGTTCTTCTGGGTGTGATACCCTTTGATTGCATTAAATTCAGCTGAGGGGCCTTTGATTAGATTACTTGATAAGATCACTTTAGGGCTTTTGAGGTGTAACTCACTTTGGTTCCCTGCTCCCTTACTAGGTCTGATGTAAATGGAAACACAGAGAGCGACTGACTGAGACAGACACAGGAGAGAGCTCTGTCATTTTTGATCCTGCCATGTGACAGAAAAGAGAAGGCTCAAACAGCTGAGGCCCTGGGGAGAGAGGAGCCATTTGCCTGATAGCTTACAGCTGAGCTTGGGAAGAAAGCGGGACAGCCAAGACTAATATAGGAGACCTGGAAAGAGACAAGCCGTATGCCAGTTTGCAGCTGAAATCAGGAAGAAAGAGGAGCAGCTGAGCCTGGGAGAGGACGCTCAGTGAGGAAGGAGAAACCTGGGTAGAGATCAGTGACCATTTTGTTTCACCATGTGATAACACATCAGGACAGTAGCTGACTATAGTTTGTGTGTGTTTTTTTTTTTTTTTTCCTTTCTTTCTTTTTTTAGGAGGTACTGGGGATTGAACCTGGGACCTCATACAAGAAAGCAGGCTCTCAAACATTAAGCTACACTTGCTCCCCATTAGTAACTGAATTGGTGAGAAAGCATCTCTGATGGCGCCTTGATTTGGACTTTTCATGACCTTGGAACTATAAGCTTTTACCCCCAAATAAATCCCCTTTATAAAAACCAACACGTTTTCTGGGACTTTGCATTGGAACTCTTTTGGCACACCATCCTTTCACTTTCAACTTTTTTCTTTTTCCTTTTTTTGCGAGAGAAGTTGTAGGTTTACAGAACAATCATGTGTAAAAGACAGGATTTCCATACACCACATCACCACAAACACCTTGCACTGGTGTGAAACATTTGTTACTTTTGATGATAGCACATTTTTATGGTTGTACTATTAATTATTGACCATGGTTTAACTTAGGGAATCATTCTTTGCGCAGTATAGATCCATGCATTCTGTTATAAATTTTTACTGGATTCTTTTTAAAATTTTTATGCAATCTAACATCTCCTCTTTTAATCATACCCAGATACATATTTCAGTGTTGTTAATTGCATTCACAATGTTGTGCTACCTTCACTGGCACCCATTACCAAAACAATTCTGACATTCCAAATAGGAAATCTGTGCAATTTAAGACTTAACTTCCCATTCCCTATCCCCAGCCCATCCCCTGATAACCTATATTCTAGATTCTAAATGTATGAGTTAGATTGTTTCAAATCAGTGAGATCTATAATATTTGTCTTTTTTTATCTGGCTTTTTTCACTCAACATGATGTTTCGTCCATGTTGTCGCATGTATCAGAACTTCATTTTTTATGGCTGAATAATATTCCATTGTATGTATATACCACATTTGGGTCACTTCTGTCTTTTGATAATTGTGAATAATGCTGCTATGAACATTGGTGTGCAAACATCTGTTTGAGCCTCTGCTCTCAATTCTTTTGGGTATATAATTAGTAGTGGGATTGCCAGGTCATATGGTAGTTCTATACTTAGGTTTCTGAGGAATCACCAAACTATCTTCCACAATGACTACACCATTTTACATTGTCACCCACAACGAATGAGTGTTCATATTTCTCTGCGTCCTCTCCAACACTTATTATTTTTCCGCTTCTTTAATAGCAGCCATTCTAATGAGTATAAAATGGTTTCTCACCATGGTTTTGATTTGCATTTCCCTGATAGCTAATGATGTTGACCATCTTTTCTAAAAAACTTGTGCAACACAAGGTTCAGAAGATACTTCCCTACATTATCTTCTAGGAGTTTGCTGGTTCTGGTTCTTTTATTTAAGTCTTTGATCAATTTGAATTCTTGTGCAAATGGAGATCCAGTTCTCCCATCACCATTTGTTGAGAAGACTATTCTCTCCCAATTGAATTGTCTTTCCTCCTTTTCAAAAATCAGTTTCCTAGAAGTGTGAAGATTGATTTCTGAGCTCTCAATTCTATTGAATTGGTCTCTATGCCTGTCCTTGCGCCAGAACCATGTTGCTTTGATTATTTTAAGATCGGGAAATGTGAGTCCTCCAACTTCATTCTTCTTTTCAAGGTAACTTTATCTGTTTGGGGCCCCATACCCTTCCACATAAATTTGATGATTGGCTTTTCCGTTTCTGGAAAGAAAGTTGTTGGAATTTTTATTGATAATGCATTGAATCTAAAAATTGTTTTGGGTAGGACTGACATCTTAACAATATTTAGTCTTCAAATCGATGAACAGAAAATATCCTTCCATCTATTTAGGTTTTCTTTGATTTCTTTTAGCAATGTTTTATAGTTTTCTGTGTACCATTCCTTTGCATCTTTGATTAGATTTATTCCTAGGTATTTTCTTCTTTTAGTTGGTATTGTACCTGGAAATTTTTTTCTTGATTTGTTTCTTCAGATTGTTCATTACTTGTATATAGAAAAAGTACTGATTTTTCCATTTTGGTCTTTCACTCCACCATTTTGCTAAATTCATTTATTAGCTTTGTTGTGGATTTTTCAGGATTTTTTTGTATATAGAATCATATTGTTGACAAATAGGGAAACTTTTACTTCTTCCTTTCCAATTTGGATGACTTTTATTTCTTTTTCTTGTCTAATTCCTCTGGCAAGAACTTCTGGTTTGCTGGCAGTTGTTTTCTTTCAGTACTTTAAGTATTAAAACTCAACTGTCTTCCTGCCTTCATGGTTTCTGATGAGGAACTGGCACTCAGTCTAACTGGGACTCCCTTGTAAATTACATGTTGCTTTCTCATGCAGCTTTCAGAACTCTGTCCTTGATCTTTGCATTCAATAGTGTGATCATTATATGATGGTATGTATTTTTCTTCACATTTATCCTCTTGTGTTCTGTGGGCTTCTTGGGTGTGCATATTCTCATCTTTTAATAAGTTTGGGAAGTGCTCAGTCATTAGTTCTTTGAATATACCTTCTACCCCTTTATTCCATTCTTCTCCAATGTATGTGTATATTGGTTTGCTGGATGGTGTCCTGTAGCTGTATGAGGCTATTTTCACTTCTTTCAATTCTTCTTTCTGCTCCTCAGCCAGAATCATTTCAAGTGCCTTGTATTCAAGTTCACTGGTTCTTTCTTCTGCCAGGTCCAACCTGCTTTTGAAAGCCTCCCAGGCATTTTTCAATTCATTTTTTGTGGTCTTCAACTCAACTAGTTCTGTATGGTTCCTTTTTAAAATTTCTTAATCCTATTCCTGGAGTCTGTTATAAACAGAATGAACTCAGACATGAGAGAAAGCCATGGAAGCAAGAAGCTTATAGCAAAGAAACTCAGAAGAGAAGGGAGACACCACAGATGCCATTGTGTGCCTTGCCATGTGAAAGAGGAGATGCAGGATCGCTAGTGGCTGGTCTTTGGGAAAAAAGCATTGCCTTAATGATTCTTTGATTTTGACATTTTCCTGGCCTCAAAACTGTGAGTAAATAAATTCCCATTATTTAACCAACGCATTTCATGGTATTTGCTTTGAGCAGCCTAGGAAACTAAACATGTTGGTACTGGGAGCATGGGGTGCTGGTAAATACCACATACCAAAAAATGTAGAAAAAGCTTTGGAATTGGGTAATGGGTAGAGGCTGGAAGAATTATGAGGTGTTTGATAGTGAAACCTAGATTGCTTTGAGGAGACTTGGTAGAAAAATGGATGCTAAAGGTAGTTCTGATAAGACCTTAGAAAGTAATGATAAATGTATTATTGGAAACTGGAGGAAAGGCAATTCTTGTTTTAGAGTGGCAGAGAACTTGGTGAAATTGAGTTCTGATGTCAGATAAATGACAGAATTTGAAAGTGATGAATTTAGATATTTAGCTGAAGAGATTTCCATGCTAAGTGTAGAAAGTGCAGTATGGGTTTTTCCTTGCAGCTTATAGTAAAATGTGAGTGGAAAGGAATAAGTTGTGAACTGAGCTTCTGGGCACAAATAAACCAGAAGTTGATGGTTTGGAAAATTCTGAGTTTCCAGAAAGCAAATCCCTAGAGAACAGTGCTCAATATGGGGGATAAACTGAACGTGGAACCAGTCAGCAATTTCTGTGCAACTCAGGTTTGGAGGTGTGGTTATCCAGGAAGGATCTGTGGAAAGTCCTACTGTCTGATGCTTTGAATCCCTGTGTACTGTATGCAAAACCGACCAGTTTTTTGCATAATTTGTATGAACGGAACCAATGTCAGCATGAACTAAAAGAGACAGAGAAGGGACAAATGGAAGGAAAACCACAAGGCTAGAACCATGGAGCTGAGTTCTGGACCAAAGACATCTTCTCAGGCCAGGAGAGCAGGCCTACCCATGTGTGTGGAAAGGGTGAGTATGCCCCAGTGCTTGGAGAGGATAGGCCTTCTGCCCTTGTTCTTCAGGAGGAGTGTTGCCACCCCAGTGCTCAGAAAGGGTGGAGCCTGTGTCCCACAGATTGCAGAGAATCTGGCCACCACTCCAATGCTTGGAGAGGGTGAAGCCTATGCCTCAGTGTTCAAGAAGAGCATTGCCACTGTGCAAGCACTTGGAAAGAATGGGACTCCTGCTCCATCAGACCTGGAGGACAAAACATCATCCTATAGATGACTCTGAGACCTTGAAATCTAATGGAGTATGCCCTGCTGGATTTTGGAATTGTTTGGTACCTGTGACCGCTGTTTTCCTTCCAGGTTTTCCCTACGGGAATGAGAATGTTTATCCTATGCCTATCCTCCATTGTATATTGGGAGCAGCTACCTTGTTCTCTAGGCTTCACAAGTCCACACATGGAGGGGAATTGTGTCCTAGGACAGACCACACTTATAACCAATTTTGGTGAGACTTTGTTCTTAGCATGGTTACTGAAATAACTTAAGGCTTTTGGGTTGTTGTGATGGAATGAACTTATTTTATATGTGGAACAAACATATCTTTTTGGGGTCCAGAGGGTAAAGTGTTGTGGTTTGAAGCTGTATGTACCTCAGGAAAACATATTCTTAAATTTAACCCATTCCTGTCTTTGTGAACCCATTGTAAGTAAGACCTTTTAATGAGGCTCCTTCAGTTAAGAGATGACCCTCCTCAATCAGTATGGTTTTAATCCTATTATTGAAATCCTTTTTAAACCAAAATAATTTAGACATGAGAGAAAGCCATAGAAGCAGGAAACTAAAAGCAACAAAAGCCAGAAGATAAGGCAGAGATCAGCAGATGCCGCCATGTCCCTTATTATTTAACAGAGAAGCCCAGGATCACCAGCAGCTAGTCTTCAGGAATAAAGCATTACCTTAATGAATCCTTGATTTTGACATTTTTCTGGCCTCAAATCCACGAATAAATAAATTCCCATTGTTTATCCTGGCTCATTTCGTGGTATTTGCTTTGAGCAGCCTAGGAAACTAAAAATATTATTTAGAAAAACTGAAAAATTGTGAACAATTCCCCCTCCTTCTTTAAGGATTGGCCTACAGCCTATGATTGGTATATTTTAATGCTGATTCAAACATTTTCAATATAATTCTGTTCAATGTGCATATAATTTTTTCATATTTGACAAAATATCTTAAGCTCAAACTTTTTACTTCTCATAGGGAAAGCATACTCTGGGCTCAGAAAGATCTTCTGGGCCTGATAACTAAGTAATAATTTGTTATAGCTAACAATATTAATTTAACACTCTTTGTTCTGCTTACTTCAAAGCACTCATTCGGAATAAAGAGTTGGTTAAAATACCACCAACATTTTACAGATGAAGAAATTAAGACAGAGAAGGAAGGTAGCCTTCTTTGGGATAAATAGATCATATTTAATGGTGCTTGAATTATACTGGGGCTCTACGAATACCAGGAGCATTTGGCTACAGGGATAATTATATTTAATCCTGGCCTTAAAATCTCTTTGGTGTCTGGAAACATAACTATTTCTGGCACATCTAAGAGTTAGGGTCTGCAGCTCCCTGCAACAACTACCTATTGTTGAGACTTCCTAAGTGTCATATTGCATTTCCAAGCCATAGCTATCTATATTAAGGCCTACAAAAGCAATTTTCCCTGCAGAGATAGGCCTTTCCAGGTTAAAATGTCTGTTTTTAGGAGGAAACACTTTTACCAAGGCACATAGTAAGGACTCCACTGGATTTGAGGCTATGACACCAGGCTATTTGGGGCATTTCTCAAAAATTCCAGCCAATCCTATTAGGTCTAACAGGTCAATGCATGGCCCATGCTTAAAAAATATTATTTTAAACCTTTTCTATTACCTTTGAATGCTCACAGTATTGCCTTTCCTCTCCCATTCAGCAGCTCCTTTGAAACCTATTTCACAAATAAAATAGATATTTTTGGAGGTAGAAATTTTCAGCCATTAAATTTGAAAATATTCCTTATTGGCATCCCTTTCATAAAAAGTGAGGCATTATCTTTTATCGCATCTATCTTCTTTATCTCTTTGTTTGAGTCCCATTCTTTCCTGTGGTATCATGAATTTTATGTCATTATTTATAAATTACATACTTTATGGGAACCTGCTCCCTCTTAATCTGATCCATTCTCTTAGAACTTTTTTTTAGCATTTTCTAAATATCTACTATTCTGATACTTGAAAAAATATTAAAACACTTTTGAACTTTTATTTCCAGCTGCTGACCTTTCATCTTTTAATGCAAGTTGGGAACAGAGTCATTCCTTAGCATTTTTTCTCATCCCACCCTATTCTGACCCTCTCCACTCTGGGTAATTCATGGACATCAGTCTTAGTGACAATACTATTTTCATCAATATAAAAATCTCATGAGATTTTGTCAGTCTTATTTCATCCTCAGCAGAATTTAATTCCTGCTTAGGAAGGCCACCTTTTCCCAGACAGTTTTGACTGCTGTCACCAGTTAGGTTCTCAGAACCTAATGTGTAGGATATTTCTTTGAAAGTGCTCTTGTGATCAACATTGTGAAAAAGAGAGGAGAGAATGTAATACTGGGCGGAGGGAAAAGTGAAGCTGCATTGTAGCCCTAGAGCCACAGGGAACCTTGGAACTAATGTGGTCCATTATTTTTCATACTATGCTGAGCCAGAATGGTGAGACCTACATACCCCAGCCTCTATTAATCACCATGGGGAGGGTGTGACCTTGTGGCATGGGGATTGCAACTGAGGCAATCCCCAAATATCCTGACAACTAAAGGATATTGTCAGAGTGTGGACAACATTCAAAATCTGGGCAACAAGCAGCTCTTTTCTTAAGGAGAATCTAGGCGGAGCATCTCCATGACTATCCAGTCCCTCCCTTGTCCACTTGGGATCTTTCTTGATACATTCAGGGAGTAGATCTCCTAGGATTTCAGTTAGCCTCTCTTCCTTTAGGACTCTTACAAGAGGAAGCTTATTGATGCCAGGCCACAACTGATACTCATTATCTCCCTCCTTGTCCATTCTAGGTTTTCCTCATCCCCATCTAGCACCTCTGCTAGTGTCAGGAGCATACCAGATACAAGATCATCAACTCTGATGGGTCTTATCCTCCTGGTTACAATGTCCTTCTCAGGCAGGGTGTGCTGCTGCTCTTGTCCATTTGTTAACACAGTTGGGCAGGGGACTATTAAGAGGTGTCCAAGTAAGTAACGTGGGTGCCAAACATATTCTTCGTTGCCTCTGTTATTTAACAGCACTCCTACTTTCTCCTGATGGTCCACCTCAATTACTCCTGCCAAGACAGGGCTCCCTCTTCTTGCCTGTCAGGCTGAGCGTGAAGAGCAAAAAGTGCCTAGGCAGCGACCAGAGCAAATAGTTCAATGGCACTATTCTTTTTACTTTATCCCTTGGATAAGTATTAGAATCAGTTTGTTAACCTTGCGAGGAAATTCGGTGTGGAATTTTAGTGGAATTTCATTGTAATAATTAGATAAGTGATGTATTAACAATATATTGAATAACAGTATGCATTTTTTGTAGAACTATATAAATTTCTAAATTTATTGCTTCCTTTTAGGATTTGAGAAAACATCTTTCTATCCCGTTCTGTAAGATAGTGAAAACTGGGAAAAGTTAAGGACAAAAAGTTGATGAAAATTAAATTTTCTGTTTCTAGCTTCTAAAGGGCATATGGAGGACACTGTTTGGGTAACTCCTCATTTCATAGCAGTTATCACAAGGGGAAAAACTCAGGTGCAAGATGTTGTAAGATAAGTTTGACTATGTGTAATGCAGTCACAGGAGTAGCTTTACTATTATTTTGTAAAAGTTTGGTCCTAAAAGTTTGATTCAAAGAAAATGAAGGTAATGTCCAAATAATCCAAGAAAGAAAATTATTTAAACAAGAAATTTGAACACATCCAAACTTAACAATAAATAACACTTGCATGATGATGCAAAAATAAATTAACTAAAATTAGGATATAATTATTTTGGAAGTATTGAGATTGGCAAATAGCACCATGGGGGTGCCACAAAGAAGTCAATATATTCAATATTAATTGGGAAAGATAAAATTAAAAATGAATGCATATAATGTAAACTTGGGAATATACACAAGAAGAGTTAAACTATTTCAAAACCATTATGTCTGGGAAGTGTGACTGGAAATGTGGAGAAACAGGACAGACTCCTGTTTTTCATACTAAATTTGGGTGTATTATTCAGTATTTTAAAGAAGAGTACTTTACTTTAAGCCTATACCATAAGCAGTGAAAAACTTTGAGAAACTGGGGCCTTAGTACCAAGGTCAGGGTCCCTGAATTATTACAGTGTAGGCAAAATCCCTGAGGTAACCCTTCTTGACCGTGTCTTTGGATGTCAGCTGAATCAAGCAGTGGAAGTATCTTCATTGTTCTGCACAGGTTTTAGGTATGGTGACATATGGAATATTGGAGTGGATTTTAAACCTGTGCTGTCTGGGATGGAGCCTTTAATTCTGCCTTTCTACCATCTTTAAGACATGCTTGTGCTGCAGATACTATGAATCCGGAGGACCTGTTTGCAATGTCAGCTCCTTAGAGAAGTGATTCTTAAACTTTGATGTCTATTGAAATCACCTGAAGGTTTTTCAAACTCTGACTACCAATGCCATACCCAGGAACAATTAAATCTGTATCTCTGAATGGGACTCAGCCATTAGAATTTTTTAAAGCTCTCAGGTGAATTCAGCATGCAGAGACATTTGAGTAAGGTCCATTTCCATAGATACGTGATGCAATATGGAAAACTCCTATCTTAACATATGCAAATAGCCATCAGGACAAAAATTGCATATATTTTTAATAAAAAGAAAATGAGTTTCATATATATTAGCTTAGGCTTATATTTCTCACAGTGTTTTTCTAGTGACATTTGCAACCATATTCAGACCCTCTCCCAAATCTATTAATAGTAGAGAATTAGTAAAAGTGAAATTCTTATTAAACTCAAATTTAAATTTAAATTCTTATTGAGAAGGCAATAAGGTTATGTAGTATATTGTGGTAGGTACTTAAATTTTAAGTTTTCCCCATTGTTTTCTCAGTGCACTCTGATATGTTTCGAACTATCTTTAAATAAATCCATGACCCTTGAGAGTCTGCTTATCGCCATCTCAGTGAATCCACTGTATGCGTCTTCATCCTACAAGATTTCTCAACAAATTCCCTGATTTCCTTCTTTTAGAATCTATTCTTGTCCTGGTATCCTTGTTCACAATATTCACTTATCTTTGGCTCCACTTTCTGGGTATTTACAGGCTCATTCTGCAACATGAATTATAGGAACTTTTCAGGACTCAGTCTCAGCCCTTACTTTTCTTCTCCCTCTCTATCTAGGCAATATCTTCCATTCCTTGGACTTCAGTTATCATCTTTATAATACTTAAGCTTTCCAGTCTAAATCTTATATCTGCTTCCCAGACCTGAACATAAAATTCTCCACTGGACATAAAATTCTCCACTGGGATATTTCAGAGTTTCCTCATCAGTAACGTAGTAACATAGTAATGTTTTGTGTCCATGAAGTCATGACAAGTCAGGTATTTGGAATACCCTCTTACTGATGACAGATATCGTAAACACACAAGGTTCATGTATGTTAGGTAGGAGAACATGAGCATGGGGTGTAATTGTGTGAACAAGCTATAGGAAGAGGAGATTTTGACAATAGTATGGGGACTGTGATTATTGAAATGAAAAATGGCATTCCAGGTAAAACCCAAGTGTAAGCTGTAAGGAATTTGAACTTGGGAAATAGGCAGAAAGAATTCAGACTCTTTGTCTTTTCTCTAACCATGTTTTATTATTAACGTTACTACTGAACCTCTGTTCATTTCATTTGTTAAATAGTAAATTAACCTTCATCAGCAGGGTTACTTTGAGGGTGAAATAAACAAATATCTAGATCTCCAAGCACATTTACTACAGCCATTGTTTTTTCTGGACTCAGATACAAATGGGTAAGTTAATATTACTTCTTTTTCTGACAATATCATCACTTGTCCATGAAATGCATGTACTTAGTAACAGTGTTTTAGTGGACAATTTATAGTATAGAAGACATCTCACATCTATAAATTATGAAATGCAGGGATAATACAGCTGAGGATGATTAATATAGGATAAGATTTCAACTGCCACTTTACTTAAATATCATATGGAGAAAATAGATTTTCTCCCAAATCCTTCATTCTAAATTATTGGAGCCTCCTAATCCTATGGGGATTTGGAAACATTATGACCCATGTACTTCTGCTACTGTCTTACGCAGGTGATTTTCAGGACTAGATTTGCATGAAGGGAGCCATTAATCCCTCCAAATGGAATAAATTCTTGAATTGATCAACTTCATAATAAAATAATTCTTAACTTTCTTAGTTGATATCTGAGTCCAGTGGAATGAGATCTAGAAGTCAGGGTTGAGTGTTTGATATAGTTAGACATCCCATGTGGAAGAACCAAGATGATTTAGGACAAGTATACTCAGAAGGGCAGGTACAAGGTAAGTCAGGAAGGCAGTGAGAGTCTAGAGGGCTGAGATTGATATCAGGAAGAATTATATCTGAGAAATTCCAGAGGTGGATACCCAATTCCGGATGTGCCATAGGTCAGGGATTCCTGTGTTTTGGAAGAGAATTGAAAATCTCTAAATACCATGGGCTAATTAATATATGAAACTCAATGATTTTCATGTTCTTATCAGTACAGTCATGTCTTTATTAGTCAGAGTAGCCAACACTTTCTTACTCTTGAACATAGGAAAGGAGTATACTCCCCTATTTCTTTTGGAGCATACTTCATGTTCCTGTTGATTGGACCAGGCTCTTACGTGCAGGTGAAGGGTTGTGGTGCATGACGGGAGTATGGAAATTGTTGGCAAGACCAGTCTTATGGCTTCTTTCTCTATTTTCAGATCAGCTGGTGCTTATCTGGTTGTGAGTGAAAACCCAGAGGAAGACAGCTGAGCTATTAACAATGCAGCCACTCGTAAGTAGAGAATTCTTTTTACTGAAATTGCACATTGGCAGCAGATAGGCAGGTTTCACCTATTGGCATGGGTGTGCTAAGCTCATTTAGGAGATATTCAAGGATCTGAGCTCTAGTTAAGTTTATCCAAGCCCCTGGGATAGTTATGATAAATTATGGATTCCTTAATAAGTAATCTCCTTTCCATAACTAATTTGTTTCATCCTTTATTAAGGCTTTGTATTCTCTGAAGAGATCAGAGACATTTTCTTTTTCTCATTCAACCCATGTCCTCATTGGAGAAATAATGCACTCATTGCTCATGTTAATGCCTGCTACTGGCTTAGGCATGCAGTGAACATAAATGATAGAGTTGAGAAAGAGTGGACGTTTAGAGTCAGCAGGGAGGCTAGTGTTTGAACTGGTGAATTCAATCAATTCAGTGTTCCAGGTGCTAGGGTTGGGTGCTGGGCATTGAAGAGTGGAGCATAAGCAAGGGTTAGTTAATCCAAGCAAATGATGAATCATTTATTTATTTTTCCTTAATTTCAAATTTCTTAAAGCTTTTATTTTATATATTTGAACATTTTGAAAACTATTAAGTTTTTAATTAGAGAAGTGGTAGGTTTACAGAAATATCATGCATGAAATACATAAAATATGGATTTCCCATATACCATCTTGTTATTAACATGTTGCATTACTATGGTACATTTTTTATAATTCATGAAAGAACATTTAAAAATTATACTGTACACCATAATCTAGCCTTTACAAATAGGATTCACTGTATTCTACAGTGCCATGTTTTTTAAAATTTTTATTCTAATAACATACATGGCGTAAAATTTTCTCTTTTAACCACATTCAAATATATAATTCAATCCTGTTAATTATATTCACAATGTTGTGCTACCATCACCATTGTCCATTACCAAAACTGTGCAATCAACCCAAATAGAAACTCTGTACAGTTTAAGCATTAACTTTCCATTCCCTACCCCCAGCCCAGCTTCTCGTAATCAATATTCTAGATTCTGACTCTATGAATTGGCTTATTCTAATTTTTTCTTATTGGTGAGATCATATAGTATTTGTCTTTTTATGTCTGGCTTATTTCACTCAACATGATAGTTTCTAGGTTCATCCATGTTGTAGCATGAATCAGAACTTCATTCATTTTTAATGCTGAATAATATTCTATTGTATTATATACCTCATTTTATTTATCTATTCATCAGTTGCTGGACACTTGGGTTGCATACATCTTGAGCATTTGTGAATAATGCCACAAGTGAATATCAGTATGCAAATACTTGTTTGATTCCCTGCTTTCAATTATTTTGGTATATACTTAGAAGTGGGATTGCAGGGTCTTATGGTAATTATATACTTAGCTTACTAAGGAACTGCTAAACTGTCTTCCATAGCAGCTGCACCATTTTACGTTACCAACAGCAATAACTGAGTGTTCCTATTTCTCTGCATCCTCTCCAACACCTGTAGTTTTCTGAGTTTTTTAAGTTATTTTTTTAATAGCAGCTATCCTTATGTGTTTGAGTCCTCTGCCTATTCTTAAAAAGGGTTCTTTAATGGATTCTTTGTCTTTTTATTGTTGAATTGTAGGATTTCTTTATATATTCTAGATATTAAACCCTATGGGATATGTGGTTTCCATATATTTTCTCCCATTGAGTAAGGCTGTATTTTCATTTTCTTGAAAAGTCATTTGATGCACAAAGGTTTTTAATTTTCATGAGGTCTCGTTATTTATTTTTCCTTTTGTTGCTTGTGCTTTGGGTGTAAAGTCTAAGAATCCATTGCCTAACACAAGATGCTGGAGATGCTTCAATATATTTTCTTCTGAACATTTTGTAGTCCTAGTTCTTATATTTAGGACTTTGATCATTTTGAGTTAATTTTTTAATATGGTGTGAAACATGGTTCCTCTTTCATTCTTTACATATGGATATGTACCAGCATCATTTGTTGAAGAGACTATTCCTTTCCAATTGAGTGGACTTGGCAGCTTTGTCAAAAATCAGTTGACCACAGATATGAGAATCTATATCTGAACTCTCAGTTCGATTCCATTGGTCTATATATCTATCCTTGTTCCAGGACCATGCTGTTTTGACCATGGTAGCTTTATAATAAGTTTTAAAGTCAGAAAGTGTGAGTACTCTAACTTCATTCTTTTTTTTTTTTAAGATGATTTTGGCTATTCAGGGGCACTTACCCTTGCAAATAAGTTTGATGATTGGCTTTTGAATTTCTGCAAAGTAAGCTGTTGGAATTTTGATTGGGATTGCATTGAATCTGTAAATTTGCTTTGGGTAGAATTGATATCTTAACAATATTTGGTCTTTTAATTAATGAACAGAAAACGTCTTTCCATTTATTTAGGTCTTCTTTGATTTCTTTTAACAATGTTTTGTAATTTTCTCTATATTATTCTGTTACATCCTTAGGTTTATTCCTACATATTTAATTATTTTAGATGCTATTGCAAATGAAAATTTTCTTTCTTGATTACTTCTTCCACATATTCATGATCATGGTATATAATTCTATACAAAATGGTGTATTTACTATGCAAAATGCTTTTGTGTAGAAACAATACTGATGTTTAGGTGTTGATCTTGTACCCTGCTACTTTGCCGAATTCATTTATTAACTCTAGGAGATCTGTCATAGATGTTTTTGGGACTTTCTATATATAGGAGTATGTCATCTGCAAATAGTGAAAGTTTTACTTCTTCCTTCCTAATTTGGATGGCTTATTTCTTTGCCTTACCTAATTGCTCTGACTTGAACTTCCAGTACAGTGTTGAATAATAGTGGTAACAGTGGGCATCCTTGTCTTCTTCCAAATCTTAAAGGGAAAGATTTCAGTCTTTCACCATGCTGGATTTTTGACAAATGCCTTTTCTACCTCAATTGAGATGATCCTGTGTTTTTTACCCTTCGTTCTGTTAATGTGTGTATTACATTAATTGATGTTTCTTATGCTGAACCACCCTTGCACAACTGGGATAAATCCCACTTGAACATGGATGTATAATTCTTTTAATATGCTGTTGGATTCAATTTCCTAGTATTTTGTTGAGGATTTTTGCATCTGTGATCATAAGAGATATTATTGGCTGTAATTGCCCATTCTTTTTTGTAAAATTTTTTATTAGAGAAGCTGTGAGCTTACAAAACAATCATGCATAATGTGCATAAATCACATATATCACCTCTCTACCAACACCTTTCATTGTGGAATATTTATTACAGATTATGAAAGAACATGATCAGACTATTACCACCAACTGTGGTCCATCGTGTGCATTTGTTATATGTTTTCCATATATTTCCTATTATTAACACTATGTATTGGTATTGTACATTTGTTACAGTTCATGAGAGAACACTGATATTTGTACTGTTAACCACAGTCTATCATCCACCACATGGTTCACTGTATTCTACAGTCCCCTGCCTTGTACATTCTATACAAAGTGTACACTCAGTACATCACGTTCAACACAGAGTTCTGCAGTCGTCGCCCCACTAAACCTTTAAACATTTTCCTAAGTCCAAAGGAAAAAATCCCATATCCTATTATTGATCCTTAGTGTTGATATATAGTACCTTCTTTGACACTGATGCAAGAATATTACAATATTGCTGTTATAGTCCATAAGTTACACTAATTGTATTTTCCCATGCATCACTATATTCTTAACACCTTGTAATGGTGACATACATTTGTTCTAGTTCATGGAAGACCATTCTTGTATTTGTATTATTAACAACAATCCTCATCTATCTCTGGTTTTACTGTGTTATTCAGTCCCTAGATTATTCTCTAGCTTTCTTTCAGTTGACAAAATTTTTTTTTTTTTTAAAGTTTAATTTCCATTTTATTTGTTTTTTTCTCCAGAAAGTAGTATTCCTTCAGTCTTTAAGGACTCAGCTTCGTGGAGCAGCACCCGCAGGTCTAAATCGGGGTGGGGGTGTTCAGTCCTTCCGGGCTTCACGAGAACGATTTCTGACAACCTTGCTGTGAATAGCACAACTCACGCAGTAATGTAGTTTCACATACAGCTTAGGAAGCACATAAGCGTCGAAAACACTTGCTTCGGAAATGTCCCTGACGGCTGCGGCCTCTACTATATTTCGAATGACGAACTTCTTAATGGCCTTATCCTTGGGCACGCAGCAGGTGCAGTTCATGCAGGGAATAGGCTGCATGTGGCTGCGGCCCTTTTTGGCACGACCGTTGTTCCTTCTTTTCTTTGTCATCTCGGAAGCGACAACCCTATTTATAAACCAGCCATGTTAGTTTTATTCACTATAATGTGTTACCATCATCTCCGTTCCACACTTTTACAGTATGGAAATATCATTTTAATGATATTTCAGTGTAATTGAAAATTCTACTTACATCAGTACTCCTTCTCAGTCCTTTTCCTATCTCCTAGTAACCTGTACTCTAAATTTTAACTCCATGCATTTTAGTTCACATTGTGAGACCATACAATATTTGTCCTTTTGTGTCTGGCTTATTTCACTTAGCATAATGTCCTTAAAGTTCATCCATGTTATCATATGTGTCCCAATTTCATTCTTTCTTATTGCAGCATAGTATTCCATCATATGTATATACCACATTTTGTTTATCCATTCACTGGTTGATGAACATTTGGGTTGTAGCCATCTTTTGGCAATTGTGAATAATGCCACTAAGAACATCGATGTGCATATGTCTGTTTGCATCCATGTCCTCAGTTCTTCTGGATATATTCCTAGTTAGAGGGATTGCTTTTTAAGGAACTGCCAAATTGTCTTCCACAGAGGTGTTACCATTCTTTATTCCCAACAACAGTGAAGGAGTGTTTCTATTTCTCCACATCTTCTCCAGCACTTCTTGTTTTCTGATTTTTAATGATGCTCATTCTATGAGGTATGAGATGATATCTCATTATAGTTTTGATTTGTATTTCCTTAATAGCTAATGATATTGAAGATTTTTTTCATGTGCTTTCCCACCATTTAGCTTTCTTCCTGGGAGAAATGTCTAACTCTTTTGCCTATTTTTAAATTGGATTGCTTGCTGGCTTATTGTTGAGTTGTATGAGCTCTTTATGTAGCATGGAAATCAAATTCCTATCAAATATTTTCTCTCATTGAGTAGGTTGCCTTTTCACCTTCTTTTTTTTTTTAATTTTTTTTTTTTTTAAAGATACTTAGATTACATAAATGTTACACAAAAGATATAGGGATTCCCATATGCCCCATGCCCCACACCTCCCACAGCCTCCCACATAAACATCCTTTATTAGTGTGGCACATTCATTGCGATTGATAAATGCATCCTGGTGCTTTGCCATTAAGCATGGACCATAGTTCACACTGTAGTCTACACTCTCTCCCACACAGTTCTGTATGTTATGTGATGATATAAAATGGCATATATCTGTTATTGCAACATCACTCAGGACAATTCCCAAGTCCTGAAAAAGCCCCCATTTTACAACTGTTTTCCCTCTCCCTGTCCTCAGAGCCTCCAGTGTCCATTGGCCCCACATCAATGTTGTAATTTCTTCCATTGCTAGAATCACAATATGACTATAGTAGAATTCCAGTAAGTCCACTGTAGTCCATAGCTCTGCCCCTAATCCCGAGGATTCTGGGATGGTGACATCCACTCCATCTCTAATTGAGAGGGGGGCTTATATTCCATGGGAAAGATGGATGGGACTCTCCTGCTGCATCTGCAGACTCTCTCCATTCCCTGGTATGGCCTTTGTCCATCGTTATCTCCCCACCAGTTGTCCTGGGTGAGTCCAATGAGCTGTGGAGTAGGTGTTGCAACTCTGCTGAGGTTCCAGGCCCAGCTGGCACATGGACAGCCCAAAAACTCGAGTCTCTGGATGTACACCTACAAACTCCAGCAGCAAGGTATAGCTTTAAATAGAAGGGGCAGATGAGCCATGTGCAGGGAAGACATACTTGAGTACAACTCTGTCACTCTCAGGAGCACAAACTACAAAGTAGGGCCCACTGGCAAGGCATCAAACTCCGGAGCTATCCGCCATGACCATATGACCTGGGTGTCTCCAGAGCCCTCAGGAGCCCCACTATTTGGTGTAATATCCACTTTGGAAGTCTATGAGATCCTGCTGAGATGTGCATAAGCATTACCTCTGAGATGACCTTCCAACTCACTTTGAAGTCTCTTAGCCATATAAACTCATTTGTCTTTACCTTTTCCCCCTTTTATTCAAGGTCTTTTTCCAGTTGCGTTGCTAGTTGGTGTTTGGTAGCAATCCCTGGGTGCCAGAGATGCTCATCCCCAGGAGTCATGTCCTACACTGGGGGGAAGATAATGCATTCATATGCTGAGTTTGGCTTAGAGAGAGGCCACATTTGAGCAACAAGGAGGCTCTCAGGCATCCCATAACAAGAGCAAAGGCTCATAAGCCTAGTCATCAATATCAAGGGCTCATCAGTGGATCATCCTCCTTTGCCAATAACTGCCCCTGCACTTGGGGGACTGTTGCTGCTCCCTTAGAGAATGTGGCAGAGCTCTCAAGGATGGGAATTCAGTATTCTCTCAGTTATTCTGTGAGCTCCACCCACTGTGACAATGCCCCGTGAACATTTGAACATTTTTATATATCTTATATGTATGCTCAGGTGGATTCCCTCCCATGGATCCCCCATCATTGACACCCCACACCACCGATCCTCCCCCACCCCAGTTGTAAACTTTCTGTGATCAAAAGCTTCCTCAAAAATGAAGCAATTACAGTAGCCAAATATAATTAATAGGGAAATGTAACAATAATGATAAGTTTAAATATGAAAAATAAAATACATAAAAAAATTTTTAAACTAAAAATAAAATAAAATTAAAAGATTGGGATATTTTTAAAAAATGAAAAATGTTTTTTTAAAAAATTTGTTTTTTGACATTTTGCCTTTCATCACCACATTATGTGGTATCCTGTCTGTACTGTGGCACCTTACCTCACTCATTACTTCATTTTGTTTTCAAAGTTTTAAGTCACAGCAAGTCATATACAGAATACAAGAGACTCTCATATACCCAACATCCTCCCCCTTTCCTACCCCCATATTAATACCTTTTTATATGTGTATGGTACCTTTGTTATAACTGATATACAAATAATGAAACATAGCTACTTAACATGGTCAATGGTTTACATTATGGTTTACATTTTAGACTGTGTACACTTTTATAAATTTTGATGATATTTACCATGTCCTGTGACCATCATTGTAAGATCATATAGAATACTTCCACTGCCCACTAAATGCCCACTGTTCAATCTGTCCTATTCCTCCCTCCCCCTCCCCTTGGGGCCCACGGCTACCCCCTGGCTTCACTCCTTGTGATGACAAGATTCATAGTTACATGCAACAAGTCTGAGGTCTTGACACACTGGTTTGTCCTCCCCCATTAGGAATCGCCCATCCTCTCGAGAAACTCCCGCCTGTCTATTTGTGAAGAAGTCAGTCCTCCCGAGGATGGGAGTCCAACTCCTTCCCACTCATTATGTGAGTCCACCCACTAATACAACATATTATGACAGAATGATCACTCACACACTCCCTAGAAGCCTACTCAAGGTGTGCCCTGTCCCAAATGCCCCCGCATCCAACCTTAAACCAGTAACCCATCATTGTCATATTGTGATAAGAGCATTCCCAATTTTGTACTTTCAACCACATACCCGCCAATCCCCGAGTTCACTTGGTCCCCCTCCCAACCCTCCCCCCCAGTACCCTGGACCTTCCAACCCACCCTTCCCAATCTACCCATCTGTCAATTTTGCACCACCCAACCCAATAATATCACTACCCTCCTGTCATATCCCTTCAATACACAAACACTTTTATCTTACCATAGATTACATCTGTATGGGTGTTGGCTCACAACCTTCTTCTCTCTGTTTCTTTTAAACCAATCTTCCAGACAATAGCTCTCTGAGTTTGCTCAGATTGCTTAATTCATATCTATGAGGTCATGTACTGTTCATCCTTCAATGTCTGGCTTGCTTCACTCAACATAATGCCCTCAAGATTCATCCATGTTATCTCGTGTGTTAACACTTTATTCCCTCTTACAGCTGAATAATATTCCATTGTATGTATATACCACATTTTGTTTATCCATTCTTCTGTTGATGGACACCTGGGTTGATTCCAACTTTTGGCAATAGTGACTAATGCTGCTATGAACATTGGTGTGCATATATCTGTTCATGTCTTTGCTTTCAGTTCTTCTGGGAATATACCCAGCAGTGGAATTGCTGGATCATAAGGAAGTTCTGTAGTTTTTTGAGGAACTGCCAATCTGTCCTCCACAATGGCTGGACCATTCTACATTCCCACCAGCAGTGGATGAGGGTTCCCTTCCTCTCCAAGACTTATAATCCACTTTTTTTTTAATAGCCACCACTCTAATGGGTGTAAGATGGTATCTCATTGTAGTTTTGATTTGCATTTCCCTAATAGCCAGTGATGTTCAGCATCTCTTCCTGTGCTTTTTAACCATTTGTATTTCTTCCTTGGAGAAGTGTCTTTTCAGGTTGGCTGCCCATTTTTTAAATGGGTTGTTTGTGTTTTTATTTTTGAAGTGTATGATTTCTTTATATATGCAGGATTTAGGCTATTATCAGATATATGGTTGCCAAATGTTTTCTCCCATTGGATAGGCTGCCTTTTTACTTTCTTGATAACATCCTTTGAGGTGCAAAAGTTTTTAATTTTGAGGAGATCCCATTTATTTTTTCTTTCGCTGATGGTGCTTTTGAGTGTGAAGTTCATGAAACCATTTCCTATCACAAGGTCCTGTAGATGCTTCCCTACATTATCTTCCAAGGTCTTTATAGTCTTGGTTCTTATATTTAGATCTTTGATCCATCTTGAATTGATTTTTGTATAAGCTGTGAGATGGTGTTCCTCTCTCATTCTTTTGGATATGGATATCCAGTTCTCAAGCACCACTTGTTGAAGAGGCCATTCTCTCCCAGATGAGTGGGCTTGGTGACCTTGTTGAATATCAGATGACTGTATATGTGAAGATATATATCAGAATTCTCAATTTGGTTCCATTGGTCAGTATGTCTATCCTTGTGCCAATACCATGCAGTTTTGACCACAGTAGCTTTGTAGTATGTTTTAAAGTCAGGTAGTGTGATACCTCCAATTTCATTTTTCTTTTTCAATATGTCTTTGGTGATTCGGGGCCTCTTACCCTTCCAAATAAATGTTGTAGTTAGTTTTTCCAATTCAATAAAAAATGCTGCATTGATTTTTATTGGGACTGCATTAAATCTGTAGATTAGTTTTGGCTGTGCTTCCTGTACATGTACATCCATCTCCCTCAATAGGATTGGGAAGTTTTCAGCCTTTATTTCCTCCTACACTCCTTCTGTCCCCTTTCCCTTCTCTTCTCCCTCTGGGATGCCTTTAGTGCGTATGTTTGTGCGTTTTGTGTTGTCATCCAAATCCCTAAGTCCTTGCTGGATTTTTTCTGTCTTTTTATCCATCTGTTCTACTATCTGTTTGATTTCAAATGTACTGTCTCCCACATCACAAATTCTTTCCTCTGCCTGTTCGAATCTACTGTTATGTGCTTCCAGTGTGTTTTTGATTTCTTGGATTGTGCCGTTCATCACTATCATATCTGTTATCTTTTTATGTATGTTTACAATTTCTTCAGTATGTTCTCCCAGTGTCTTCTTAATATCATCTTCCTTCACTTCATTAAGTTGGTCCATGATATTTGTTTGGACAGCTTTGATTAGTTGTTCAATGTTCTGCATCTTTTCATGGTTTTTAGTTTGTTCATTGGGCTGAACCATGTTTTCCTGTTTCTTAGTGTGATTTGTATTTTTTTTTTTTTTGTTGCCCTCTGGTCATCTTTTTATCTTGTTGGGTTTATTCAGTTGATTAGCTTCTCTCTTTACTCTGTGGTTTTATTTAATTGTTGTTTGTGTGTGTGTGTTAAGTTTTCTCTTTGACACTGTTCTTCTTATTCTTTTTCATTGCTGTTGTCTCTGTTCCCTTGGAGGAAAAAAATTAGGGCTAGAGAAAGTGAAAGAGGTAAGAAAAGTAAAACAATAATAGTAATAATAATAGTAACTGTTAGAAAAGGACTGTTTAAGACCTTGGAAAATGAATATTTAATTCATGTAAGCAGTGTAGAGTAATAGGAATAGAAAAGTGGGGTACCAACAATGAAATGGGAAACTAAATAGAGAAAAATATATAGACTTAATTAAAAGGCCAGCATGATGGAGGAGAGAGGGAAAGAGAAAAGACAAAAAGAAAAAAGTTAATAAAAGAAAGAAAACAGGATAGATGAGGTAGAAATAAAAAGCAGAAAAATTGGGGACTAAACAGAGAGGTGGAATGTAAGAACAACAGAAAGCAGAAGTCAAAATGATGAGGGAAAGAAAAGAGATAGCCTTGGCATACAAAATCGATATGCACAGAAAAGGGGAAATCAAGGAAGAGGAAACACAGTTACCAAGAATCAAGCTAGCAGTACCTTGAGGAATTTATCTCTTCATCCAACTCCCTCCAGATTGATGCCCTGAAGCCTCCTACTCTGTCAGTTCCCAAAACAGGTCACTCAGGCAGGATCTTGCCCCTACTCAACTGTTTTTTGTGAGAGAGATCTGCCTATGTTCCTTTGAAAGAAAAAAAAATTAAGACCAGATAAAAGGAAAGAGATAGGAAGACAAAAAGAATAATAGTAATGGTATTAGTAAATGGCAGGAACACAAACATACAAGACCTATGTAATTGAAAAATTAACACAAGTAAGAAGCACAGAGGAATAAGATTAGGAACGTGGAATTGAAGCAATGAAACAAGAAACAGAACAGAGAAACAAATATGTGGAATGAATTAAAATAGTGGAATGGTGAGAATAGGGGATTAGAAAACAGAAGAGAGAAAGAAAAAAGTAAAAAAAAGAGAAAGTATAAGAGAAAAAGAGAGAGAGGGAGAAATACAAACAAGAAAAATTGGAGGGAGGCGGCTGTGGCTCAATCAGTAGGGCTCCCGTTTACCATATGGGAGGCCCCGGGTTCGGTTCCCGGGGCCTCCTCGTGGGGGTAGGCCTGCCCGCACGGCGTGGTTGGCTGACCCAGCGGGCACAAGCAGCAAGGGGGGGATAAATGAATAAATAAATAAAATCTTTAAAAAAAAAAAAGAAAAAGAAAAATTGGAAACCAAATAAAAGTGGTGGAATGAAAGAACAATGGAAAACTGAAGGTATAAAGATGAAGGAGTGATAAGAAATAGCATAGGTAGAATAGATTAGTAACCAAAAGAATAAAAGAAAGACAAAAAATAAACAAGCAGAGACAGAAAAGGAGGGGATACAAAACAAGCAAGAAACAAGACAGCAGCAACTCATTTTTTAAAAAAAGGAGACAGAAGAAGAAAATAATAATAAACACAGAAAAACAGCCTTCTTTCTTAGATTCCTAAGGATCTTCTCGGGCTGCTAGTGTTCCTCAATCACTCACCCTGCAGCCTGTCCTCTGCTGGTTTTGACTGAGTTTTAGTGAGTAAAGTAAGGGAAATAAAAGAAAATGAACTTTTTTTAAAAAAATAAGAGATTCAATTAAAGCCTAATACAAAGAAATATCTTTATGTTCCTTGTCATAAAGTTTCAGCTGGATGCATGATAACCTGGTGAATCTCTTCTCAAGGAATAGCAAGGAATTGAACTAGGGACCTCATGTATGATAGGCAGGAATTCTCCCACTGAGCTATTCTCAGTCCTTAGGTTAACTAGCCTTTCAGAAGGCTATCCATCCACCCCTTTTCCCTTGGGCAGGTTAGAGCCCCGGCAGTCAGCTGGAGTGGTGCTGATCACCACCTGTCTCTGCCTCCACACTGATGTAATTAATTCCTCTTTACCTAGATGGTTGGGCATGACCGCCAGCCTGGGACGATCCCCCTCCCCTCTCCCTGTGGAGGCGGGATCCCTTCTGATATTCAAAGGGGCCCAGCTGGCTAAACTTGCTGCAAAAAAATCACTCTCCGCTCTCCCAGACCCTTATTCCTCACAGGGAATCTGCAGTCACGCTCCCATTTGGAGCCGGGAGCTGGGTCTTCACCTAGTCTGTCCACCCTGAGGCCCGGGTATGTGTGCCCCTTCCAGCCACTGAGGTAAGTAACCCCTAATTATTCCTGGCTTCCCTCTCTGTCCAGTACCCTCCTCGATGATTCAGAGCACTTCCTTTGGAGGTAGACATCTGCTCTACTCTCAGTTAGATACAATTCACCAGGAGTTTTACCCTCACTTAATATCTGGGGGGTGGGGGAGAGGAGCCCTTCCCAGCAATCGGGAGGTTTAATAACTCACTATTACTTGTTTTGGCTTCTTTGTGTCTCTGACTCTCGCTCTTTTGGGAATTGGTAAGCAGTGTCCTGGTTTGCTGTACCCCAAAGAAGGTCCCCACGGCAGCCTCTGGTTTTTTCTTTGTTGTTTTAGTGAGAGCTAAGATTTATATTTCTAACCCATGGGCCATGTTCCCACAATCTTCCCTTTTCACCTTCTTGACAAAGTCCTTTTGAAGCACAAAAACTTTTAAGTTTTAGGAGATCCCATTTATCTATTTTTTTCTTTGCTTGGTTGTGCTTTGGGTGTAAGTCTTAAGAAACCATTGCCTTCCACCAGGTCTTGAAAATGTTTCCCTACATTTTCTTCCAGGAAGTTTATGGTTATTGCTTTTATATTTATGTCCATCCATTTTGAGTTAATTCTGGTATATAAGGCATGAGATATACAGGTCCTCTTTCTTTCTTTTGGATATGGATATCCAGTTCTACCAGTACCATTTGTTGAATAGACTGTTTTGATACAGCTAGGTGGGCTTGTCAGTCTTGTAAAAAATTACTTGACCATAGATTATGAGGGTCTGTTTCTGAACCATTAGTTAAGTTCCATTGGTCTGTATGTCTATCTTTATGCCAGTACCATGCTGTTTTTACCACTGTTGCTAGGTAGTATGGATTAAAGTCCAGAAAGGAAAGTCCTCCAACTTTGTTCTTCCTTTTTAAGATGTTTCTGGCTATTCAGGGCTGTTCACTCTTCCAAATAAATTTAATAATTGAGTTTTCCATGTCTTTTAGAAGAAGCTGTTGGAATTTTTATTGAGATTGCATTGAATCTGTATATCAGTTTGGGTAGAATTGACATTTTAATGATATTTAGCCTTCCCATCCATGAACACGAATGTTCTTCCATTTATTCAGGTATTCTTTGATTTCTTTTAGCAGCACATTGTAGTTTTCTGAATACAAGTGCTTTATTTCCTTTGTTAAGTTTATTCCTAAATATTTTATTTTTTTAGTCGCTATTGTAAACAGAATGTTTTTCCTGACTTCCTTCTTAGATTGCTCATTACTAGTGTATAGAAACACTACTGATTTTTACCTATTAATCTTGTATACTGCCACTCTACTGAATTCATTTATTAGCTCTAGTAGGTTTTTTTGTAGATTTTTTAGGATTTTCTCGGTATTGTATTATCAGCAGATAGCAAAAGTTCTAGTTCTTCCTTTCCTATTTTGACTTTTTAAAATTTCTTTTTCTTGCCTGGTTGCTCTAGCTGGAACCTGTAGCACCATATTGAACAAAAGTGGTGACAATGGGCATCCTTGTCTTGTTCCTGATCGCAATGGAAAAGCTGTCTTTCACCATTGAGTACAATGTTAGCTGTGGGTTTTTCTATATGTCCTATTATCATGTTGAAAAGCTTTCCTTTGATTCCTATCTTTGGAGTGTTTTTATCAAGAATTTATGCTGGGTTTTGTCAAATGCCTTTTCTGCATCAATCAAGATGATATGTGATTTTTTTTTTCTTTGATTTATTAATATGGAGTATTACACTGATTGATTTTCTTGTGTTGAACCACCCCTGCAATGCCTGGGATAAAACCTAGTTAATCATGATGAATAATTATTTTAATGTGTTGTTGGATTTGATTAGTGAGTATTTTGTTGTGGATTTTTGCATCCATATTCATTAGGGGAATGGGTGGGTCTGTAATTTTCTTTTTTCACAATATCTTTATATGGTTTTGGTAATAGGGTGATATTGGCTTCATAGAATATGTTTAGTATTGTTCCTTATTCAATTTTTTGGAAGAATTTGAGAAAGATCTTCTTTGATTGGTAAAATTAACCTGTGAAGCCATCTATTCCTAGGCTTTTCATTTGGGGACATTTGAATGACTATTTCAATCTCTTATGCTTGGTTGTCAAGTTCTTCCATTTCATCTAGGGTTATTGTACATTAATTGTGTGTTTCTAGGCATTTGTCCATTTCATCTACATTGTCTAGTTTGTTGTCGTGCATTGCATCTACATTGTCTAGTTTGTTGTCGTGTAGTTCATAGTATCCGTCTTGGTGGATTAACCTTTTTATTAATAGATAGTGTCCTTTGTCTCTTATAACAGCTTTTGACTTAAAGTCTATTTTGTCCAATATTAGTATAGCTACCCTAGTTCTTCTTATATATTATTTGCACGGATTATCTTGTTCCATCCTTTCACTATCCACCTATTGGTGTCTTTGGGTCTAAGGTGAGTCTCTTGTATACAACATGTAGTTTGATTGTGTTTTATCCATTCTGTGTCTTCTGACCGGGGAGTTTAATCTATTAACATTCAATGTTATTACTGTAAAGGCAATTCTTATTTTAGCCATTTTGTCCTTTGGTTTTTTTGTTGCTGTTGTTTTTTTATAATTTTTTTTTTTTTTAAAGGATACCTTGAGTACATAAATATTATACCAGAAATATAGGGATTCCCATATGCCCCACTCCTCACACCTCCCACACCCTCCCACATAAACATCCTTCTTTAGTGTGGCACATTCATTGCAATTGATAAACACATCCTGGGGCTTTGCCATTAAGCATGGAGTCCTTTGGTTTTTATATGTCACATTTTTTTTGTCTCCTTTTTCTTTTATTGAAGCCTCCTTTTATGTATAGTTGATCTCTCCTGATAGACATCACTGACTTCTTTCTCCTTTTTGTTTCTGTGTATATTTTTAAATACTTTCTTTGTCTTTACCCTGGGGTTTATATTACACAACTTATGTCTATAACGTGCTAATTTGAAAAGATATACCAACCTAGCTTCAGTAGCATACACTCTCTGTTCCCATATCCCTCTGCTTCCTGTCTTTATGTTGTTTTTGTCTCACATTACCTCTTCATACTTTGCAAGTCCATTATCAGGAAATATAACTATTTCTTATTCAATTGTATTCTAACTTTTATAGGAATTAAAGACTCGAATATATTTAGTATGCAGTCCTTTTGGGTTTTGCATTTAACCATTTAGGTTACTTTTGATGAAGAGCTTCACATCTTCCCACTGCTCCAAGCCACTCTCTCCTGTCTTTTCCATTCAACCCAAACAATTCCCTTCAGCAGTTCTTGCAGGGCAAGTCTTTTTTGATGAACTCTCTCAGTTTCTGTTTATCTGTGAAGGTTTTATATTCTCTCTCATTTTTGAAAGATAGTTTTGCTGCGTGATGAATTTGGTGCTGACAGTTTTTCTCTCTCAGCACCTTAAATATATCATACCACTGCCTCCTTTCCTCCATGATTTCTTATGATAAATCGGCACTTAGTCTCATTGAGGATCCCTTGTATATGATGAATAGCTTTTCTCTTGCTATTTTTACGATTCTCTTTAATCTTTGGCATTTGACTTTCTGATTAATATGTTCCTCAGAGTAGGTCTCTTAAGGATATTCTGTTTGGAGTATGTTGTGCTTCATGGACAACTCTTTCTTTCGTAAGAGTTAGGAAATTTTTGAACAATTATTTCCTCAAATATTCTTTCTTTTTTTTTTTTTTTTTTTTTTTTTTATTATGGGTAAAAATCAAAATTCTCACAATACATACAAACATTTGTAAAATGATATATAAATATATATGCATATATGTGTATTTGCTTACAAAAATGTTATTTTATATATATATATATACATATATTTTAAGAGGTGCTTAGATTACCTAAAGTATTATACGGAACCCACTCGGATTCCCATGTTGCCCACCTCCCATACCTCCCACCACATCCAACACAAACATCTCCCATAGTGTGGCCCACCAACCTCAATGAACTTACACCTCCTGGAGCCTTGCCACCAACCATAGACCACAGTCTTTCTATCCCTTTTCCCTTCTCTTCTCCTTATGGGCAACCCATAATGCTATGTTTGTACACTTCATGCTGTCACTCAAGTGCTTGAAACACTGCTCAGTTTTTCCTGTTCTTATTCCTATCTGTGCTTTTGACTATGTGATTTTGATTGTCCTGTCTTGTTTACTGATTCTTTCTTCTGCATGTTCCAACCTGCTATTTATGCCTCTAGTGTATTTTTAATCTCCATTACTGTGCCTTTGATCCAAATAGTTTGTTTTTTTAAAACTTTTGAATTCTTCTTTTCGCTCACATATTTTCTTCTTAATATCATATAGCTCTATATCCACTATAAGTTTATTTCTATCCATATTTTCTTTCATCTCCTTTAATTGGGTTAAAAGATTCATTTTTTGATTAGTTGTTCCAAAGTTTTAATTTATTCTCTTTACTGATCCATATCTTCCTCTTTCTTAGTATGGCTTATAATTTTTTGTTGATGTTTGGGCATTTGATTATTTTTATATGCTAACCCTAAAGGTCAGTTTCTACTTCTTTCCTAGGGATTTATTGATATGCTTTGTGTTAGGACTCTTGACACTTGGTCCAACTTATTCTAGACCTTCTAGAGTAGTAGAAATTCTGTAGTAGTTCAGATTTTCTCAGGTCTTCTGCACCTGATTTTTGCCCTGTATATGTGATACAACTTTTAAGATTTCCTTTTCATTTGCACTTTCCTCATCTCCAGGAGAGAGGTTCCTTTCCTCTGTTCCTTCTACAAGAACCTTAATCTATTCTGTTTGTTTTGTTGCAGAATTTTCTCCCCAGCTCCTATAATTTGTTTAAATTCTCCCTCACTCATTACCTCCTTTTCATGACACTTTTCGGTTTGGAGACCCATCCTGTCTTACAGGAGTTTAATTTTCCACTTTTTTTCCCAGGAGATTTTTCTGCCTCTGGCTATCCCACCCTGGGGAATCAGATAGGGTTATTTCAGAAAGGTCCATTTTGTGTTTATGTGGTCCAGCAAACAGAGACTAGATTGAGTATGTGCACCTCTTGCCAACAGTTCTGCCATGGTCTCTTTTATTTCCTGGGGGCTCTATTGAATGTAACATTCCTTAGTCACTTTTCTTCCACCCTGGGTATCTGCCGACTTGGTTCCTTGTGCCCGGATATGTGTCTGGTTCTAATTCACTGTTGTGAGTGGCTCTATTGTCTGCATCCATGGCAGGAAGCACTCGGGCCATGCTGCCTCTATGCAGCACTTATGGTGTGTGGAACCAAGTGAGAGAGAGGGTTCTGGACTGGTAGGGCTACGACATAAATCTCCTGCCTGTTTAATTTTGGTATGCATTAAGGAGTTGAAATATAATAGGCAGACTAAAATTTATGACCTTGTGAAAATTTTTGAAGAATTGATGAGATCAGAATGGATCCAGAGGCTTTTTTAAAATTTTTGAACAGACAGAAGAGGTAAAGATACAAGAGAGACAATGAATGTGGCTGTTTGGAGGTCCAAGGTAATGTTGATATTGGGAGGTCATATATCACTGGAATGGTCAGGCTAGGACAATCTTTCAGTACAGTAGTCTCAGAGGTCTGTGATGTATGCTGCTGACCTGTTTTTTCATACATGTTTTGAGAAACACCTGAGTCACATAGAGTTGAGTGAGGCAGCACCTGCTGATCGATTCTAAGTTCTCTATGATACCTGTTTAGTTCTGCAGAATGCTAAACTTTGCTGCAAGGTTCTTTGCCATTTTATTGAATAATAGTCCTATGACTTCTGTTTGGATAGAAAGCACTTCACACCTTAGCTGATGGGATCTTTCAACACTCAAAACAAGTTGTGAAATGAGTTCATAGATGAGAGGTAAATGAGGTTACCTGGGGAATAATCTGACCATATTTATGATATAAAAATGGCCTATCATGGATATTTCTTGCTTTATGATGAGTCTAAATTTCTTTGAAATTAGTATAAAAGAGTACTTTCATTATGAATGCTCAAGTGCAAATTGTATAATCACCATCTGGAAGTCATAATTACCAGTTTATTAGGAAATTTCCAGGTTACACCACACCACATCTTGTTATATTCCCTATAATGGAGCCTTATATATTCAATGTGGGTATGTATTTGAAAGTTCAGTAATCAGAATTATCTGACTTGAAACTCAAACAGTTTGAGCTTTCTGTAAACACTCACCACTTACTCAGTGACATCGTCTCAAGAATCCTACTCTGGACATTGGTAGAAATGTCCCTCTCTGAACCCAAATGTCTGTGATGTTTTAGGAGTCAGTGACTTTGAAAGATGTAGCTATAGATTTCACCCAAGAAGAGTGGGCCTTGCTGGACACATCCCAGAGAAAGCTGTTCAGAGATGTGATGTTGGAGAATATCAGTCATCTATCTTCAGTGGGTGAGTCTCTCAAATTTATCTATCCATGTATCTATCTAATCCATATTGCTTTATAAGTAAAGATATTTTTATACTTTATATAATATGTTTTATATTATGTAATAACATGTACAACTACGTAAAAGAAATTTACTTCTTATTACTTACATCTAGTTTTTCTCCCCACTAGAATGTAATCTTCTTGACCACAATTTCATGTCTTCCTTGCTACTCAATAGTCAATACTCAGAATAGTTCTCGGACCTCAATGAATATTTTCAGAAAGGATAAATAAATGGATTAAATATATTCTAAATAATTATTCTGCTGTATGGATTTGGTGTGGATTGAGACCATAGTAGTAAAAATAACAATCATATCCTTTTCCACATAAAACTTAGAATATTCTGAGGGAGCTTATGCTATTGGATACTTTTGAAAACAGTATTCAACTATTGTGGAAACCTACAATTTCTCCTTGTTTGTAAATAAGAAGGATTCTGCAGTCTATCTTTGAATGTGGGCATCAACATCCAGAGGTTCCTCACTGTATTTGGGTACAAGGCCAAGTCTTAACACTGTTTTCTGTGCCAAACTAAAAAATCCATTAATTTTTTTGTACAAACAGGACATCAAGTCTGCAAATCTGATGTACATTCCCAGTTGGAGCAAGGAGAGGTACTGTGGAGAAAAGGTATTGGATCTTTCCGAAACCAGAGATCAGGAACTCTAGGAACCTGTAGGTTCTTGGAATACCAACTGCAAATTTCCTTAAGTGAGTTATGTTTCCTGAAATGTAAGTGACAGTATTGGAGAAATTTTCCTCAGGTGTAGTCATTATTCCATATGCTTGTCAGTCTGGATTCAAGTGTCTTTAGCTTTGGGAAAATGGATATTCATGTGCTATGGGAGTTAAACTTTCACATAATGTGCCTTGGCCTCTTTGAAGGTTTTCCTTATCTTTACCTCCCCAACATACTATCTTTCTAAAGCAATTTTCCTTATATTTCATTCTTAAAAATCTCTTCTAATTGCCAATGTCATATGCATTTTCTACTGCTTATTATTTCCCAAATAAGTGTATTATTTGAAACAATTACAGGGCCATTGGTGACATTTCAACATTTTAATTTCTCTAATGCTAGTTTAGCATTTATTGTTTGTTAAATTGTTTTCAGGCTGGAAGAGTGATCTTAGAAAACAAGAAATGATATCCATCAAACAGATCTGCAGAAAAGACACATCTACTATCATGTCATTGGTAAGCTTCATGGGTATGAACCCTTGCTTCCCAAATGGCACCTGGGAATGGAATAAATTAGGAATTCAATACAATCATCTAAGTAAGTAAATTGGGTTTAAGTGCTAATCCAGAATATGTCTGTGATAATTTGAAAATTAACCTAAATGCAAAACCATAACCTAAGTTTTTATAAAACAATAATTACATAAACATAGCTCATATTCATAATCTTTAAAACAATATATAGTCTTCAAAATTGATGAGATAGCTCTGCAGCTGGGATGCTACAAAAGAGAGGATCTCTGTGCATGCGGGAAAATGACATTGTATATAACTAACATGGGAACAATTTTAATTAGAGACTATCGTTGAATGATTAGTTTAAAATTCATATGTAAAGAAATGAATAAATGGATGTATATGGATAAACTTTTTATAATGTCTCATCTACTTCCCAAAAGCAGAGATCTCATACTCAAAAGACTGGCTTTAAAAGTAGTGAATTGCCAGAAGATTTCACTCACAGATCTGGAGTGACTCAACATGCATTAATTCACATGGGAAGGAAACCCTATTTCAGCAATCTATTTGGAAAAGCCCTCAGCAACCAGTCAATTTTTAATCAACAAAAGCAAATTTGCACTGGGAGTAAATTGTATGAATTTCATCTAGTTGGTAAATCCTTTATTCAAAGCTCTGGCCATACATGTTACAATGGAACTCACATCAGAGAGAAACCATATGAATGCCAGTTTTGTGAGAAAACGTTTAGTAAAATTTCTAACCTTAGACTACATGAGAGAATTCACACTGGTGAGAAGCCATATGAATGCCATTTATGTGAGAAAACTTTCTATAAAATTTCTAATCTTAGACGTCATGAGAGAATTCACACCGGAGAGAAGCCATATGAATGTCATCTATGTGGAAAAGCCTTCAGTAGAATTTCTAACCTTAGACCACATGAGAGAATTCACACTGGAGAGAAACCATATGAATGTCATCTATGTGGGAAAGCCTTCAGTAGAATTTCTAACCTTAGACTACATGAGAGAATTCACAATGGAGAGAAACCATATGTCTGTCATCTGTGTGGGAAAGCCTTCACTCAATGTTCTACCCTGAAACAACATGAGAGAACTCACACTGGGGAGAAACCTTATGAATGTCATCTATGTGGGAAAGCCTTCACTCACTGTTCTTCTCTGAGACAACATGAGAAAACTCACACAGGAGAAAAACACTATGAATGCCATCTATGTGGGAAAGCCTTCACTCAATGTTCTTCCTTAAGACAACATGAGAAAACTCACACAGGAGAAAAACCTTATGAATGTCATCTGTGTGGAAAAGCCTTCACTCAATGTTCTTCCCTGAGACAACATGAAAAAATTCACACAGGAGAGAAACCCTATGAATGTCATCTATGTGGGAAAGCTTTCACTCAGTGTTCTGTCCTTAGACGACATGAGAGAACTCACACTGTAGAGAAACCATAAGAATATCATCTATGTGGGAAAATCTTAATCCATTTTTGTAATCTTGGGCAACATGTGAGAACTCAAGCTGGAGAGAATGCCTATGAGTGCCATACATGTGAAAATCTTCAGCCAGTGTTCTAACCTTAGATGACATGAGAGAACCCATACTCTAAATATTTTAAATATAGAAAATATTTCAGTCCTAGAGTGAACATTTAAACATACTAAGAGAACTCACCATACTGAAGAAAACACTGTTTCTAATCAATCTAGTAGAGTCATTAGTCATACTGACTACTTCATCAGTCTAAACCAATTCATACAGGAGAGAATTGATATAAATGCCACCTATGTAGCAAAGCTTTTAGTAGATGGTCTGATATACTACATGAGAGATCTCATAACACAAATGTAATGAAAATGGAAGAGTCTTCATCCACTGCTTTAATTGACTAACCAGATAAATCACACTTCTCTGAGAGAAATATTGTCTGTAATCAATTTGCCAATGCCTTAATTTAAAAATGTATCCTTTAGAAAATGAGTGAACTCCACAGGAGAGAAATGCTAGGTCTGTACTTTCTGTGCATCATCTCATTCAGCCAAGAACTAGTCTTGGTGTGAAGTAGAAAACTCAGCAAAATAAGAGAAAAGTCTTCACCAGGAGGACACAGCCCCAGATAATTCATGCTGAAGATGTTATTCAATGAAAAATCACACAAAATTATTTATTCTTACAGCAACACTTATAGACCAAGTGAGAATTTGCACGGTACAAAACTTATCAGTGTCATGAATGAAGGAATGTCTTCAGTGATCACTCATTCTTTAGCATTAATATTGTTACATTGAGGAGACATCAATCCTAAAGTCAATTTAGGAAAATCTTCAGCAAGGGATTTCACATCAGAAAACTCATAGTGGAAAATAAAATACTTTATATGGTCCTTGAGCATACAATTCAGCAAAGAACCAATAATTTTGAACAAGACATACTATTGAAATCATGTAGGGTAACAGTGTAGGATTGTGCAGTGATCTGGGCATTTTGAATGATGAATTTTGTAAGATGTAATATGAAGTGAGAATAACTCAATAGATTAGTACTTGTACGTAGGTATGCAACTAATATTGTTGCTGAAAATCTAATATGTTGACCACATTCTAGTTTTTTTAATACAATTATGAACATAAAGATTTGGATCAATCAGAAAATAACTTTCAATGTTAAGAAACAGAACATAAAATCATGATTCTTAGCTATTATCTTAGTGTTATATATGTTCATGGCAAGGATGAAAACAAACATGTATAAATAAGCACATTTTAGAAGTAGAGTCTGACGGTACATAAATATTCTTCTTTTAAAATTTTAAAAATACCATTTAATATTGCCACTAAGATTTAGAAAGGAATTAAAAATGAAACTATTTAAAATTAAATTAAAATAAAATGTGTCGGTCCTAGAAAATTTTGGATTCGTTGGCTAGAAAATTCCCCAGAATCTGGAATCTGGCAATATGTCAATATTAGAAATAAAAACAAACAAAGATAAAGTATATTGAATGTATTGGGGGTGTACAATTTTCAGTTTTCAGAAGGAAGGCACCTGCATCACCTCCAATTTGGAATTAGGAGGCCTTTCTGGTAATACCACTGCAGCCCAGACGACAATCCATCCAGGAGCGTGCGTTCCAGTAGGAAAAAAGGAAGAGTGGTTGGGTATATTGAGATTGGGATTTTGCAGTTGTTGACTAATCAAGCAACTCCCTTGTTCTCCACCCCCTTGAAGCTCGGAATTTCCCAACATATGTTCCACCACCTTGTTTCCCTTACACTGCAGTGTTATGTGCCCAAAAAGCTTTAGGTGTGGTCACTACTTAGTGAGTTGCTCTTTGGTGATGGCCTTTATGTAGTTGTTATTTGTGTGATCTCTCCCAGTGTCCTTTCACCCCATTGCTAATAGGTGATAAGGAGCATGAAATGTCTATGGGAGTGTGCCTATTGCTGGTTTACTTGTGGTGTAAATGAAGTACTTATATCTGGTTGAATTCTAGTTGGATATCTGAACACTTTACAGAGGTGTTTCTCCACAGCTATGACAGTGGTTCTAGCTGCCACATTGTGCATGAGAATTGCTGTCCCATATCCAGAGTATGTGTCTATGACAAAATTTATCAGCTTTGAGTTTTGCAGTTTCCTCCATGAACTAACAAACATGGATAAATACTGTCTGTGGGTATGTCTTTCATCATCCACTATATTGATGCACCTGTGGAGGCTTGTTATTTGTCACTTAGGCACCTGTAGCTAAGAAACCCGTGACGGTTTGCATCCCTTCTTTGCCCCTTCCACCATAATGAGGACATAGGGCTGCTGATCTCTGGTAGGAACCTGGAGTCCTTGGCTCCATCCCTAAGCATTCTTTTTAAAGGGAGTAAGATCAGGGAACAGACAATGGGATTATTCTCTCTATCAGACTCGACACACTCACAGAATTCTCTTCCTCACTGTCCTGGTCAGTGCACAGGGAAGCCTTAGCAACCTGTCTTCGTCAGACCTGGGCTGTGCCTGGGGCTTGTTGAGCAGCTCTGTGGAATTTTAAACCCTTCAGGTCTGTGAGCTCTCTTCCTCCTGCTCTTTGATGGCTTGTACCAGGACCTAACCTCTTACTTAAAGAGACCCTTTCTGCCCCATAATGTTGGCAGAGTTTTTCTATTGGTATCCCATCCATTTCAGCTTGTCTTTCCCCTATTTTAGTAACCAAAGTCATGTTGCCTTTTGGATATGGGCCCTGTCCCCTCCTTTGTCTTTCCTTGTTAGTTCTTTTTGTTCCTTTTATGGCCCTTCTGGCATGGCTTCCCATTGCTAGGCATCTGTCCCTCTGGCCCATCTCAGTGGAAACAGCTGACATGGTGTGCTGATACTACCCTAAAACTCTTAAGACATTGTGGTACATTTTTTTTCTACCCCTTCACCCACCACTGTCCCCAAGGACAAGAAAAATGACATGGAGATCTTCCCCTGGGGTGGCCTTTGTTTCATTAATACCTCCAGGGAACGACTGTCTCATCCACATCCTGACCAGGAATGGGATGATGTAGCCAAGTGACTTGTCTTTACCTGAAGGGCAGTAATGGCATATCATGAACAGTCTTCCAGGGGATTTTACTTTTTGGGAAGTCTCATGAAGTTGGGAATTTCACTTTCATTATCTCAACAACCCAGTCTAAGAGTAGCATGGGTTTGCCTCCATCCCTGTCCTGTGATTTTCCTCCATGCAGGCACAAATACATTGCAGCAGGTGGTCAGTGATAGCTTCCCCAGGAGTCATCTGAGTCTGTAATGCCCCCTCATCGAACAGATGCACTAATCAAGCCATGTGAAACTCCTTTCTTTTGCCCATATCTGTCTTTTAATTTCTGTGTTTCACTTTTGGTAAAAGACCTCATTTTGACAGTTTCATTTGAAACACCATGGTGGTTCTATTGAATGAAAATAAGGCTAACTTCAGATCTGCAGACAGCCCTGACCAGGTAAAACTCCTTGCACAGGGTCTTCAAATTCCCCTTGGGAGTCATTAAAAACTCTTCAGACTCCATTGGAGTCAGCAGTTGGTGTGGGAGGGTGCAGATGGCCAGTTCCACCTTCATCCACCACACTTTTGCACAGTTCATGTGGAGACTGCTTACATCTCACTTGAGCTTATGCAACTAGAGAGACAGCAACACCTCAGTCAATCCATCACTTCCCAGGGAGCTGGCACCACCCTGGGGTGACTGAACTGATGAATCCTAATGCCTGCACTGTGCCATAGAGTGCCTTGTTGGTGATCCTGCTTCATGCCCCAAACTGTTGTGGGAGATACACATATTACCACTTACAAGTTTCTCCATGCAAGTGTTAGGTTAACCAAGAAAACACAGATCTTATACAGGCACTGGATGGAACAAAGCAAGGTCAAGGTCACTAGTGGGCTTTGGTCCCCCATGGCCAGTGGGTCTTACTCCACAGGTGATGCTGGGAGACAGACCCTCTTGTGTGTACTATAGGCAAGGGACCTGGCTTCCTCCCCATCGAGAACAGATATAACCACAAGATTGGACCCGGTGCCATAAAATGCACATATTTGGTCAAGGAGTCTGTAGTGGTTATTTATATAATGCTCTGGGCAAAAGGGAAAGGAATGTTCCATCAGGCCACCATCTGCTAGGGCATGTGTTTTATCTCCAGGCACTCCTGAGAAAGAAATGAGTTCATAGTTATCCCATCCCAGGCACCAGGCCCACACATCTACTCCTAAGCACAGGGTTTATTTGTGGGTCAGAGGGAAACGTGACAGGCCACATTCAAGACTATCCCTTTCTACGTTATGTTTTACTTTCCATATAATCTAAACCTGTTACAAGTTCATCCTATTTTTGTTGATTAATGTTTTATTTGGATTAGATAAAGAGAATGAGAATTTGTGAAAGACAAATTTCTTTAAAGAGTTGTAAATTATAACATAATTCTTTCAGGTTGATATTCATTCCTAAAACCTCCTTCAGCTGAAGTTTAAATGAATTTTTATTATTTATCCACTAGAAGAAATTTGGTTAGACATGTTAGACCACGTAATTCTACCAGATGTTAAAGTACTTGGCAGAAACTACTGGAAACAAAGAATAATTTACTTGAAACAGAAACTTCAGATGACGACCTGTATGCATTTTCTATTACTGCTATAACTAGTAATTATCACAAGTGTGTGTGGGTAATTATCACAAAGTTAGCAGTTTGAACAAAAAAAAATTGATCATTTTACAGTTCCGTTGGTCATAAGTCTTACCTGGGTCTCACCAGGTTAAAATGAAGGTATCAGTAGGACTGAGTTCCTTCAGGCTCTAGGTGACAGTCCTTTGCCTTGCTCAGTTCAGTTCCTTGTGATTGCTGGACTGGGATGCATGTTTCTTTGCTGGGTGTCAGCTGGGGCCATCCCCAGCTTCTAAAGATAACCCGTATTCCTCGCTCATGGCGCCTTCTTCCATCTTCAAAACCAGCAACTGTCAAGTCCATCTCACTCTTTGACTCTCTCCTCCTTCTCTTGTCTCTTTACTATACTCAGCCAGGAAAGGTTCTCAGTTTTAAGAACTCATGTGATTAGATTTGGCCCACAGAAAATTCAGATTACCCAGGTAATTCTCCCAGTCTCCCAGTCTGTACCCTTAATCACATTGGCAAATTTACTTTTGCCATAGAAAGTAATATATTCACAGGTGGTAGGGATTAGGGCATAGACATCTTTGGGGGCCATTATTCTGCCTACTGTACCACCAAACTAAAAGCTTTTGTATGCAGACAATATTATTTTTAGGTTTGAATATTCTTTGAGCTCCAGTCATATTGAAATGAAAATATTTAGATTCGCCGATCTGAATCATTCTGAAAGTTATATTTAATCCCTCATAATAAATTGTAAAAATGATAGCTTGTATAATTTGTCTATTCTCTAATTTGTGGCTAAAATGTTATTTTTATAATCTTTTAGATCTGGCTAACTGCTAAAATATTCAATCTTAATGACAAAAAGCTTAATAAATTTTAGAATATTATTGGGTAGCTTAATATCACTTTATAAATCATTTTTATGGAAAAATTAAACTAAATGAAAGATGTAGCAACACTTTTGTGAAGATTTGCTAAAAATGAATATCAATTCTTTTCTATCTGGAAGATTAATATTAAAGAATATTAGTAGAAACATCATTTGATTATATGCAGTATGCTACAAACATCTCTTCATAAATTCAAAGAGAAATAAAATGTTTTCTATAATTTTTGAATGTCATATTTATGTTCATTGGTTTCTCTTTTCTGGTCCATGCTTAGCTCTTCTCTTCTCTTGACCTTTTAACCTACATGATCCTGGCCTTAGTTCATGTGCACTGAGTTTGCCACAGTCAATCATGGCTCACCCTGCCAGCCCTGTTCACTTTCTCCTTGTACCTTCCCCCCAAAACTAGCCTCAGTAGTTTACCCTGGGCATCTTGGTTTTTCCCCTTACCCACTCATTTCTCTCATTTCCCTCTCCTTCCCAGGCAGGCTCACCACAGTCCTTCTCCCCTTCAGGGAAAGCCTTGTCCTCACCTCCCAACTCAAATCAGCCCCACAAGGCCCCCTAGGCCTGGCCTGCATCCCTTAGTTCCTGCCCTTCACTCAACATTTCCTCTCGTCTGCCCTGATCTTCCCTGGGTCCTGCCCTATGACCTTGCTCCCCTTCCTCAGTTTACCTCCTATGGGTTGTTCCTCCTCTCTGGTCTTGACCCCACCTCTCTGTTCCCCATTCAGTTCACCTCAGTCACCTCTCCCCAGCTTTTTGTCCGCATTAACTGCCTTGTCCTCCCAGGCCCCTCTCACATATCTGCTCCTGCCTCCCAGCTCATCTGGCCCCTCACCCCTTGACCTCCCTCTTCTCCACCATGGGCCTCTTTATCCTTCTCCCCTGCCATAAAGAGGCAAAGAAGCCCCTGTCCTCACTGGGGGTCTCTTCTGCCTATTTTTGCTTCCCCAAATCGGCCCCAGATCTCCAGGCCTTGAGTAACCATGGTTCTCCCCTCTCAATGCCTCATCTCACTTAGGATGGTCTCCTCGACCATTCCCAGGCCCTTATCTGACTGCTTCTCCTGGTTTCTCCTCCCTCTGCCTCCTTTTGTTTTCCAGGAACTCCAGCTCCTGCTCTCTGTTCAGTGCTGTTCTATCATCTCCTCCATCATCCTGCACCAGTTTCCCTCTAGCTGCCGTGGTGTGCCTGACCTCATCCATCCCCTTCCACCGGCCCACTATGCACTCACCTCTAGGATCTCCATCTCCACCATGGAGTCAGTGAACCCCCTCCCCCACTGTCTACATTCTGCCTATGAGATGGGCCAGGAGAGAGTACAAGTTCACCCTGTGACCCTCAAACCCTTTTCTATGCTAGTCTTGAAGGATATTCCAAATAACCTCTCTGAATTGGGCACACACCAGGATCTGTCTTCTTAACACATAATGGGAAATGCCACTATCTAAGAACCCTCAAGCACACTGTCAGCTAGTAAATAGGAGACACTAAAATTTCCAATAGGATCCTGGAGGTCCCCAGTGATGAGACCACCATACTCTGTCCAAGAATTTCCTTGCCTGAACCTTGAATCACACATGCAAGGAATGGAGCCCAAGCAACATAGCCAAAAGAGGTGGAGAGCAAAATGAAGCAGACACTAAAGAGGGTCACGTGGCTAGATTGGAGGAGACAGCTATATGAGAAATTACACTTCTCCATGGCTTTCAGCCTGGGGTTAAGGGCAGTCCATCTTCAGAGTGCCCAGTAGAGGAAAGGCTTCCTGTGCTAAAGTAGAATTCAAAAATACTGTTGTTTCCACAGCATTCTCAAGTCATAATACCAAAAATATCGTGGCCTTTAATATAATATTTACACACTACATCAATAATAAAATTCAAACTCTTAAGAAAGAATTGGTAATTTCACAACTTTGGCTGATGTGGATTTAAGTAGAGCTTACTCTCTGTAATTGGGGTTTCACCTTGTCCCCCTTTACTGCCATGGTATGAACATCGTCATTTTTTTTTCCTTTTCAAGATTTTAATACATACGTAGAAACAGCCAATTTCGTATTACATAGTTATATAACATTGATGCTGTAGATATGTGGACGTGTATATTTTTTTTTCAGTAAAATATTTTCATGCTCATAAAAGTCACCCTAAATCAACATGGGATAAGAGAACAATACACAGAAATAAATGAAGTAGTAAATTAGATATAGGTAAGGAAAAAATATTATAAAGCAGTTACATTGTTGACACCAAAGAAAAATAAATAAACACACTTTTCTATTATTTGAAGGCAATTCACAATTATTTCCAGGAATTCTGTGAGAATTTAAGGCCATTCGCTCTAAAGAAATGCTTTAATTGAGACACAACTTCACAAAACTGTCTTATAAAAACTGTACATGCAAAAACTATACAATTGATTGTGGACAGGCAGATCAGTAAAGAGAAGTCAGGTATTTCACAAATGTGCACTAAGTCACATGGTTGTGTATAACTCGGAATCTCATAAGAGATTTCCAGCCTGTGCACCCTGTGTAGCAATGTGGAAAGGTGATAAAAAGGAATCCAAATCAAAAGAGCCAGTATCCCTTTGAATTAAAATCTCTAGCCAAGATATAATGGAGTAAAAAGTTTAAAACATCTGCTACATGGTTCATAGTTAAATTGTCTTGGTTTTAAACTTTCTAAATAGCATTATAATATAAAGATGCTACTTTTTATACAAAGTATATTTGGTGAATTTATAGTTCACAGTGTTTGATTTTTTAGTATTACTACTTAGCATCACAAAATATAAACTGACTGCAGTCTAAATTTAGAACCCCAACCCCATGAAAAATGCATGTTCTTACAGGGTACCAGTTTGCTAAACTTAAACTCCCGTACTTGGCAAACAGCACAGAGAAACTGCTTAGTAAGCAGATGTGGCTTCAAAAGACAATTCAGTTACTGAGAAATTGAAAGTTTCTCTTCTCTTATTTGCAAGTGTATTTGTCCAGACAGTCTGTAGCCGTTTGGCAATTTGATGTAATTATGAATTCCAAAAATACATATATTGGATTATGCTTGTAAACTGGTCTGTTAATCTGGGCATGATTGAGTTATGATTAGGGCATTGACTGGGCAACGGCAATAGGGCGTTGAGCCCCACCCCTTGGTGGGTGGAGTCTCCAAGATAAAAGACACAGCAAAGGACAGTGTTGGAGAAGTTTTGATGTTGGATTCTTGAGCTGGAGCCCTGGGAAGTAAGAGAGCTTGGTTGTGAGGAAGGAGAGAAGGCCCGGGGATAGAGATGACTCAGTCGCCTGAGAGTTCACAGCTGGCCTTGTGGAGAGAAGCAAAGCCTAGAGAGCCTCATAGTCTACAGCTGACTTTGTGGAGGAAACAGAGGAGCTAAGCCCAGAGAGAAACGCAGCTCCGGGAAGAGAGGAACCCAGGAAATCTGAACCCTGGCAACCGTTGGCAGCTGTCTTGCTCCAACACGTGGCAATGGACTTTGGTGAGGGAAGAAAGTTATGCTTTTTGGGCTGGTAACTGTGGACTTCTACCCCAAATAAATACCCTTTATAAAGACCAACTGGTTTTCTGGTATTTTGCATCAGCACCCCTTTGGCTGACTAATACACAGCATTCAAAGAGTTATTGCAATTCAGAAGATGAAGGATTCATTATTCAAAATGCTTAATCTTAAGAACAGCTATAAAAGTATTGAAATTTAAAAAGTGGTAACATGTAAACATTGATAGATACCGCTTTCCTATACACACAGCAGCTGAGGACAATATTTGAGTTAAAAACATAGTTTGTGCTTTTTCCCAACAACACATTGGAAATTAGCTTTTTCTGTCAAAAAAAAAAAAAAGATTTAAAGAAGACATCTATATTTTGTTTCAAGCATTTAAACAATTTTTTCTGCTGCCCATGCAACAGCCATATTTATAGTTTTGGTTTATGAAGAGCATTAATTTTGGATCCAAAAGAGCACATTAACTAGTACTGCTGAAACCAACCTGAGAAAAGTATCTCATTCCCTGGTTCGTTACAGAGCACCAGGCACGAAAGATTCACTCAGCAGTTCCAACTGATGTGTCGTTAATATTATGTTTTTGGGGGCATAGTCATATTTGAGTCTGTAACACATGTGTCAGTGGGGTGTATGGGGGAGGCACAGGCGATGGCTTGATTCCTTGGGCCCTCATGTAGGAGAGAAAGTGCTCAGGGATCTCAGCTAGGACATCTTTAGCCAATCTGGCCATGCTCAATATGTGGTTTCCGCTTCTGTCAATGTGATCCCTGAAGGGCACAAACCGCACAATGTTCCTTTCAGCATACTCTCCTCTGGAGGAGACTCTTACATCTCCATCGAATTCGACCATTGCATCAAATTCTGCTGTTCCAATACCTACTATAATTATTGACATGGGTAGTTTTGAGGCGTTAACTATGGACTCCTTCATTTAAGCCATGTCTGAGATAATACCATCTGTCACAATCAGGAGCACAAAATACTGGGAGCCATCCTTTACAGAGGAAGCATACCTTGCTATGTGATTAATTACAGGAGCAAAGTTGGTTGGCCCATAGAGTTGGACAGATTTCAAACTTCTATAATAAGCCTCATGACCCCCTACTGCAAATTCATGTGATATTCTTCCATCTGGAGGTAGTTTTGCACCAAAACTGAGATCTGGGAACATTTTATCACTGTCATTATCTTGAACAATTTCTCCCACTGCCTTCAGTACCATACCATAGGCATTCAGCTGGTAAGGGTTTATGTAGTGCAGAGAAGTCGCTGAGCAGGGTTGCCATTTGATGCTGTAAAATCAATAGCCACTGTGAAGTTGATTTGCATTCCTCCCTCAATATAGTCAAGGAATGAAACTTCTGTTTCTACCAAGAAAGAAAGTAAAGTTACTGTTCCAGAATCAATATATTTTTTTCTTTTTTCCTTTCTTTTTGGGATTCACCACCTCATATACATTGAATTGTGATTGCCCTCTAGAAAGTTCCCTGTAACTTGTTGTAAATTCTCCAATGAAATCATGACTCCCATCTCGATCCCAGTCATACACCTCTGCTTTGATTGTTCTGTCAAAATCGCCATTACACAGTGCTCGAACTGAGATCTTGAATGCTTGCCATACAGGATTGAGAATGTTTTTGACAACTTCTGTTTTATGACAAATTGTAAAGCTGCCATCTTCATTGCTTCGATAAAGTATAAGAAAAGGATCTGATTTTCCAATTTGTTTGCACAAAATTGCATCAAAACAGCATCCCTACAGCAGTTTAATTCCTCTGCTGTAAGTAGGATCATACCACATTTTTTCCCTGGAATTCCTGCTATTGACTTTTCCAGGTGATATCCCTGTGAATCAACAATCTCCCCCAATGTACAAAACACTTGTCCCAGAAAGTCATGTTTGGACAAGTTGGGGCTCTTTGAATCAACATCATACAAATCAAAACGAAGATTCTCTTTCTTCAAAAAAGTAGTCCAGAATAAATTTTCTTACAAAATCAGGATTTAAAGTATTATTCATTACTTCCGTTCTTCCAAACTCTCTCCATTCTTTAGTTCCAACTCCTTGTACATATGACACGTACTGGATCAGATTTGGGGAATGTGTCTCTGTCGAGAAGATTTCTATTATTCATTGTAGTCTCAGGACCACCAACAGACCTCAAGGTCTTTACCAAATTTATTTCTTAGGCAGCCACAGAACCTACCACAGGCTTGCAAGAGCTCAGTCTCGTGCAGGAAACCGACACTTCTACCGGCGTGGCCTGGATGGCCGTGCTCAGCTGGTTCAAGTCCCCGAGGCCCGCGGACCTGGTGTAGAGACTGTCCATCGTGGCGGGAGGCGCCATGCACTTGTCCTGCGCCCACATCCAGAGCTCAGCCGGACTGAGGGCTCCGAGCCCAGCTCCCGGCACCCATCGTCATTTTTTAAAAATGTTTTATTTTGAAGTAATTATAGAACTTACAGATCTTTCAGTTTAAAAAAATGTTTTTTTTAATATGGCAAGTGTATAAAGCGCTCCTGAGTCCCTTCACTCAGATTCCCCAATGATTATAGTTTTAACACATTTGCCCCTTGACACAACATACTCCAGTGTATGTTTTCCAAAACAGGATACTCCCCTAAGTAACCACCCAAACCCAAATCAGGAAAATCAACATAGTTTAACATGGTCCAACCCACAGATTCTCTTCAGATTTTACCAACTATCCCAACAAAGGGAAAAAAATGTTTCTTTGTCTATTTCAGTCCAGTCTCCTTCAAACTGGAACTGTTCTAAGACATTTCCTCACTTTCATATTCTTGATAGATTTGACAAGCACAAACGACCCCAGCCTGGGTGTTCCCACTGGCATCTCCTAAGCAGACACAGGCCTGCATTCCAACAGGAACACCCCAGCCTGTTGTCCTCTCCTCAGTGCAGCCCTTGAGGATGGCCACAAAATCCATCCAACTCAACTCTGGTGGTGTCAAACTTGATAACTGGGTGAAATTTTTGCCAACTTTCTCAATACACATGCTGACACTTTTCCCATTGTAATGGATGAAATTTTATGGGGATATATTCTAAAAATCTGTCAGAATCATGATGCGAATCCCACATTAACACCACAAAATTTTAATAAATATTCTGCTCTTTTCTCTCAGAACACACACCTTGCCTTTAGGAAACCTGAAGATTCGTACATATCCATCAGTTAAAACGTATATAAAATGAAAATTCCAGCCAATTAGACATCAAATATAAAATCTTTTTGTTTTCTAATTTTGCCACTTTTCCCTTGACCACTCATGAATCTGTCCTCTGTTCCACTGAGGAAGTATATGTGTAATGCATGAGTTCTTAACCTTTTTTTGTTCCATGCACCCCTTTGCCAGTTAGGTGAAAACCATGGACCCCTTACTAAGAACTCATTCTACTGTGTATTATTATTATTATTTTATTTTATTTTATTTTTACCGGGAGGTCCTGGGGATCGAACCCTGGTCCCTCCATATGGGAGACGGACGCCCAACCATTTGAGCCATGTCCGTGCCCATCTACTGTGTATTATTTAATAAATATATCACACCTGTACCAACTTGTCCCCACAAGAATAATTTTTAATTTCAATTCAGGCTCATGGACCCCTTGTTACAAATCCCTGGTGTAATGACAGAAAATGCACATATATGCTGAAATTCAAGATTTCATATTTTTATTAGGACTGTTTGGTTTATGCAGTTATTCAAATTAACAAAATATTTTGTTTTGCATTAAAAAAAAAACTGTGGAGTCATTTTGAGTAACTTTCAATAACTTGAATTGAAAAGGAGATGCTTTTCAATTTGCTGCATTCTCCCTAACCAATCTTAAGCCATCCCTTGATTGAATTTACATCATATGAAAATCCATAAAATGTTGCCATTTTACATCAAGAAGAGAGAAATTAAAGTCATAGGAAATACAATTGCAAACAAGATAATGAAAGGTTGGTAGACACAGTGCTCAGAATAAATAGCATGCTAAGAATCAGATCTTTGGTGGGGATAATTTTCCTAGGTCTATGTTGTGCTTTTCCTGTACTCCATTTGGTCACTCAGTCACACTCAATATGTGTCCAAGAGTTAGGTCTCATCTTGAGTCCTGTCATGGAAAGCTCTAAGGACAGACTTAGCCTATATGGGGAAGTCTGTTTAGGTGCAGGCATATATCAGAAAGTCTTCAGGGAAACACAAACCTACAACATCATGTAGGCTGAAAGCAGATCAATTGATGGTTATCTCATATACTTGCATTAATTAGGGAAACTCCTTACAATCTCCAAAGCATTACAAATTCAAGGTGATTAATGAAGAAATACAGTCATATGACCAGGCAAAATGCCACATTACAGTGTCTTTGGCTCTTGGGGATCTTTTTCTGGGCTACAATTTTCCCCCAGAGAACAGCTTTGAATTTTTTTTTTCAGTAACTAATTAACTGATGAACAGATAACTTTGAATTTCTAATGTAGAATTTGATATTAATCTTCTAAGTTGAGCACAGTTTCTCACCCAGAGAGCAACTCCCACATGGTAAAAATTAGAATTGGGCAATTTCTTCTCTTGTAGTTCAGACTAATTTACTCATAAACCTGTGAATAGCTGTGGGTACTGTAATAAGGAGAGCCACAGAGTAGTAGATAAGGGGAGACTGATGGCTTTCTGAGTTGGCCACACTAGAACCAGTTTTGGAAGCAGTTGTTTCTGTCATTCAAATACGTGTACACTTCAACTTCAGAAAGCTCCAGGTCTTACTTAATTAAGTAAGAGGGAATTTTCAGAGTGTATTTGAGGCCCTCCTTTGTTATTTGGTAAGTTTTGTCTGTGTGTAACTGCAGTGAGAAATATTTTAGCATACCAGGGGAAGAAAAATCTGATTCCCATAGGTCATCTGAGGACACATGACTTGATAACAGGGATGATCATAGATTCACAATGATAATATACTTTAAATCAAGGATGCAGAGTGTCTGCTCAGAATACATCATTGTTTTTTAAGTATTACCAACTTTTCATAATGGGCAATAGAGTACACTGGATGACAAGCTGATGAAACAGTTCTTCATGGCATCCCTACCCCACCCCAATTCACTTACAGCCTTTCCTGCAATGTTAAGGGAAGATGCAATTTGGACTGCTGAGAAGAGGAGGTATGCACCTTCCAAATGGGATCCTAGCATAGCTGCTACTCTCATGATAGTCTCTCTGTTTAGGCTCTGATGTTGAATGAAATACATTATGCAAAGATGATTCAAATTGTGATGATGTGCAGCAGCAACACTAAGGGTGATTTCCACTTACCATTTGGAAAACCACATTCAAAGACCTACGCAATAAATGCACTGAAACCTTGATGAAAAGGAACGCTTTGCCAGTTAATAGTGATAGACATTGTGGGTGTTTGTTTTATTGCTATTCCATGAGCAACTGTTTTTTAAATTATTTTAAGATGATATATGACAACACTGGGAAAGTGCTTAGCTTTAAAACCAGTCAGTATTTCTGTTAACCTGACCAATAAGAAATGCTGAAATTCTGTAACAAAGAGCTTGTCTTTTTTTAAAATATATTTTTTATTTTTTTCTAAAAGATACTTAGATTACACAAAATGTTACATAAAAAAATATAAGGGATTCCCATATGCCCCACTTCCCACACCTCCCTATTTTCCCTACATTAATAACTTGTTTCATTAATGTAGTACATTCATTGCAATTGATGAACACATTTTGGAGCATTGCCACCAAGGATGAATTATAGTTTACATTGTAATTTACACTCTCTCCCACTCAATTCTGTAGATTATGGCAGGATATATAATGGCCTGTATCTGTCATTGCAAAGTCATTCAAAACAAGGAAAGTCCAAAAAATGCCCCCATATTGCACCTCTTTTTCTCTTTCCCTGTCTTCAATACCTCCAGTGGCCACTGTCTCCTCATCAATGATATAATTTCTTCCATTGCTAGAATCACAATAAGTCTATAGTAGAATACCAGTAAGTCCACTTTAGTCCATATTTTATTCCCCAATCCTGAGGATTCTGGGATGGTGAGGTCCACTCCAACTCTAATTGAGAGGGGGCTTTGAACCCATATGGCTGATGGATGGGACTCTCTTGCTTGCAGTTGTAGACACTCTCAGTTCCTTGGTATGGTGGTTGTCCACCCTCACCTCCTTGTTAGTTGTCCTGGGTGAGTCCAAAGAACAGGAGAGTAGGTGTTGCAACTCCATTGAGGCTCAGGGCCCAGCTGGCACATGGGCAGTCCAAAGATTCAAGTCTCTTGGTTGTACACCTACCAAATCCAGACCAAGTATAGGTTGAAAAAGAAGGGACAGATGAGCCATGTGTAGAGATGTCACAGTTGAGTCCAACACTGTCACACTTGGGAGCTCAAGCTCCCAAGTGGGACACACTGGCAAGGCACCAACTCCAGAGCTATCTGCCATGACTGTAGGACCTAGGTGTCTCCAGAACCCTCAGGAGCCCCACTATTTGGAGTAGTATCTACTTAGGCAGTCTATGCAATCTTGTTGAGACGTGCATAAGCATTACCTCTGGGATGGCCTCCTGACTCAGTTTGAATTCTCTTAGACATATGAACTCTGTCTTTATCTTTTTCCCCTTTTATTCAAGGTGTTTTTCCAGTTGTATCGCTAGTTGGTGCTTGGTAGTAATCCCTTGGTGCCAGAGAGGCTCTTCCCTGGGAGTCATGTCCCATGCTGGAGGGATGGTGTTGCATTTATATCCTAACTTTGGCTTAGAGAGAGGCCACATGATAGCAACATGGAGGCTCTCAGGAGGTAACTCTTAGGCATCCTACAACACTAGGCTAAGTTGCAATTTCAAAAGCAAAGGCTCATAAGCATACTCATCAATATCAAGGACCCATCAATGTGCCGTCCTTCACTAGTCAATGCCCCTGTACTAGGAGGATTGTTGCTGTTCCATTAGAGAATGTGGCAGAGCTCCTCAGGATGAGAATTCAATACTCTTTTTGGTTATTGTGTGAATCTTTACCCACTATGACAATGTCCCATGAACATTTGAACACATATAACTTATATGTATGCCGGGGTGAACTCCCTCCCATGTATCCCCTATCACTGATACCCCAGAAGAATGATCCTCCCCTGCCACACTTGTAACCCTTCTGTGGTCCAAAGCTTCTTAAAAAATGAAACCAAGAATATTGCCAAATACAAGTAATAGGAAAATGAAATAATGATGGTTTTAAACATAAGAAATAAGATACATAATAATTTTGAAAAACCAAGACTAAATTAAAATTTTAAAATGGGATATTAAAAAAATAATGAAAAATATTTAAAAATATTTTTGATGTTTTGCCTTACATCACTGTAATATCTGTTGTCCTGTACGTACAGTGACATTTTTTTTCCATTTCTTCCTCAGTGTCTTACTTTTTTTTGTTTTGTCTTCAAAGAAGTTTTAACTCACAATAAAGTCACATACAGAATAAAGGGGACTCCCATATACCCAACATCCTCCCCCTTTTCCCCCTTCCCATATTAATAACCTTTTTATGCATGGATGGTACATTTGTTACAAATGATGTAGAAAAATTCAAACATAGCTATTAACCATGGTCAATGGTTTATATTATGGTTTATATTTTAGACCATACACTCTTATAAATTTTTGCTGAAATTTAACATGGACTGTATCCAACATTGCAAGATTATTAAGAACACTTCAATTGCCCCCTAAATACCCCCTCTTCCATCTGTTCTTTCCTCCCTCTCCTCTCTGGGCCCATGGCAACCACCAGGCTTCACTCCTTGAAGGGCAAGATTCATAGTTGCAACAACACTGAGGGCTTGACACACTGGTCTGGCCTCCCCTATTAGAAACCACCCATGCTTTCGAGAGACACCCACACCTCTGAGAACATTTCGGGCCTCCCCAGGATGCGAGTCCAACTCCTTCCCACTCATGATGTGGGTCTCCACCCACTGATACAATACACTATGACAAAATGATCACTTGCACATTGTCTAGAAGACTGACCCAGGTGTACCCTGTCCTGAATGCCCCTCATCCAACCCCCTAAACCAGTAACCCTTTCTTGTCATTTTCCCAAAAGAACTTTCCCAACATTGTAGTTTGAACCATATATCCACCAATTCCAAGTGTTCACCTGCTCCCTCCCCAACCCTCCCCCCAGTTTCATGTACCATCCAACCTACCCTCCCCACCCTACACCCGTCAAACTTGCACACCCCAAGCCAATAGTATCACTACACCGCTATCATCTCCACTGCACAACTACTCCCTTTCACCTTATCATAGATTTTGCCCATATGAGCATTGGCTGACAACCTTCTTCTCCCTTTCTATTTCCTGTAAACCTATCTTCCAGACTAGCTCTCTGAGTCTGCTCGATTTGCTTAATTCATATCAGAGAGGTCATTAATATTTGTCCTTCAATGTCTGGCTTGCTTCACTCAACACAAGGTCCTCAAGATTCATCCATGTAATCCTGTGTGTTAGTACTGTATTCCTTCTTACAGCTGAGTAATATTCCATTGTATGTATATACCACATTTTGTTTATTCATTCATCTGTTGATGGGCATTTGGATTGATTCCAACTTTTGTCAATGGTTTATTGAGGAACTGCCAAACCATCCTCCACTTGTAGTCCTCTGTTTTTTAATGACCACCAGTCTAATGGGTGTAAAATGGTATCTCATTATAGTTTTGATTTGCATTTCCCTAATAGCTAGTGATGTTGGGCATCTTTTCATGTGCATTTTAGCCATTTGTATTTCTTCTTTGGGGAAGTGTCTGTTCAAATCACTTGCCCATTTTTTAAATGGGTTGTCTTTTGATTTTTGAGATACAGGATTCTTTTATATATGCTGGATATTAGGCTCCTAACAGATATATGGTTACCAAATATTTTCTCCCATTGGGTAGGCTGTCTTTTCACTTTCTTGACAAACTCCTTTGAGGTGCAAAAGTTTTTAATTTTGAGGAGATCCCATTTATCTTTTTCTTCACCACTCATGCTTTGAGTGTGAAGTTCATAAAATCATATCCTATTACAAGGTCCTATAGATACTTCCCTACATTATCTTCCAAGGCTTTCCCTCTAAGATCAGGAACAAGACATGGACTCCCACTATCACCAGCATCATTCAACACTACTGGAATTTCTTGCCAAAGAGTTAGGCAAGAAAAAGAAAGAAAAGGGGTCCAAATTGGAAAAGAATGAGTAAAATATTCCCTATTTGCAGGTGACTTGATCCTATATACAGAAAATACTGAACAATCCTCAACAGAGCTTCTAGAGCTACTAAATGAACTCAGCAAAGTTGTGGGGTACAAGATCAAGTTGGGAGAGGGACCAGGTGAACCCTTGGGATTTGTGGGTATGAGGGTGAAAGTACAGAGGTGGGATTGCTCTTAATGGCAATATGACAAAGAAGTGTCAATGCTTTAGGGTGTTGATTGGAACAGCATTCAGGACAGGGCACATCTGGAGCAGGCTTCTAGGGAGTGTGTGAGTGTTCATCCTGTCATAATGTGTTGTATCAGTGGGTGGAGACCCACACAATGAGAGGGAAGGAGATGGAATCACATCTTTGGGAGGACTGATTTGCTCAGAAATAGGTGGGCGTCTCTTAAGAGCAAGGGTAGTTCCTAATAGTGGAGGACAAACCAATGTGTCATGACCTCTTGTTGCATGTAACTATTAATCTTGTCATCGAATGAGTCAAGCCAGGAGGTCGTCATGGGTCCTGGGGGGTGGGCTGGGGAGGGAGGAACAGAATAGATCACACAGGGAGTATTTAGTGGTCAGTGGAAATTTTTTTCATTACCTTACAGTGATGGACACTGGACATAGTAAATATCATCAAAATTTATAAAAGTGTATGATCTAAAATGTAAACCATACTGTAAACCATTGACAGTGTTTAGTAGCTATGTTCCACTATCTGTGTATCAGTTATAACAATGCTACCATCCACATACAAAAGGTTTTAATATGGGGTGAGGAAAGGGGGAGGAGGGTGGGTATATGAGAGTGTCTTGTATTCTGTGTGTGACTTTGTTGTGACCTAAAACTTCCTTGAAAATTAAATGAAAAATTGTGAGACACTGAGGAGTGAGAGGGGGAAGGTTCCATAGTACAGATTGGACAGATATTGCAGTGATAAAAAGGCAAAATGTCACAAAAAATTTTTTTTATAATTTTTAAAATTTTTTTTCTCATTTTTTAAATAACTCAATCTTTTAATTTTATTTTTAGTTTAGTTTTTTTTTTTTAAGTTTTCATGTATTTTATCTCTTACATCTAAATATCATTATTTCATTTTCCTATTAATTGTATTTGGCTATTGTATTGGCTTCGTCATTAAAGAAGCTTTGGATCACAGAAGGGTTACATCTTGGGAGGGAGAAGATCGTTGGTAGGGGGTGTCAGGGATGGGGGGTGCATGGGAGGAAGCTCACCTGAACATACATAAATGGTATATAAAATTATTCAAGTGCTCACAGAGCATGGTCACAGTGGGTGGAGAATCACTCAATAAATGAGAGAATACTGAATTCCCATCCTGGAAAGCTCTGCCATATTCTCCAATGGAATAGCAACAGTCCCCCAAGTGCAGGGGCAGTGTTTGGCAAAGGAGGATGATCCACTGATGGGTTCTTGTTATTGATGACTAGCCTTATGAGTTTTTGCTCTTGAAATTGAAACTTAGCCTATTGTTATGGGGTGACTAAGGGTTGCCTCCTGAGAGCCTCCTTGTTGTTCAAATGTGGCTTCTCTCTAAGCCAAACTCAGCATATGAATGCATTACCTTCCTCCCAGCATGGGACATGACTCCCGGGGATGAGCCTCCCTGGCAACAAGGGATTACTAACATGTGCCCACGAGCAATATGACTGGAAAAAGACTTCGAATAAAAGGGAGAAAATGTAAAGACAAATGAGTTCATATGGCTAAGAGACTTCAGAATTAGTCGGGAGGTCATCCTGGAGATAACCCTTATGCATATCTCAATAGGACCTCATAGGCTTCCAATGTGGATATCACCCCAAACAGAGGGGCTCCTGAGGGGTCTGGAGACACCCAAGCCCCAGAGTTTCATGACTTAACAGTGGGCCCTACTTTGGAATCCTTGCTCCTGAGACTGACAGAGTTGGACCCAAATATGTCTTCTCTGCACATGGTCCATCTGTCCCCTCTATTCAAACCTATATGTGGTGTCAGAGTTTGTAGGTGTACTTCCAGAGACCAGAGTCTTTGGGCTGTTCATGTGCCAGGTGGGCCCAGAATCTCGGTGGAGCTTCAACTCCTACTCTACAGTTAAATGGACTCACCCTGGACACCTGGTGGGGAGATGATGATGGACAACAGCCATCCCGGGGAATGGAGAGAGTCTGCAGCTGCAGGCAAGATAATCCCATCCATCTTATCCATGGGATATAAGCCCCCTCGCACTTGGAAGTGTAGTGAATATCACAATCTCAGACTCCTCAGGATTGGGGGAAGAGCTGTGGAATGGAGTGGACTTGCTGGTATTCTGGTACAGACAAATTGTGATTCATGCAATGGAGGTAATTGCAGCATTGATGTGGAGCCAGTGGCCACCGGAAACTTAGGGGGCAGGGAGAGGGAAAAGCAGTTGTAATACAGGGGCTTTTTCAGGCATTGGGAATTATCCTGGTTGGCATTGCAATGACAGATATAGACTATTTTATTATCATCATATAACATGCAGAAATGTGTGGGAGAGAGTGTGGTCTACAGTGTGAACTATGGTCCATGCTTAGTGGCAAGGCCCCAAGATGTGTATATCTATTGCAGGTGATCTGCCACTCTAGTGAAGGATGTTTATGTGGGAGGTTGTGGGAGGGGTGGGAAGTGGGGCCTAAGGGAGTCCCCACAATTTTTGTGTAACATTTGTGTAATCTAAGTATCTTTTAAACAATAAAAAAAAATTTTTATGTCATATATTTATGAATAAATCTAACCAATGATATAAATTATTTATACATAGAAAACTACACATCATGCTAAAAGAAATTGTTAAAAAGACTTCAATAAATGGATGAATGTTCTGGGTTCATAGATTGGAAGATTAAATATTGTTAAGATACCAGTACTACCCAAAGTGATTTACATATTCAATACAATTCCAAACAAAATTCCAAGAACCAAGTGGGACCTCCTCAAAATTAAGAACTTTTGTACTTCAAGGGAGTTTGTCAAGAAAGTGAAAGGACAGCCTACTCAATGGGAGAAAATATTTGGAACCATTTATCCTATAAGGGCCTAATATCCAGCATAATATAAAGAAATCCTACATCTCAAAAATAAGAAGATAAGCAATCCATTTAAAAATGGGCAAGAGATTTGAACAGTCACTTTTCCAAAGAGGAAATACAAATGATTAAAAAACACATGAAAAAATGCTCAACATCACTAGCTATTAGGGAAATGCAAATCAAAACTACAATGAGATATCATCTTTCACTTATTAGACTGTTTGGCTATTAAAAAACAAAGAAAGAACTACAAGTGTTGGAGAGGATGTGGAGGAAGGAGAACCCTCATCCACTGCTGGTGAGAATGTAGAATGGTGTAGCCATTCTGGAGGATGGTTTGGTGGCTCCTCAGGAAGCAAACTATACAACTGCCATATGATCCAGCCATCCCACTGCTGAGTATATACCCAGAAGAATTGAAAGCACGAACATGAACAGATAATATGCACACCAAAGTTCATAACGGCATTATTCACAATTGCCAAAATTTGGAAGCAACCCAAGTGTCCATCAACAGATGAATGGATAGGCAAATTGTGGTATATATATATATATATATATACAATGGAATATTACTCAGCTGTAAGAAGGAATAAAGTATTGACACACAGGACAAGGTGGATTAATCTTGAAGACTTTATGATGAGTGAAGCAAGCCAGTCACTGAAGGACAAATGTTACATGACCTCACTGATATTATCTAAGCAAATTGAGCAGACTCACAGAGCTAGAGTCCAGAAGATAGGCTATCAGGAGACAGAAAAGTATTAGAGTGTAGTGAACTGATGCTAAATATGGGCAAAATCTTTGATAAGGTGGAAAGGGGTGGTTGGGCAGTGGATGGGAGTGATAATGGTGCAGGGATGTGATTGGGGTCAATGGTGTAGGAATGTGAATGTGAGCAGGATTGGGGGTTTGGGGTTGGATTATCCATGGAACTGGGGAGAAGGCTGGAGGAAGGAACAGGTGAACTCTGGGGACTTGTAGGTCTGTGGTTAAAACTACAATGGTAGTAATGTTCTTTTAACAAATAGGGCAGGGGAGGGTTATTGGTGCAGGATGTTTGGGGGGAGGAGGGATATGTGGGAAAGAGTGCACATGGGGCGTGCTTCCATAGAATATGAAAGTGTTCATCTTGTCCATCTCAGTGGGTGGAGAGCCACACAATAAACAATAAAATATTAAACTCCCATCCTGGGGAGTCATGCTAGGTTGTCAAATAGAGGGGAAGTGTTCTCAAGAACATAGTCAGTGCCTAACAAAAGAAGACAGACCAATTTCTCAAGCCCTCAATATTAATTCATGTGACTATGAATGTTATTCTTAAAAAATTGCAACCTAGTGGTTACCATGGATTCCAAGTGGAGAGGGAGGGAAGAATAATTGGAGCATGGGGTAAGGCATTTGAATTGTTCTGCATGATCTTGTAATGATGGATACAGAACATTATGCATTTTGTTAGAACTTATAAAAGTGTACAGTACAGAATGGGAACCATAATGTAAACCATTTACCATAATTAGTGGCAATGCTTCAATATTTATTCATCAATTATAACAAACGTACCACACTCATGTAAAATGATATTAATAGAGGTAAATGTGAGGAGGGAGGGAGTGGGGTATATGGGAATCCCTTATATTTTATATGTGACTTTTCTGTTACCTAAAGCTTCTTTGAAAATAAAGTGAAAAAAAAAATAAGACACTGGGGGAACATACAGAAGAAATTGTCCCTGTACATAAAAGATAACATCTTATGGGAATGAAAGACAGTGCAAAAATTTTTTTTCTTAATTTTATATATATATATTTTTATATTTTATTTTTAAATTTATTTTTTGACCTTGTTTTGGGGAGGTTTTGGATTGAAGAAGAGTCATAACTGTGGCAAAGGAGGATCACTTGTGTGCAGGGATATGTGGGAAAGGGTGTACCAGGGGCATGCCTCTATGGAATATGCATATGTTAAAGTGTTGTGTGTTCTTTGGGTGGATGGAGATCCACACAATAACTGAAAAAATATTGAATTCCCATCCTGGGAAGTCCTGCTACATTCTCTAATAGAGCGGCAAGAATCCCTCCAGTACATGGGCAGTGCCTTGTGAAGGAGGACAGACCAATATACCAAGCTCTTGATATTGATGCTTGCTCTTATGAACCTTGTTCTCGTGAAATTGAAAGTTAGCCTAGTATATATTGCCTAAGAGTTACCTTTTGAAAGCCTCCTTGTTGCTCTAATGTGGCCTCTCTCTCAGCCAAACTCAGCATATAAACTCACTATATTCCCCCCAGCATGGAAGATGACTCTCGGAGATGAGCCTTCCTAGCATGAAGGGATTATTACCAAGTGAAAACTAGCAATGCACTTGGAAAAAGACCTTGACCAAAAGGGGAAAATATTAATACAAATGAGTTTTTATGGCTAAAAGATTTCAAAGTGAGTTGGGAGGTCATTCCAGAGGTTATGCTTATATATGTCTAAGAAGCTCTCACTGACTGCAACAGTAAGCAGTGCCTCAAGCAGGGGGGCTCCTGAAGGCTCTAGAGGCACCTGGACACTATAAGCAGGGCAGACAACCCGAGGAATTCAGCACTCTGTGTGGGTCTTACCTTGGAATATATGATAACCTATCCCCCCAATGTTTCCGAGTTGGACACTTATAATTTTCCTACATACGGTTCTTATGCCCCTTTTCTTTGAACCTATAATTAGCACTATACTCTAATTAGCACTATGCATCCCAGAGACTTAAATCTTCTGGCTGTTAATATGCCAGTTTAGCCCTGAATCTCAGCAGAGTTGCAGCCAACACCTACCTTCCAATTCACTGGACTCACCCAGGATGACTAACCAAAAAATGATGATGGACAATGGCCATCCTCAAAAACAGAGTATCTACAACTTCAATCAAGAAAGTTCCATCCATCTGCTCCATGGGGATGTAAGCCCCCTCTGAACCAGAAGCAGAGTGGGCATCACCATCCCAAAATCCTCAAGTTGAGGAATGAACAAACATAAGGGAGAAATGCACCTATGGACTAAGGTAGACTTATTATTCTAGTAATGGAAGAACTTGTAACATTGATATAAAGGCAGTGGTCACCAGGGTTCTGAGGTGAGTGAGAGAGAATAATAGGTGTAATAAGGGGCATTTTTGGGACATTTAACTTGTTCTGCATGACATTGCAATGAGAGATATGGGCCATTATACATTTTGTCAAAACCTAAAATATTGTGCAGTGCAAAGTATAAACCATAATGTAAACTATAGACCATGGTTAGGAACAGTGCTTCAGTATGTGTCCATCAATTGTAACAAATTGTAACACTAATGACAGATGTTAACGGGGAAAAATGTGGGAGGCGGAGGGAGTGAGATATATGGGAATCCCCTATATTTTCGATGTAGCATTTTTGTAATCTAAAGCTTCTTTTAAAATAATAATAAAAGAAAAAAAAGGGAAAAATTCCAACAACTTTCTTTGCAGAATTAGAAAAGCCATTCATTAAATTTATATGGAAAGGTATGAGCCCCCAAATAGCTATAGCCATATAACTATTGAAAGAAAAGAATGAAGCTGGAGGACTCACACTTCCTGATCTTAAAAATTATTTCAAAGCCACAGTAATCAAAAGAGCATGGCACTGGGAGTGATGTCATCAATGTGGTGGCATAAGATATCCCCTGAAAAAGCCCCAGAGAATCAGCAAATAAAAGGACAAATCCCACTTGCTTAGAACTCTGAAGGATGGTATAAATTAGAGAAGGACTCCATAAATACTGAATCAAAGAAAAAGAAAAATACCAGGTAGGAAATTTCCATCCTGGACCCTCAGGTTCATTCCCCTCCCTGTCACTCAGTCCCACACAGATTGAGAATCACACAGAGGCAATGACTTGAATAGAGCCACTCACAGCAGCAAGTTACAATGCCATGCATATCCAAACACAGGGACCCAAGTCTGCAGCACCCCAGGGCAGAACACCAGGCTCTAAATTATAAAAGGGTGCTGGGGGATTGGGGTGAATAGACCATGGAAGAATTATTGGCAAGAGATGCAGTCAATCCAGTTTCTGTTGGCTGGACCAACTAAACAATAAATGGATATTTATGGAGTGACACATTATTCTAGATTGGCCCCATTTGGTGCCTCAGGACAGGATACCCTAACAAGGAGGAAACCAGAGGCAGGAAAGCCTTACAGAAAAAAAAGTGGTGGTCTTACTCTGAACTGATGTAAGACAGGATGGGTCCCAGAACTGAAAAGTGTAAGGAAAATGGGGCACTGAGTGAAGGAGAGAATTTAAACAAATCATAGAAGCTGGAGAGAAAATGGTGCACAAAAATAGATAAAGATATCCAGAGAAGGAACAGAGGAAAAGAAGTTTTCTATTGGTGATTTAAAAAGTTCACATAAAAGGGCAATCTTAAAAATTGTACCACATATCCGGAGCAAGAATCAGATAAAGAAGAGCTGAGAATATCTGAAGAGTTAAACACAAGCTATACTAAAGGTCTAAGATAAGTTGGACTAAACATCACAGTAGAACCTTAACACCAAAGCTAATCAACAATAAAACCCTAGACAGGAGGGAGAAACTGACTTTCAGAGTTAACTCATCAAGATAATAAGATGCCTAGACAGCAAAAAACCACAAACCATACTAAGAAACAGGAAGATATGGTTCAGTCAGGGAAACACAAAAACTTCATAGGAGACACAGAATTTGGAACAACTAATCAAAGAAGTTCAAACAAATCTAAATCAATTCAAGGAGATGAAGGAAAATATGGATAAAGTGCTCAACAATATTAAGACAATGTGTGAACGTAAAGAAGAATTTGAAAGTATTAAAAAAACATCAAATTACGTTAATGAAAGGCACAATAGTAGAGATTAAAAATACAGTAGAGGCGGTGACATCAGCATGGTGACATAAACATCCCCTGAACAAATCTCCCTAGAGATTCAGTGAATAAAAGAACAAATCCCATGTGCTCAGGATAGTAGATACTGGAGAAGGACTCCACAAACACTGACTAGAAGAAAAAAGAAAATATCACATGGGGAAACTTCTGTCCTGGACCTGCCAGTCCACTCCCTCTCTCTCACTCAGTCCCACACAGCTTGGGGAGTTTTCAGAGGCAGTGGCACAGATCTCTCCCAACTCCCACTGGGAACAGCAGTATGATAGAACCTACCCATTTCCAGGCACCAGGACCCAAGTCCTCAGAGACCCAGAGTGGAACACAAACCACTGAGGAAAACTGCATATAAAAGGGCCCCCGGGCAGGAGGGTAGAGAGAGACCATGCTAAAACTGCAGCTTGAAAGTGCTGTGCTCACTCATTTCAGTTTCTGTTGACTGGACCACCTAAATGTAAAATGGTCTTTTCTCAAGTGGCCTACATTTCTAGATTGACCCCACTTTGCTCTCAGGGGTGGGATACTCTATTGGGGAAGAAACCAGAGGCAAAAAAGCCTAATACAAGAAAAGGAGAGGTCTTGCACTGCCCTGTTGTAAGACAGGAAGTCACAGATCTGAAAAGAATAAGGAAAAGAGGTCACTAAATGAGGGAGACAATTTAAACAAATCACAAGAGCTGGGGAGAAAAGTCTGCACAAAAACAGACCAGATCAAGATTCTCAGAGAAGGAATATTTCTTTTGGAGGTGAAACAGTTACACAAAAGTACAATATATCCAGGTCGAGTCAGAGGAAGAAGAGCTGAGAAAAACTGATCAGCTAAACAACAACTATTTTAAAGTTCTAGAATAAATTGGACTAAGCCAATCAAAAATAAAACCCAAGACGAGAGAGAAACTGCCTTTCAGAGTTAACTCATCAAGATAATCAGATGCCTATACACCAGCAAAAAATCACAAGCCATACTTAGAAACAGGATGATATGACTCATTAGGGATCAAATTAAAATTTCAGAGGAGACACAATGTGGAACAACTAATCAGAAAAGTTCAAACAAATCTTCTAAATCAATTCAAGGAGATGTGTATAAAGAGATAAAGGATATTATAAGACAATGTGTGATCATAAAGAAGAATTTGAAAGTAGAAAAGACATAAATTATGGGGATGAAAAGCACAATTGTAGAGATTAAAAATACACTACAGTATACAACAGCAGATTTGAACAGACAAAAGAATGAATCAGTGAACTGAAGACAGGACAATCAAAATCATACAGGCAGAAGAACAGAAAAGAATAGAATAAATTGAACAGTGTTGAAGGAATTGAAGTGACAGCATGAAGTGTACCAACAGTTGCATCGTGGGAGTCCCAGAAATAGAAGAGAAGGGAAAAAGGGTAGAAAGAGGTAATGGATGTGGCTCAAGCAGTTGAGCTCCCACCTCCCACATGCCTCCTGAAAAAAAAAGCAAACAACAAATGAAAAAAGAAAACTCAGGGAAGTCAATGTGGCTCAGTGGTTGAACGTCAGCTTCCCACCTATGAGGTTCCAGGTTCATTCCCTAGCACCTGGCACCTAAAAGGGGGGGAATGGGGGTGGAGGGGGTAGAAAGAATATTTGATGAAATAATGCTGAAAATTAACCCAACTCTTTTGAAATATATAAAAATACATGTTCAAGAAGCACAATAATATACTCCAAACAAAAAACAAACCCTAACAGACTTACTCCAGGACCCATGCTAACAGAATTTCAAATGCCAAAGATGAAAAGAGAATTCTGAAAGTTGCAAGAATAAAGCAATTTGTCACATACAATCGATCCTTAAGAAGACTAAGTGCCAATTTCTCATCAGAAATCATGGAGGAGTAAAACTTTCCCTATTCACAAATGATGTGATCCTTAATATAGAAAGTCCTTAAAAATCTACTACAAAGCTACTAGAGCTAATAATTGAATTTTAAAAGTTGTGGGGTACTAGACCAACCTGCAAAAATCAATCGTTTTTCTATACACTAATAATGGGCAATCTGAAGAGGAAATCAAGAAAAAAATTCCATTTACAATAATAACTAGAAGTATTAAATATCTATGAATAATTTTACCAAGGAAGTAAAGGCATACACACAGAAAACTAAAACATTGCTAGAAGAAATCTAAGAAAACCTGAAAAATGGAAGGACATTTTTGTTTTGGAAGGCCAAAAACATCTTGAAAGAAAGAATGAAGTTGGAGGACTCACATATCCTGATCATAAAGCTTATTACAAAGCTACAGTGGCCAAAACTGCATGCAACTAGCATAAGGATATATATATTGACCAAAGGAATTGCATTCAGTTCAAAATAGATCCTTAAATCTATGGTCTATTTATTTATTTTTTGTTAGTAACAGGGATTGAACCTGGGACCTCGTACATGCGAAGTAGGCACTCATCCACTAAGCTACACCCACTTCCCTGGTCAGTTGATTTTTCAGGGGGTACCAGGGATTGAATCTGGGACCTTGTACATGGGAAATATATGCTCAAACACTGAGTTACACCTTCTCCCTGTCAATTGATTTTTGACAAGGCTGCCATGTCCACTCAATTAAGAAAAATAGTCTCTTCAACAAATGGTGCTGGGAAAACCAGATATCCATATGCAAAACAATAAAATAGGACCCCTATCTCAAACCATATACAAAAATTCTCTCAAAATGAATCAAAACTCAAATGTATGAACCAGGACTATAAAACTCCTAGAAGAATGTAGGGAAGCATCTTCAGGAAATTTGTTAGGAAATGGTTTCTTAGGTTTTACAACCAAACTACAAGCAACAAAAGAAAAAATAGATAAATAGGACCTCCTAAAAATTAAAAAGTTTTGTGCATCAAAAGACTTTGCCTTGAAAGTGAAAAGAATCTACTCAATGGGAGAAAATATTTCAGAACCACATATCTGATAAGCATTTAATATCCAGAATATATAAAGAAATCCTACAACTCATCAATAAAAAGACAAATAACCCATTTTAAGAATGAGCAAAAGGCTTGATTGAGTAGACATTTCACCAAAGAGGACATAAAAATGTCTTAACAGCACATAAAAAGAAGCTGTGAAGGTTAGGCTAATGTGTCAACTCAGGTAATGGTGCCCAGTTGTCTAGTCAAATAAGCCCTGGACTAATTATAATAAAAGGGCATTTCATGGACTTTAATCATCAGTGAGTTGATTGCATAGATGACTGATTACTTCTACTATCAACGAAGGAGATGGCCATTAGCAATGAGTGATGTTTCATCCAATCAGTTGAATGCCTTAAAAGGGGAAGTGATTTCAGCATTCAGAGAGAATTCCCATCTCTACTTCAGACAGACAGCCGCTCCTGGGAACTCATCAAGGACCTTCATTGGAGCCCCTAGTTTGCAGCCTGCCCTGTGGAATTTGGGCTTCTGCATCCCCACAGTCACATGAGAGAATTTCATAAAAACTCTTAGTATTTACAGATATCTCTTGTCAGTTCTGTTTCCCTAGAGAAGACCGACTAACACAGCTTGGTACTGGGAGTGGTTCTTGAGAAACAGAATCTTAAAAGTGAGATTTCTGAATTGGTCCTGGGATTTTTGCAATTGGCTTGTTACTCTGATTAGCTTCAAGGGCACTAGTGACTCTCTTTCCAATAATCAAGAGGCCCTTGACAGTCCATGGCATGAGTTGGCAATACAGATATGCAAAATATCACTACTGTGTACAACTACTTCCTTGCTTATAAATCTGGGTGAGAGTGTTTTTTAACACATAAATAGCATTTTGAGTAGTTAAAAGGTACAATGATGTTGACTGGCTGTTCCTAAATATGCTGGATAAAGTTACAAATGAAAAGGATGAGCTGAAGTCAAATTTGCAACTTAAATGCCACATGAATGATGTGAAATTTTTTACATGTGCTCTGAAAGAAAATCTTATCTCGTGCAGCCACAGAATTGAGATCTCTGAAAAATAGACTCAATCTCATTGTACGAATAATAAAGTTACAGTGGAAACTAAAATCTCAATCTTGCAGGGTGTCTGCTATTAAAGTGAGGGCATTGATTGGAAAGGAATGGAACCCTTAGGATTGGGCTGGAGACATATGGGTTGATGATATCAGTGGGGACATTGAAGCCCTAAATTCTGATGAGACTTTGCCAGATAAACCTGTAATGGTCTGCCCTGGGGAGACCATGCAATGTCAAGCTTTTATTGCCCAGTTTCAGCCTGCCCCAGGGAGTCTGGACCTCTTCCATACCCTGGGGCAGGTACCACTCCACCTCAAGCCTGTACTGCCTAGTCTTAAGCCTGCCCCAAGGAGTCTCAACCTCTTCCATGCCCTGAAGAAACCATCACCCAACCTCCACCCTTCCCTGAGGAGTCTGCCAACCAACCCCTGCCTGAAGAGAGTAATCCTGTCTCACCAGATAAAACTGCAAAAGAATGCCCTACAGTCCATATTTTACAAGACATTTCTCATCCTTCTCCTTACTTACCTCTACCACCCCTCTTCTCTTCCAGACCTATAACTAGACTAAAATCACAACAAGCTCCCAAAGGTGAAGTACAAAGTATGATCCATGAGGAAGTACATTATACTGTAAAAGAACAGCAAGAGTTTTCCAAATTATATAGACAGAAATCAGCAAAATATTTGTGGGAATGGATACTAAAGGTATGGGATAATGGTGGAAGGACTATAAAGTTGGATTAAGCTGACTTTATTGATATGGTCCCACTAAACAGAGATTCTGGTTTAGGGATTAGAAAGGACTAACCGTTTGTTTGGATGGCTGGCTGAAACATGAATCAATAGATGGCCTAGAATGTCTGAGGTCGAGTTGTCTGATTTACACTGGTATACTATAGATAAGATGATCCAAAGGCTTAGGGAGATTGGAATGCTAGAATGTATTCACCATTTAAGATCTGCCCACCCACAACAGGAATGTCCAGAGGACACATCTTTAAACAGGATTTTGAGGAATAAATTTGTAAGACTAACTCCATCTTCCCTAAGGAGCTCTCTGGTTCTTCTTCTCTGTAGGCCAGATATTACTGTGGGAACTACTGTCAGGTAAATAGAATCCTTAAACACTATGGGGATGTTTGGATCCCAGCCTGGCACAAGCCAAGTAGCAGCATTTAATTGCCAAAGACAAGGTGGGTGTGGCTACCACAATGAAAGGCAGACTCAAAGCAGCAATAAAAAGAGTCTAAGTCCATAGACTTATGGCATTGGCTAATAGATCATGGGGTAGCTAAAAGTAAAATAGTAGGCAGCCTATGAAATTCCTACTTGATGTGTATAAGCAAAAGAGTTCTAGGTTGAGTGAACAAAACCTTAACTTGAATTCAAACAGAGAATCATGGCCCCTTAATCAATTCCCAGACTTGAGACAGTTTACAGACCCAAAGTCCTTTGAATGAGGGGAAGGTCAGGTCCCCTTAGGGAAGGATCCTGTTACTGCCAAAAATTTATACTGTTAATTTTCCTTCCAGTTTTCCACAAAAAGACCTACAGCCTTTTACCAGGGTAACTGTGTATTGGGGAAAAGGAAATGATCAGTTATTCTGGGGATTAGAAACTAACTCAGAAGTGACATTAATTCCATGAGACCCAAAGCATCATTGTGGTCCACCAGTCAGAATAGGGGCTTATGGAGCTCAGGTGACCAATGGAGCTTTAACTCAGGTCTGTCTTACAGTGGCTCCAGTGAATCCCTGGACCCATTCTGTGGTTTTTTCCACAGTTCCAGAATGCATAATTGGAATAGACATACTCAGTAACTGGCAGAATCCCTACACTGGATCCCTGACTTACGGAGAGAGGGCTATTATGGTAGGAAAGGCCAAGAGGAAGCCAATAGAACTGCCCCTACCTAGCAAAACAATTAATAAAAAAACAAAACAAAACAAAACAAAAACAGATTCCTGGAGGAATTGCAGAAATGAGTGTTACTATAAAGAATTTGAAGGATGCAAGGGTGGTGATTCCCACCACACTTTATTCAGCATTCTTATTTGACCTGTTCCAGAAAACAGATGATTCATGGTGGATGACAGTAGATTATCACCAACTTAAGTGGTGAATCCAATTGCAGCTGCTGTTCCAGATGTGGTATCATTGCTTGAGCAAATCAACACATCTGCTAGTACCTGATATGCGCTATTGATCTGACAAATGCTTTTTTATCAATGGCCATTAGTAAGGACCACCAGAAAGAGTTTGCTTTTAGCTGGCAAGACCAGCAATATACCTTCACTGTCCTGCCTTAGAAGTATATAAACTCTCCAGCTCTATATCATAATATTGTGTGCAGGGAAACTTGATCATCTCTCCCTCCCAGAAAACACATTATATTGATGATACCAAGTTGCTAGGACCTAGTGAACAAGAAGTAACAATGACACTAGACTTATTGCTAAGACATTTGTGTGACAGAAGATGGGAGGTAAATCCAACAAAAATATAGGGTCCTTTCACCTATTGGGGCATGTTGAGATATCCATTCTAAAGTGAAGGAATCTGGCCCTTCCTATGACCAAAAAAGAGGCAAAACTCTTCATTGGTCTCTTCAAAATTTGGAGACAACACATTCCTCATTTGAGCATGCTACTCTGGCCCATTTACTGAGTGACCAAAAAAGCCGCTGGTTTTGAGTGGGGACCAGAACAAGAGGAGGCTCTGTGACAGGCCCAGTCTGCTGTGCAAGCTCCATTTCCACTTGGGCCATATGATCCAGCAGATCCAATGGTACAGGGAATGTCAGTGTGAAATAAAGGTGCCGACTGGAGCCTTTGGCAGGCCCCTACAGGAGAATAACAATGCAGACCCTTGGGATTTTGGAGCAAAGCCTTGGCATCCCCTGCAGATAACTAACCTTTTGAGAAACAGCTTTTGGCCTGCTACTGGGACTTAGTTGAGAATGAATGCTTAATCATAGGCCACCAAGTTACCACAAGACCTGAGTTGCCTATCATAAGCTGGTTATTGTCTGACCCACCAAACCATAAAGTTGGGCATACATTCCATCATAAAGTGGAAGTGGATGTATAAGATAGGGCTCAGGCAGGTCCTGAAGGCACAAGTAAGTTACATGAGGAAGTGGCCCAAATACCCATGGTTACCACTCTTGTCACATTACCTTTTCTTTCCCAGCCCACAGCTATGGCCTTTGGGGAATTCCTTACAATCAGTTGACTGAGGAAGAAAAAAATGATTTGGCTGGATGGTCAGGGACTTGGAAAGAATGATGACATTCTTCATTCATTTTCCAAATGATTGGAAAATTGATGACAAAGAGGTCTGGGGAAGAGGTATGTGGATAGAACTTTCTGAGTATGCAAAAAAATGAAAATATTTGTGTCCCACATGAATGCTTATTAGAGGGTGATTTCAGCAGAGGAAAGTTTCAGTAATCAAGTGGATAAGATGACCTGCTCTGTGGCTAGCCTATCAGCCTCTTTCCCTAGCCATGCCTGTCATTGCCCAATGGAATCATGAACAAAGTGGTCAATGGTGGTAGGGATGGAGATTATGCATGGGCTCAGCAACATGGACTTCCCCTCACCAAGGCTGACTTGGCTGCAGTCACTGCCGAGTGCCCAATCTGCCAGTGCTCACACTCACACTCAGGCCCTGATATGGCACCATTTCCCAAGGTGATCAGCCTGCTACCTGGCATATTGATTACATTGGACCACTTCAATTATGGAAGAGGCAAAGATTTGTTCTAACTGGAATAGACACATACTCCAGATATGGGTTTACATTCCCTGAATGCGATGTTTCTTTCAAAACTACCATCCATGGACTTACTGAATGTCTGATCCACTGCCATGGTATTCCACAAAGCATTGCTTCTGATCAAGGAACCCACTTCACAATAAATGATGTTCAGGAATGGGCACATGCTCATGGAATTCACTGGTCTTACCATGTAACCCATCATCCTGAAGAAGCTGGATTGATAGAATGGTGGAATGGCCTTTTGAAGACTCAATTATGGTGCCAACTAGGGAGCAATAACCTTGCAGTGCTGCAGCAATGTTCTCCAAGAGGTTGTGTATGCTTTAAATCAGCATCCAGTCTATGCTGCTGTTTCTCCCATAGCCAAGGTTCATGGGTGCAGGATTCAAGGGGTGGAAATGGGAGTGGCACCATTCACCACTACCCCTAGTGATCCGCTAGGAAAAATTTTGCTTCCTTTCCTTGCAGTCTTAAGCTTTGCTGGTCCATAGGCTTTAGTTTCAAAAGGAGGAGTGCTTCCACCAGGGAACACAACAAGGATTCCATTAAACTGGAAGTTAAGACTGCTACCTGGCCACTTTGGGCTCTTCATGACTCTGAATCAACAGGCAAAGAAGAGAATTACTGTACTGACTGGAGTGATTGATCTTGACTATCAAGAGGAAATAGGACTGCACCTACACAGTGGCGGTAAAGAAGAGTTTGCCTGGAATACAGGAGATCCCTTAGAGCATCTTAGTACTACCATGCACTGTGATTAAAGTCAATGGAAAATTGCAACAACCAAACCAATCCTAGACGGGCTAACAATGGCCCAGAATCTTCAGGAATGAAAATTTGATTTACCTCAGCAGGCAAAGAACCACGGCCAACTGAGGTGCTTGCTGAGGGTAAAGAGAACATGGAATTGGTAGTGGAAGAAGGTAGGGATAAATATGAAGTTTGACCATTTGACCAGTTACAAAATGAGGACTGAATATTTCTTCCTTGTTTTGTTATGAGTCTGTTTGTATATGTACATAAAATGAATATCTTTGTTTTCTTCCCTAACCTTTTTCCTTATCATATGACATAAGTTGTATTAGTTTTATGTTGTAGCATTTAAGGATATCAAGTTTAAGAGACTTTCATAAAATCTCATAGTATTTACAGATATCTCCTATCGAATCTGTCCTTAGAGAACCCTGACTAATACAGATGCTCAACATCATTAGCTAGTAGGGGAATGCAAATCAAAACCAAAATGAGATATCATTTCACACCCACTTGAATGGCTACTATTAAGAAAATATAATATTTTGGAGAGGATGTGGAGAAATAGGAGCACTCATTCATTGCTTGTGGGAATGTAAAATGGTGCAGCCACTGTGGAAGACAGTTTGGCTGCTCTTCAGGGAAATAAGCATAGAATTGCCATATGGTGCAGCAATCAAACTATGTCTATTCACAGAAGAATTGAAAGCAGTTCTCACAGATATTTGTACACCAAGGTTTGTAGCATCATTATTCACAGTTGCCAAAAGGTGGAAGCAACCCAAGTGTCCAGCAACTGATGAATGGATAAGTAAAATGTAGTATATACATACAATGGAATATTATTCTGTCATAAAAAGGAATGAAGTCCTCATGCCTGAGACAACAAGGATGAACCTTGAGGATATTAAGTTAAGTGAAATGAGCCAGACACAAAAGGAGAAATATTGTATGATCTCACTGATATAAACGATTTATAAATTCATAGAGTTAAAATATATAATATGGGTTACCAGGGAATGGATTGGGTAAGAAAATGGGAAGTTTTCTCATCTGAAATCATAAAGGAAAGAAGGCAGTGGTATGACATAGTTAAGGTGCTAAAAGAAAGTAACTGTCATCCAAGAATTCTATATCCAGCAAAGCTGGCTTTCAAAAATGATAGAGTTTAAAATACTCAAAGATAAATGGAAATTAAGAGTGTTTGTCAACAAAACCTGCCTTTCAAGAAATAAAGGGAGTTCTGCAGGTTGAAAGGGAAAAAAATGAGAGAGAGACGGTTGGAGGAGAGTGTAGGAAGGAAGATTATTGGTAAGAATAACTAAAAAGATAAAAAGAGAAATAAAAACAACATGTGACATATATAAATCTAAAGAAAATATGGCTAATGTAAGTAATGCCTTGACAGTAATAACATTGAATGTTAATGGATTAAACTCTCCAATCAAGAGACACAGATTGGCAGAATGGATGAGGAAATATGACCCTTCTATATGCTGTCTACAAGAAACACCTTAGATCCAGGGATGTGAGGATGTTGCAAGTGAATGGTTGGAAACAATTTTACATGCAAACAATTACCAAAAAGGGGTGTGAGTAGCTATACCAATATCAGACAAAATAGACTTTAAATGCAAAACTACTGTAAGAGACAAAGAATGGCACTATATATTAATAAAAGGGACAATCTATCAAGAAGAATGAACAATCATAAACATTTATGCACCTTACCAGGGTGCCTCAAAATACATGATGGAAATATTGGAAAAACTAAGTGGAGAAATAGATGCTTCTACAATTATAGGGTGGACTTTAATTCAGCATTATCACCATTAGACAAAACATCTTGACAGAAGGTCAATAAAGAAACAGAGACCTTGAATAATATGTTATAAGATCTAGACCTAATAGACATATGCAGAACATTACATCCAAATACAGAGGGATATACATTCTTCTCAAGTACACACGAATCGTTCTCCAGGACAGACTACATACTAGGCCAAAGAACAACCCTCAACAAATTCAGAAAGATTGAAATTATACAAAGTAATTTCTATGACCATAATGGAATGAAGCTGGAAATCAGTAAGGAGCAGAGAACCAGATTAGTCACAAAGATATGGAAGTTAAACAGCACACTCTTAGACAATCAGTGTGTCAAGGAGTAAATTGCAAAAGAAATCAGTAACTACCATGAAACAAATGAAACTGAGAACAAAACCTCAAAAACTATGGGATAGAGCAAAAGCAGTGCTGAGACGGAAATTCATAGCCATAAATTCCTATTTAAAAAAGAGGAAAGTGTGAAAATCAAAGACCTAACTACAAACCTGGAGGAGTTAGAAAAAGAACAAACTAATGCCAAAGCAAGTCGAAAGAAATAAATAATGAAGATTACAGCTGAGGTAAATGAAATGGAAAATAAGAAAGCACTAGAAAAAAATAACAATACCAAAAGCTGGTTCTTTGAGATTAATAAGATTGACAAGCCTTAGCTAGATTAATGATGGAAAAAAGAGAGAAGATGCAAACACATAAAATAAGAAACGAGGAAGGGAATATTACCACTGATCTCATAGAAATAAAGAGTATCATAAGAGACACTTTGAAAAATTGTATGCCAACAAGATGGATAACTTAGATGAAATGGGCAAATTTCTAGAAACACACAGCCTACATTGACTGAGGAAGAAATTGATTAACTCAACAGACCAATCACAAGTAACCACATTGAATTGGTCATCAAAAACCTCCCAACTGAGAAGAGCTCAGGACCAGAAGGGTTTACAGGTGAATTCTACCAATCATTCCAGAAAGAATTAACACCAATCCTTAAACTCTTCCAAAAATTAGAAGTGGTGGGAACATTGCCTAACTCATTCTATGATGCCAACATCAACCTCATACCAAAGCCATAGAAACATGCCACAAGAAAGGAAAACTACAGACGAATATCTCTAATGAAACTAGATGCTAAAATCCTCAACAAAATTCTTGGTAATCATATTCACCAATATATCAAACAAATTATACACCATTATTAATAGGTTTAATCCCTGGTATGCAAGGATGGTTCAACATAAGAAAATCAATCAATGTAATATACCACATTAACAGAATGACAGAAAAAAATCCCATGATCATCTCTATTGATGTAGAAAAAGCAATTGACAAAATACAGCACCCTTTCTTGAGAAAAACACTTCAAAAGATAGGAATAGAAGGAAACCTCCTCGACATGATAAAGGGTATATATGAAAAACCCACAGCTAACATCATATTCAATGGTGAAATCCTAAAAGCTTTTCCTCTAAAATCTGGAACAAGACAAGGATGTCCACTGTCACCACTCTTATTTAACACTGTGTTAGAAGTACTTGCTTGAGCACTTAGGCAAGAAAAAGATGTAAAACTTATCCAAACTGGAAAGGAAGAAGTAAAACTTTCACTATTTGCAGATGACATGTAGAAAGCCCTGAGAAATCTATTAATATAACAAAACTTCTAGAGCCAATAAATGAGTTCTGTAAAGTAACAGGATATAGGAACAACACACAAAAATCAGTAGCATTTCTGTACACCAAAAATGAGCAATCTGAGGAGGAACTAAAGAAAAAAAATTCCATTTACAATAGCAACTAAAAGAATCAAATACCTAGGAATACACTTAACTAAAGATGTAAAGGACTTGTATGCAGAAAACTAAACAACATTGTTAAAGGAAATCAAAGACCTAAATAAATGGAAGAATATGCCATGTTCATGGATTGGAAGACTAAACATCATTAAGATGTCTATCCTACCCAAATTGATTTACAGATTTAATGCAATCCCAGTAAAAATTACAACAGAATGTTTTACCAAATTGGAAAAGTGAATTATGAAATTTATTTGGAAGGGCAAGGGGCCCTGAATAGCCAAAGACATATAGAAAAAGAAAAATGAAATGGGAGGAATCACACTACATGACTTTAAAGCATACTACAAACCTACTGTAGTCAAAACTGCATGGCATTGACACAAGGACAGACATACTGATCAATGGAACTGAATTGAGAGCTCTGATATAGATCCTCACATATGTGGTCAACTGATATTAAACAAAGCCACCAAGCCCACTCAACTGGGAGAGAAAGGCCTCTTCAACAAATGGTTCTTGGAGAACTGGATATCTACATGCAAACAAATGAGAGGGGATCAACATCTCATGCTTTATACAAAAAGTAACTGAAAATGGATCAAAGATCTAAATGTAAGAGCCAAGACTATAAAGTTCCTAGAAGATAATGTAGGGAAGCATCTACAAGATCTTGTAGTAGGAAATGATTTCATAAACTTTACATCCAAATCATGAGCAACAAAAGAAAAAATAGATAAATGGGACCTCCTCAGAATTAAAAACATTTATGCTTCAAAGGAGTTTGTCAAGAAAGTGAAAAGGCAGCCTACTCAATGGAAGAAAATATTTGGTAACCATTTGTCCTATAAGGGCCTAATATCTAGCATATATAAAGTAATCCTACATCTCAAAAATAAAAAGATAAACAACCCATTTAAAAATGGGTGAGAGATTTGAGTAGAAACTTCTCCAAAGAAGAAATACAAATGGCTAAAAAGCACATGAAAAGATGCTCAGCATCACTAACTATTAGGGAAATGGAAGTCAAAACTACAATTAGATATCCTCTTTCAGTCTATTAGAGTGCTGGCTACTTTTAAAAAAACAGGACTATAAGTGTTGAAGAGGATGTGGAGGAAAGAGAACACTTATCCACTGCTAGTGGGAATGTAGAATGCTGCAGCCATTGTGGAGGACAGTGTGGCAATTCCTCACCAGGTTAACTGTAGAACTGCCATATGATCCAGGAACCCCATTGCTGGGTTTATACCCAGAAGAATTGACAGCAGAAACATGAACAGATATATGAACCCCAATGTTCATAGTGGCATTATTCACTATTGACAAAAGTTGGAAGCAACCCAAATGCCCATCAACAGATGGATGGATAAAAAAAAATTGTGGTATATACATCCAATGGAATATTATTCAGCTGTAAGAAGAAATGCAGTATTAACACACAGGATAGCATGGATGAATCTTGAAGACCTTGTATTGAGTGAAGTAAGCCAGTCACTGAAGGACAAATATTACATGACCTCACTCATATGACTTAAGGAAATTGAGCAGACTCGCAGAGCTAGAGTCTGGAAGATAGTTTAACGGGGAACAAAACAGGAGGAGAGGGTGGTTAGGCGATGACCATATGGGCAAAATCTATGATAAGGTGGAAGGGTGTGTTTGGACAATGGATGGGCGTGAAAGTGGTGCAATGATGTAATTGGGTTTGGGAATGCTGGTATGTGAGGGGGAGTAGAGTGTAGGGGTTGGGTTGGACTATCCATGGAACTGGAGAGAGGGTTAGAGGAAGGACCAGGTGAACTCTGGGGATTTATAGGTCTGCTGTTAAAACTACAAAGGTGGGAATGTTCTTATGGCAAATATGTCAGGGGAGGGTTACTGGTTTAGGGCTTTCGGTGTGGGGGCATATGTGGGATAGGGTGCATCTGCGACACGCTTCTATGGAATATGTAAGTCTTGTCATAATGTGTTATCTCAGTGGGCGGAGACCCACACAATAAAAAAGAAAATAATAAACTCCCATCCTGCAGAGTCCTACTATGTTCTCAAATAGAGGGTGTAGCCGTTGGGGAATTTGATGTAATTATGAATTCCAAAAATATAATTGGATCATGCTTGTAAACTGATCTGTTAATCTGGGCATGATTAGGTTAGGATTAGGGCATTGAGCCCCACCCCTTGGTGGGTGGGGAATCGAATATAAAAGGCAAGGCAAAGAACAGAGTTGAAGCAGTCTTTTGAGAAGAAGTTTTGATGTTGGAAAGAAGGCCCCAGGAGAAGAGAAGCAAGCCGTTCGCCTGATCATCTACAGCTGACCTTGTGGAGGAAACGGGAGCTAAGCCCGGAGAGAAATGCAGCCCCGGGAAGAGAGGAACCCCAGAAGCCTGAACCGTGGCAAATGCCGGCAGCTGTCTTGCTCTAACACGTGGCAATGGACTGTGGTGAGAGAAGAAACTTAATGCTTTATGGCCTGGTCTCTGTGGACTTCTACCCCAAATAAATACCCTTTATAAAGACCAACCCATTTTTGGTATTTTACATTAGCACCCCTTTGGCTGACTAATACAGAGGGACAAGAATCTCTCAAGAACATAGGCAGTGCCTAATAAAAGAAAACAGACAAATATGCCATGCCCTCAATATTATTGCAAGTAATTATGAATCTTACTCTTCAAAAATTGAAAGTTTGTGGTTACCATAGGTTATGAGGAGGGAGGGAAGAATAGAATAGATGAAATATAGGGCATTTTTAGAGCATTAGAATTGTTCTGCATGATCTTGCAATAACAGATACAGGGCATTTTAAATTTTGTCAAATCCTATAAACGTACATAATTTCCTAAGTAGACTTATGATTATTCTTGCAATAGAAGAACTTGTATCATTGATATAAAGGCAGTGGCCACCAGAGGTTCTGAGGGGAGGGAGAAGGAAGAGCAGGTGTAACATGGAGTATTTTGAGGACATGGGAATTTTCCTGCTCAACATTGCAATGATGGATACAGGCCATTATACATTTTGTCAAAATCTATAAAATTGTGTGGTACAAAGTGTAAACTATATTTTAAACTATTGTCCATGGTTAGTAGCAATTCTTCAATATGTGTTCATCAATTGTAACAGATGTACCATACTAATGAATGATGTTGTTAATGGGGCAAAGTGGGGGAGGGGGAAGAGTGAGGCAAATGGGAATTCCCTATGTTTTTGACATAACATTTAAGTAATCTAATGATGCAAAACATAAACCATTGCTTCAATATTTGAATGCCAGTTGTAACAAAAGTACCATCCACATGTAAAATATTATTAATAGGGGAGAATGGAAAAGGAGAAGGGCAATGGGTATATGGGAATCCCCTATATTTTCTATGTGACTTTTCTGTAACTTAAAGCTTCTTTGAAGGTAAAATGAGAAAAATAAGACACTGGAGGAACATATGGAAGAAACTGTCACTGTATGTACAAGATAACATCTTAAAGTGATGAAAGACACAATGTATAAAAAATTTTATTTCATTTCAAATTTTAAAAATTTTCCATCCATCTGCCCCATGGAATCTAAGTCCCCTCTCAATTAAAAACAGAGTGGCCATCACCACCCCCAAATCCTCAAGATTGAGGAATGAACAATTGACTAAAGTATACTTATTATTATTATTCTACTATAGACTTATTATTCTAGCAATGGAAGAACTTTTATCATTGATATAAAGGCAGTGGCCACCAGAGGTTCTGGGGGGAAGGAGAGAGAACAATAGGTATAACATGGGGACATTTTCAGGACATTGGAATTGTCCTTAATGACATTGCAATGACGGATATAGGCCATTATACATTTTGTCATAATCTATAAAATTTTGTGGGCCAGAGTGTAAACTATAATGTAAACTATAGTCCCTGGTTAGCAGCAATGCTTCAATATGTGTTCATCAATTGTAATAAATGTACCACACTAATCAAAGATGTTAATGTGGGAAGTTTGGGAGGGGGGGATGGGGCATATGGGAATCATCTATATTTTTTATGTAACACTTATGTAATCTAAAGCTTTTAAAAAAAACAATATCCCTTTAAAAATGGGAAGTTGATTCTTAATCTGTACAGAATTTCAATTTAGCTTGATTGTAAAGATTTGGAAATGGATGGTGGTGAATCTAGCATATTATTGTAAGTGTAATCAATAGCACTGGATTATACATGTGAATATGGTTAAAAGTAGAAATTTTAGATAGTTTATGTTACTACAATAAAAATTAAAAGATAAAACATAGGAATGTATAACACAGTGAACCCTATTGTAGATGATGGCCTATAATAGTAGTAGTACAAGTATGAGAATTTTTTTTAATGAAATATCACAAATGTAAACACTAAATACAGGGTGTTATTTATAGGGTGATAATTAGTTTACACCTAATATAAACTATAAGGTATAGTTAATAGTACAATTTTAATATTCTGTCATCAATTGTAACAATATACCATCCTAATACAAAGTATCAAAATAGGGAGTATATTGGAAAGCTGCATTTTGTACTTGATTTTTCTGTAAACCTACAACTTCTATAATTAAAAATATTTAAAAAATAAACATATTTCAGGGGCCTGTGTATTGAATGTTTTAAATGAGGTAATACATGTAAATTGTTTTACACAGTGCCTAGAACATATTCTTTCAATAAATGCTGGCTGCTTTTGTTACAAAAAAAAGTACAATTATAAAAAATGCTGTCATTGATTGTAACAAATGTTACATACCAATACAAGGTGTGGTGATGGGAAGGCATATGGGAATCCTGTATTTTATTCATGATTGTTCTGTATATCACTAACTTCTCTTATAAAATCTTTTTTTTAATTTAAGTATGTATGGTAGGATAAGTTTGCAAAAGAATGTATTAGGAACAATATCCAAAAAATGTACATTAAATGTTTTCAGTGATTTTTCTCTGAGGGGGAAAAATACAAATTAAAAAAATTTTTTTGGAAAAATATCTACAGCCTGGTACTGGCACAAAGACATATCAATTGGATCAAATTGAGAAGTCAGAAATCAACCCTTGCTTTTACAGCCAACTTATTTTTCAAAAATCAATTTTATTGAAACATATTTATAAAACATAAAATTCATCTTAAGTATACAATCAATGTATACAATCTGTTATGGTATAATCACACAGAGTTGTGCCTTCATCACTTCAATCAATATTAGAGCATTTTCATTAAACCAAAAAAAAAAAAAAAAATAGAACAGGAAAAAACAAAAACAAATGAGCAGAGAGGTTCAGGGCAAGATGGCAGCTGAGTAAGGCATTCCAAGAGTTAGCTCATCCTAAGGGCAGTTAGTAATCTAAACAGAGTTATGTAAAGCACCTGTATGGGGGTGCCCAGGAGACCAGAAAAGCATCCTGCAACATCCTTGAAAGAATGGAAGAAGGAGACTGACCATCTGTAGAGAAGTTGTGTGAATAGAGTACTACATACTGTGGAGGACTGTGACCATCCTCCACTGGTGGCACAAGCTTACTTGGCAGCTATTCCGTGGCTGGGGGAGGAAGAGATGATTGGCTACTGACTTCTGCTACTGATTAGTAAATTTGGCTAGCTAAAGTATAATCTTAAGAACAGCTAATGTTTGAACCTGTTCAAGTCGAAAAGAGGCTGGTAGCCGCCATTTTAACTCCATCCCCTGCATGAGGGGAAGTGGGGCTGACTGAAAATCACAGTGAAGGTAGCAATTGACTTCTTTCCACCCAGATCAGATTGCAGCCCTAGTCATGGCTCCAGCCCTACCTCTGGCAGGGAAGAAGCTGGGAGACCTGCCCTGCCTCTACAGGCAATTGCATGTGCTTTTGGCCAGCATCAGCTGAATAGATGGACACCTTGGGCTCCATCCCCAAACCCCAAGAGGAAAGGATAAGAGTGGTTGATTCCTCAGCCTCTCTGGGCAACTGCAGGTGCTTTCAGCCCACACAGACTGGGTACTCAGAAACTTGTAGATCCATCCCCAACCCCCAATGGGATAGGAAGGGGCTGGTGTTTCCTCAGCCTCTCAAAGCAACTGCAGGTGCTTTGGGCCTGCAAAAACTCAACTGTTGGGTGCCTGTGGCTCAACTCCCATTCCTGATAGGACAGGAGGGATGCAGTGTTTCCTCAGACTCTCTGGGTAACTGCAGGTGCTTTTGGCCCACGAAGACTGAATAGTCAGACACCTGTAGCTCCATCCCTGCCCCCAAGTAGGCTAGGAAGGGAGCTGTATTTCCTCAGCATTTCCAAGCAACAGCAGGCACTTTCAGCCTACACAGACTAGACTGTTGGGTAGCTCTGGATCCATCCCCACCCTTCCCCCCCAATAGGATGAAAAGTGAGTGACATTTCCTCAGCCTTTCTGGGCAATGGCAGGTACTTTTAGACTGCAGGAACTGGACTGTTGAGTGCCTGCTAAATCCACCACCACCTAAAAAGGGCAGAAGAAAGAGAAAGGTCAAAAGCAAGACAAAGGTAATGGAGGGAAGTGAGGGACATGACTCCCAGGGATGATCCTCCCTGTCACTGAAGGATTACTACCAAGCACCGGCTGGTGATATAACTGGAAAAAGACCTTGAATACAAAGGGGAAAAGGTAAAGACAAATGAGTTTATATAGCTAAGAGACTTCAAAGTGAGTTGGGAGGTCATCAGAGAGGTAACACTTATGCACGTCCCAGCAGGATCTCATAGATGGCCTTAGTGGACACTACCCCAAACAGTGGGGCTCCTGAGGGCTTCAGAGACACCCAGGTCCAGTGGTCATGGTGAATAGCCCTGGAGTTTGGTGCCTTGCCAGTGGGCCCTACTTTGGAGATTGTGCTCCCGAGTGTGACAAAGTTTGACTCAGATGTGACTCCTCTACACATGCCTCTTCTGTCCTTTTTGTTTGAACCTATAGTTGGTGCTGGAGTTGGCAGGTTTATGTCCAGGAGACTTGACTCCCTGGGTTGTCCATGTGCCGGCTGGACACTGAGCCTCAGCGGAGTTGCAGCACCTACTCTCCAGTTCACTGGACTCACCCAGGACAACTGATGGGGAGGTGAGGATGGACAACCACCATCAAGGAACTGAAAGAGTCTACAACTGCAAGCAAGAGAGTCCCATCCATTAGCCATATGGTATTGAAGGCCCCTCTCAATTAGAGGTGGAGTGGGCATCACCATCCCAGAATCTTCAGGATTGGCAAATAAAATATGGACTAGAGTAGACTTACTGGTGTTCTACTCTAGAGTTATTGTGATTCTAACAATGGAAGAAATTATATCATTGATGTGGAGACAGAAGCCATTGGAAGTGCTGAAGTCAGGGAAAGGGAAAAAGAGGTGTAATATGGGGGTATTTTCAGGACTTGGAATTTACCTGGATGACATTATGGTGACAGATACAGGCCATTATATATCCTGTCATAGCCTACAGAATTGAGTGGGAGAGATGTAAACTACAACGTAAACTATAGCTCATGCTTAGTGGCAGTGCTTCAGAATGTGTTCATCAATTGCAATGAATGTACCACACTAATGAAAGAAGTTGTTAATGTGGGGGAAAGTGGGAGGTGAGGGGAGTGGGACATATGAGAATCCCTTATATTTTTTTATGTAACAATTTATGTAATCTAAATATCTTTTAAAAATAAATTTAAAATATATTTTTTAAAAAGCAAGACAAAGAAAAACCTGAAAAAGATAAAGAAATTAGTTATAGTGTTACCAAGAAAAATACCAACAAACATAACCAAAGTCTGATATTCTAAAAGACCCTCCTAATGAAACAAATAGCAGACAGTCTGCAAATGCTACAACAAAGACCACTGAAACAAATCTCACCTCAAAGCCCCGGCTGAAGAACATGGACAGGAACACTGCACAGTAGTTGCCAGTAACTATGGGCAATGTCATCGTCATTATCACAGACTTTAAGGAACAAACTCCATAACCTCATCCACAGTGACCTCCAGGGCAGGGTCAGAACAGAGAAACAGAGCAGCTCAGGGTCAGAGAGCACAGACAAGGACTCCTCCCATTCCTCGAAGCTGAAGTGTGACATGTTAGCTGTAAATGCTGAATCTTTCTGAAGTTGCACATGGAATTGTGAAAACTATGAATCAGGGTATGAAATTCAAATCCTCTGCCTGCCCAATGCTGCTTGTACCCCTGGAGATTCTTCTGTGGACATGGACCTCTTAATGATGCTACCAGGATAATTCCATGGGAATCTGGCCACCAAGGAATTGCACATGCTGATGATTACTCTTGATATTTTTATGTGTTCCATTGTTTTATATGATTTTCCAAACAATCATTTATAATTGGGTGTGCTCCAGAATCTACTTTTCATTAAAAAATAAAATTAAAATAAAATCTGCTGTGCACGATTTTTGATGTACATTATAACTGGCTTTTGTTTTGTTGAGGAGGTTGGAGGGAGGAACTTTAATTTACTGTGTTAAAAAACACCATCCTTTCAGCATATTCTTTTAAGTTTAGTTCTTTCTTCCAGTTATACTATGTACTCTCAATTTTGATATAACTATATATATATATATGTAATTATATATAAAGGGTGATTTGAAACCAATCCATGGCAGCCCTGGTGCTTGATACATTGTGAATGAATACACCATTGAACAGTTACAGATCTGGGAGACTCCGTTCTATGAAAGTGCTGAAATTAAATTAAAATTAGTCTTACATGAAGTATGTTCCAACCTACATGGGAACATGACTCTCTCTTCCTTCTAAAGAGTGCTGGATGATATGAAAAAAAAATATTTTTTTAAACAATATGATCTCAAATTTAAAGACTGCTCCAGATAGCCTACATTTGCAATGGAATAACTGACAAATCGCAAGTGGTTTAGGGAGGGCATTGACCATTCAAAAGTAACTAAACTAGCTCCAGAATGCCAAGTATTCATGTAAATTATGGTTACATGTTCACATCACTGTTCACATCTTACATAGAAGCATTCATGAAAATATGGTATTCTGTAACTTGAATTTCATCCATTTTCCAGACTTCTACTCAAGTCTGAGGTAAATTTTAAAACAATCTGAACAATTTTGGGTCCATGGAGGAAGCACATACTTGTTTCCACTTTCCATGTGACACTGCAGTAGTGGTTTTTTGTAACTGAAATTTGTTTGACTCATGTCTAGCTTTATTTTCCCCCTTTACCAATTCAATGTGAGAATTATTTTCTTCTTTCTCAAAATCTACTATTGTTCGTTTTACTAACAGAAGGTTATCCACCACACATCCAACCCAGACATTCAGTGTTTGGAGATATTTCTCAGTTCTCTGCTCAGAACTCCAATGGTGAATAGCTTTAGCACTAATATCTGCTAGCATATTAGCAGAGAAAGCTCATGCTGGTGGCAAGTGTGTAATCTTTTTCTTCCTTGACATAAAAATAACCTGGTTAAACTCTCTTCTTAAGTTTTTCACCCTTTTTCTTACTCTCTTGAAAAAACAAAGACCATTAATAGGAATCCACCCTTCCACATTTTTCTATTTTGTTTTATTTGGATTTGGGTTCTCTCTTCTATTTGACTTTTACTTTCATATCCACAGAGTTTGTAGTTACTTCAGTTATTTCAAGAATGGGAACTTGACAAGTTAATTTCCTTAATTTGATCATAGGGACTTTTTAGGGAGGCTGATTTGAAATGAAGCACCACATATGGTGTTAAAGATCTGGTTTGGGTAAGAATAGAGGTAATTTCATCATTGGAGGCAATGAGTAAAAAAAAAAATTTAGTTTGAGTAACCAATAGGAAAATTTCCCTCCACATTTACATTGAAACTATTCTGTAGTCACTAACATACCATAATTTAAATTCTGTTCTCAAAGGTTTAGAATTTAAAGCAGTGCCATTTGTTGTTGTGGCCCTATTCTCAAGTACATGGATAACATTCCCCTATTTTTAAAATAATACTTGTATTTGGGATGCAAGCTATGTTTATGTTTTTATTTATTTATTTATTTATTTTTAAAGATTTTATTTATTTATTCATTTATCCCCCCCTTGCTGCTTGTGCTCGCTGGGTCAGCTAACCATGCCATGCGGGCAGGCTTGCCTTCACCAGGAGGCCCCGGGAACCGAACCCGGGGCTTCCCATATGGTAAACGGGAGCCCTACTGATTGAGCCACAGCCGCTTCCATATGCTTATGTTTTTAAACACATTTTTAAAGTACTTATTAATGAACCAAAGGGAATCAGATGCTTTCTGTAAATATCAGAATATATAATACATAGTGATTTGACTATGAATTTTAAATCCACATTTTAATATTAGTGGGGTATTCTAAAGTTTTAATATTCCTTTTACTAAGGGTCTAAGGGAGGGTAAATTAGTCAGCCATATTTATTTTCAAGAGGTGTAAGGAATTGCTAAGTTTTTAATTAACTTTATAAAAAAAATTTAAATGCTACCAAACTCAAATAGGTTTCACTGCTTTTTGAACTAGTAAGTGTTTTTTATGCACTTTGTTCAGAAACACTATTTACTTTTCCAAAATTAGTTTCAGGTAAAGCGACTGGACCACTAGATTGGTAGGAAAAGCTGATTAACCAGCTACTCAGAGGCTGTTAATTAATTCATGGCCAATGGATTGGTTTTTCATCAGTTTTGGCTTGTGATAAATTAAAGAATAAATTAAAGAATGGGGGAGGGGTTAAAAAAAAAAAAAAAAACATTGCCTTGGAACAAGTGCTATGAAATTGCCATTTTTGTAGAAACTGCAGGTAACTGGAAATTATCTAAACAATCAGATGTTATTGGGCCAGTCCTTTAGTTGCTGTGCATATTCTGCTGAGGTAGCAAGGTGGTAGATACTTTAGACTTTAAGTGTCTGAAATTGATGACATTCCTCAAGCATGTCTTCTGGAAATGGAATTCTTGTAATTTCCTGCAATTTGCCCTACAATTAGTAGGTAGTGCATAAAAACACTAGTGTAGATTATGAAGATTTATATTAAAAGAGGACCAGAAATACTTGGCATTCAGTGTCACAGAAAGCAGGCTAAACAAAACAAAACAAAAGCACAGTGGTATGCTTCCAAGTTCCCATTTGTTTTTATGCCCCACAATTTTTCACATCCATGTGAGCAGACACACAACTTACCTGACTTGCTGTGCTTGAGTCATGTAGTTTTATTTAAAAAAAAAAAAAAAAAAAGTGAAGACATCTTGACACCCACAAAATATTTTAATCAAAACCTTTCCATTTCAATTTGGATATTCAAAAATATTGGCAGAAGCTTCTGTGACTTTAATTCCACTAAGATATTTCACCTGCCTTATTAAGACCATTATCAGTCTACTTGAAATTCCCATGTCTTAAATTATTGAGAATTATTAAATGTTGAATATATAATAAACTTTGCTTGTATGTAACCAAAAATGATATAAGAGCCAACATTTAGAGTTTGAAAGTAGAGCTGAACAGTGTGTAAGCAGTTCATGTGTAAGCAGTTTTGTTCTTGTGTATGACTTGTAAACTTAATTTACTGTATACATTATTTCCTTAGCTTTGTTTGTTGGAGAAAAATAGAGAATGCTTGTTCAGTATGTCAAAACATAATCTTATCATGAAGCAGCTGTGGTTCAAGCAATTGAGCTCCCATTTACCATATGGAAGGCCCAGGTTCGCTCTCCGGGACCTCCTGGTAAAAAAAAAAAAAAGTTGTCCCAGACCTGTGTGGCATGGAGAGGCACACTAAAAAGATGATGATGCAACCAGATAGTAAAAAAAAAAAAAAAACACACACACACACACAAAAAAAAACACATAATCTTATCTTGTGAACTTTTGTTAATATATTATATGAGCTATATTTTTCATTTGCCCAGAAAGACAGCTTGTATAATGCTTTTTGGATGTTTCTGCTCTGTAACATCTTTAGAGCTGACAGTCTATTAGGTTTGTTTTTTTCTTCATACTAAAATGTCAGTTTTGTGAACTGGTCAGAAATTCACAGGTCTTAAATGTTCTGGGGAAATTTATATTGGACACTGCTCTTTGTCTAGCAAATAAAAGATGTTAATATGTTCCTTTTACTGGTATGTGCATGACTATATTATCAAAAGCCACTCTATCATTTTCCTACTTTAAATAGAAATGTCCATTTATGAATTCTTGTACTTTGTTCACAAATAAAATAGCAAAATTAAAAAAAAAAAATAGAAGAAAGAGCTAAAATGATGATTTAACTGCACACCTAGAGGAACTAGAAAACTTCAGCAAACTAATCCCAAACAAAGCCAAAGGAAAAAAAGAATAAAGATTAGAGGAGAAATAAATAAAATTGAGAACAATAGAAAGAACGAACAAACCCAAAAGTTGGTCTTGGAGAAGACCTGAAAAATCGACAAACCCTTAGCTAGACTGACAAAAAAAAAAAAAAAAAAGAGAGAGAAGATGAAAATTTAAAAATCACAAATGAGAGGGGGGACATTACCACTGATCCAAAAGAAATAAGGGAATTCATAAGAGGATTTTCTAAACAACTGTACACCAACAAACTAGACAACGTAGATGAAATGGACAAATTCCTAGAAACAAGTCACAAGTGAATAGATTGTAACGGTCATCAAAAACCTCCAAAAGATGAAAAGCCCAGGACTAGATAGCTTCACAGGGGAATACTACAAACATTCTGAGAAGACTTGGCTCCAATTCTGCTCAAGCTCTTTCAAAATACTGAACAGGAAAGAACACTACCAAACTCAGTCCATGAAGTCAACATCACCCTAATATCAAAGCTGGATAAAAATACAAGAAAATAAAACCACAAACCAATTTCTCTAATAGATATAGATGCAAAAATCCTCAACAAAGTATTGCAAACCAAATCCATAAGCATATTAAAAGAATTATACACCACAATCAAGTAGGATTTATCCCAAATATGCAAAGGTGATTCAACACAAGAAAAGCAATTTGTGTAATAAACCACATTAATAAATTAAAGGGAAAAAATCTATGATCATCTCAATTAATGCAGAAAAGGCATGTGACAAAATACAGCACTGTTTCTTGATATAAACACTTAGAACACTAGGAATAGAAGGAAATTTCCTCAGCAAGGTAAAGGACATATATGAAAGCACTGTAACTCCAGCCTACTTAAGGGTGAAAGGCTGAAAGCTTTCCCTCAAAGATCAGGAACAAGACAAGGATGCCCACTGTCACCACACTTATTCAACATTGTACTGGAAGTTCTTGCCAGAGCAATCAGGCAAGGAAAAGAAATAAAAGGCATTCAAATTGAAAAGAAAGAAGTGATAAATTCACTATTTGTGGATGATATGATCTTACATATAGAAAATCCTGAAAATGCACAACAAAGCTCCTAGGGCCAATAAATGAATTCAGCATAGTGTTGGGATATAATATCAACACACTAACATTAGTAGTGTTTCTATTCATATACAATGAACAATCAGAAGAAGAAATTAAGAAAAATTCCATTCACAATAGAAACTGAAATAATAAAATTACTAGGAATAAATCTAACAAAGGATGTAAAGGACTGGTACACAGAAAACTATAAAAACATTGCTAAAAGAAATCAAAGACCTAAATAAATGAAATGATGTTCTATGTTCATGGGTTTGAAGACTAAATATTGTTAAGATGACAGTCCTACAAAAAACAATTTATAGATTCAATGAAATTCCAATCAAATTTCCAACAACCCATTTTTCAGAAATGGAAAATCCAATAATCAAACTTGTATGGAAGGATAAGAGGCTGTGAATAGCTAAAGCTATCTTGAAAGAGAAGAATGAAGTTGAGGGCTCACACTTCCTGTGCTTAAAATTTCTTAAAAGCCACAGTAATCAAAACAGCATGGAAAGTGTTCACATTGCCACTCAGAACCTTCCCATCCATCATGGCTCAGCTCAACACCAAACTCTCCTGCCAAACTTGCCTGGATCTTGATGCTTTTGGAATTGCTCTCAAAGTTTGCTCAGCATTGTAATGTCCTTCAAAGTTTGCTAGGTTTCATCCTTTGAGAGTTGATCTGTTATTTAGAAGCAATTGAAAGCCATCTGCAGCAATTCCCATAGAATTAGGGATCTGCAGACCAGGGAAGTGTTATCCACCATACCAGAGGAAGCAGGAGCAGCGAGAGGGAGAAGACAAAGAAAAACTATGAATGAATTGCTCCTCTGGCAGGAAACGGTGCTCATCCACTACCCTCAAGGCAAGCAATCTTGGTTCATCCCCGGACTGACTGCCTCTGATACAGAGGGGTGCGAAAGTTTTCCTCCCTGGAAAAAAGTAGGGCACAGCTGAGAGCCCAGTGTGGCTTCGGATTGGTGAGCTTAGACTGTCACACTTGCCTCTGAATTGTGCCTTTGGCTGTCCGGAGAGGAAGTTCCTCTGGTCATTGTTTCAACATTACCCAGTGGAGGTTGGAGAAAACACACTCACTCCTCCCCAGGGCTGCAGTAAAAGGTTTGCCAAGTGCTGTCTGCCAACAGGCCAGAAAAGTGCACCCCTGGAAATTCAAGGGGTGGGAGGAAGGAGGCTTTATAGTAACTTTCCTGTACCTCTTCTCAGGGACCTTTGAAACTGGTCTGTACCAAATTTGTGGGTCCCAGGCCCTGTTCTGATCAAATAAATAAACATGGGCAGTTTTAAAGATCTAAAATAAGTTGAACCAAGAATCAAAGAAGAGCCTTAACACAAAATCAATCAACAATAAAAGCGTAAGCAAGAAAGGCAAACTGATCATCAGAATGAACTCACCATCATAATCAAATGTGTAGACATCAGCAAAAAATTACAAGCCATATTAAGAAACAGAAAAATATGACCCAGTCAATAGAGCAAATTAAAATGTCAAACAAGACACAGGATTTAAAACAACTAATCAATGATGTGCAAACATATCTACTAAATCAATTAGTGGTTGAAAGAAAATAGGGCTAAAGAGATAAAGAATATTAAGAAGAAATCAGATGTTAATAAAGAAGAATTTGAAGTCCTGCACAGAAAAATAGCATAACTTATGAAAGACACAATGGTGGAGATAAAAAATACATTACATAGAAGGACTTCCAGGAAGATGACAATAAAATAAGCAGGACTCAACTCTCTGACAAAAACAACCGAGGAAAGGCAAAAAGCTATTTAAGGGACATGCTTTGGGGATCTGCAGACCAGGAGATTGCTGTGCTTCCCTAGGAGGGCAAGGGACAGTGAGATGAAAAAGCTGAAATGAAAGCAGTGAGTTACTAAGCCCTGTGGCCAGGAACATCACCCATCCCCCACTTGCAAGGTGAACAGCCTGGATGAAACCTGTGATCATGGCAGCCAACTGAGAGGGGAACAGTCACCTTCCTCACTGTTAAGAGGAATGGTGCAGTGAATTCAAGGGAATTTGCCCAGTAAAGTGTACTTAGAATCTCAGCTCAGGCAAGACCAGAATTATAGGGAAGTTGAGGTTGAAATATTTGCCAATGAGCACCATATAATGGCCTGATGGGAAACTGCAAGGAGAAAAAAACATTTTTAGGTGTCTTTCATTCCAAGCCCATGGAAGTGGATCTGTGACCCATTAGTGAGTCCCTGGTTCTATTTTGATAACTTAAGCTGGGTAATTTTAAAAACTTAAAATAAGTTAAGCAAAATTGAAAGAAGAGCCATGAAACAAAATCACGGGGCAAGAAAGAGATTTTGACTGTCAGAGTAAATTCACCAAAATACTGAGATGCCTAGACAGCAACAAAAATTATAAACCATACTGAGAAACAGGAAGATATGGTCCAGCCAAAGGACCAAACCTAAAATCCTGATGAGACACAGGATTTAAGACAACTAATCAATGATAATCACGCAAATCTCCAAAATCAATTCAAGGAGTGGGAAGAAAATACAATTAAAGAGATAAATATGACTTAAGAAGACACTGGGTAAGCATAAAAATCTGAAAACATGCAAAGTAAAGTAACAGAGCTTATGGGAATGAGAGACAAAATGGATGAGATTAAAAATACATAAGATGCATATAACAGCAGATTTGAATAGATGGAGGACAGAATTAGTGAAATTGAGGACAGAACATCTGAACTTGAAAAGACAGGGGAATAGAAAGAGAAAAGAATGGAAAAAATGGAACAGGGTCTCAGGGAATTGAATGACAACATGAAATGCACACACATTTGCCTTTTGATGTCCCAGAAGGAGAATAGATCAGAAAAGGGGCAGAAAGAATGTTTGAGGAAATAATAACTGAAAAGTTATAACCCATATGAAAGGCATAAATATCAATATCAAATAAGGGAAAGGCACCCTAAACAGAATAAATCTGAACAGACCTACTCTGAGACACTTACTACTAAGAATGACAAATACCAGAAATAAAGGATTGGGAAAGCAGCAAGAGAAAAGCAATGTATCACATACAAGGGAATCTCAATAAGACAAAGTATCTCTCATCCAAAACCATAGAGGTGAGAAGAAACTGGCATGATATATTTAAAGTATGAAAGATAAAAACTGCCAGCCCAAAATTCTGTATCTGGCAAAATTGTCCTTCAAAATATGAGACTGAGTTTAAAGTCTTCACAGACAAACAAAAATTGAGAGAATAAGTTACCAAAAAACCAGATATAGAAGAGATACTAAAAGGAGTGATACAGCCTGGAAAGAAAAAATAAGAGAAAGAAACCTGGAGAAGAGTATGGAAATGGCGATTATTAGTAAGGGTAATTTAAAGGGTAAAAAGACAATAGTAAGATATAACAATGGAAAGGCAAAGGAGGAATTGGATGAATTAAGTAATGCCTTTACACTAAAAACATTAAATGTTAATGGATTTATATGCCAGGCAAAAGACATAGACTGACAGAAAGGATTTTTTTTTAAATGAGCTAGTTATATGATGCCTACAAGAGATCCAGCTTACAGTGAATATTTTCGCTGTCCTGATTTTGTGATAATCAGGGTAGGCTAAACATTCACTACATTAGATACCATGCATGTGTCCCCAGACCTAGTTTTTCTCCCTAGGTCTGGTTTTTGGAATGCCTGATTTATTATATGACCATCCTGTATGGGAAAAGACTAACTTTGGGTATCTTTGGTCAATCTTAAGAGATATAACAGGGGAACGGATGTGGCTCAGGTGGTTGGGCATCCGTCTCCCATATGGAGGGAACTGTGTTTGATCCCTGGGACTTCTCAGTAAAAATTTAAAAAAGAAAAATATAGAAAGCATGTGGGCCACCAGGCCCTAAGCATAGGTGAGCCACCAGGCCCCACAAGCGGGTGAGCCGTCAGGTCCTGAGTGCGGATGTGCCACCAGACCCCATCTGTGGGTGAGCCGCCAGGCCCCATGAGCGGGTGCGCAGCCATGCCCCATGTGCAGATGCGCCACCAGGCCCCATGAGCCATGCAGCAAGATGATGACTTAACAGGAGAGTGACACAAGGGAGAGCCAAGACGAGATGCACCGAAAATCCAGGAACTAAGGTGGTGCAGGTGGTAGGACGCCTCACTCCCACATCGGAGGTTCTGAGGATCAAATGCCAATGAAGACAGGAGGAGAAGGATGAGAATAGAGGGCAGCAAACGGACAAAGAGTTGCCCAGTGAATGGACACAGAAACAGCAAAAACGGGGGGGAGAGTAGGTAAAAATGGATAAAGTAAATTAAAAAATAATAAATCCTTTAAAAAATATATATGGGAGGAAGGTATGGAATATAGTTAGCAGTAATACTTTGATGATGCTCTTTCATGATTTGTTAGCAAATGTTTCACAACAATGCAGGGTGTTTGTTGGAGGTGATGTGTGGGAGCCCTGTACGATGTTATACATGTTTGTTTTGTAAGTTCACGATGTTTACTGAACATTTATAGTTTATGTATGTTCATGTATGAATGATATACTTCAATAATTGTTTTTTAAAAAAAGACCCAGCTTAGATGTAAGGACACAACCAGGTTGAAAGTGAAAGGTTGGAAAAAGATATTTCACTCAGATAGTAACCAAAAAAGAGATGGAGTAGCGATACTAATATTGGACAAAATAGATTTTAAATACAAAAAAAAGAAGGCCATTATATACTAATAAAAGGGGCAATTCACCAAGAAGAAATAACTATAATATTTATGCACCTAACCTGGCTGCCCCAAGATAAATGAGGCACACAGTGGCAGAACTGAAGGGAGAAATGGATGTCTCCAGAGTAATAGTTAGAGACCTCAACACTCTCATCACTGGATAGAACATCTGGACAGAGGATAAATAAGGAAGCAGAAAGCTTGAATAATATGATAAATGAACTAGACATAACAAACATTTAGAGTATTGTACCCCCAAAAGAGCAGGATATACATTCTTTTCAAGCACTTATGGATACTTCTCCATATGTTAGGTCGCAAGACAGGTCTAAATTAATTTTAAAAGATTGAAATTATAAAAAATACTTTTGCTGATCATAAGGAAATGAAGCTGAAAATCAATAATGGACAGAAGAAGGGAAAACTCACAATATATAGAGATTAAATAACACAATCTTAAATGACCATTAAGTCAAAGAAGAAATTGTAAGAGAAATAAGTAAATATTTTAGGATGATTGATAATGAGAACACAACATGCAAACACATATGGGACAGTGCAAAGGCAGTGCTGAGAGGGAAATTTGTAGCTCTCAATGCTTTCATTAAAAAAGAAGAAAGAGATAAAATGGAAGACCTAACTGCACACCTGGAGGAACTAGGAAAAGTGCAGCAAACTAGTCCCAAACCAAGCCAAAGGAAAGAAATTATAAAGATCCAAGCAGAAATAAATGAAATTAAGCGCACACCAAGAAAGATAGAATCAAGAAAACCAAGATTTGGTTCTTTGAGAAGATCAAGAAAATTGACAAATCCATAGCTAGACCCACAAAGAAAAAAGAGAAGATGAAAATTAATAAAATCAGAAATGATAGGGGGAACATAATCACTGACCCAGCAAAAATAAGAGACTTCATAAGAGGATACATTGAACAACTGTATACCAAGAAACTAGCCAATGTAGATGAAATGGACAAATTCTTACAAATACTTGAACAACTTACACTAACCCTAGAAGAAATAGAAGACCTCAACAAACCAATCACAAGTAAAGAGATTGAAATAGTCATCAAAAACCAGGTGACTTCTCAGGTGAATTTTACCAATCCTTCAAAGAGGATTGTGGCCATTTGGCAATTTGATGTGATTATGAATTCCAAAAATACAATTGGATCATGCTTGTAAACTGATCTGTTAATCTGGGCATGATTGAGTTATTATTGGGGCATTGACTGAGCCACATCAGTAGGGCGTTGAGCCCCACTCCTTGGTGGGTGGAGGAAGAAAATATAAAAGGCATCACAAAGAACAGAGTTGAATCAGTTTTTGAGAAGCAATTTTGATGTTGGAGAAAAGGCCCCAGAAGATGAGAAGTGAGCCGTTCGCTTGATAGTCTACAGCTGACCTTGTGGAGGAACCAGAGTAGCTAAGCCCGGAGAGAAATGCAGCCCTGGGAAGAGAGGAACCCAAGAAGCCTGAACCCTGGCAAACGCTGGCAGCTGTCTTGCTCCAACACGTGGCAACGAACTTTGGTGAGAGAAGAAACTTAACACTTTATGGCCTGGTATCTGTGGACTTCTACCCCAAATAAATACCCTTTATAAAGACCAACCCATTTTTGGTATTTCATATTAGCACCCCTTTGGCTGACTAATACAAGGATTTAATACCAATCTTGTCAAGTTTTTCAAAAAAATTGAAAAGAAAAGAACACTACCAAACTCAGTCATGAACTCAACATCACCCTTATTCCAAAACCAAATAAAAATACTACAAAAAAAGAAAAGAAAATTACAGACCAATTTCTCTAACGAATATAGATGCAAAAACCCTCAACAAAATAATTTCAAATTGTGGGGACCCAGGGCCCCCCCAAGTTCCTCAGCACATAGCTGGTGCATGACATAGACATAAGTTAAGGAATAACAGCCCTCCCTGGAGGGGAGAGAATGTATAGATGCTATCATAAACTATAATCTTCTCAAAGCAGTAAACACCCTCGGTAAATGTCCTTCCTATAAGTGTAGTGAAAACATCACCAGACCCCATGTGTGCTGTCATGGGACCCTAGCAGGAAATGTATTCAGTACATTTAATTGAGAAATGTATATATTTATTCATCTGTGTTTACTTTTTAGTTTTTAATTTTTTATGTTTTCAATTATTAAATGTACAAAATAAAGTAAAAAAATATATATGAGAGGCACATAAGAGCAAATCTGAATTGCTTGAAGACAGAATTCGATATTTTAAAGACAGAACATCTTGGGAAGCAGCTGTGGCTCAATCGGTGGGGCTCCCGTTTACCATATGGGAGGCCCCGGGTTCAGTTCCCGGGGCCTCCTGGTGAAGGCAAGCCTGCCCGCACGGCGTGGTTAGCTGACCCAGTGAGCACAAGCAGCAAGGGGGGGATAAATGAATAAATAAATAAAATCCTAAAAAAAAAAAAAAAAAAAAAAAAAAGACAGAACATCTGAACTGGAAAAGACAGGAGAACAGAAAGAGAAGAGAAGGGGAAAAAATGGAACAGAGTCTCAGGGAATTGAATGACAATGTGAAATGCACAAACATTTGCTTTATCAATGTCCCAGAAGAGAATGGAAAAGTGGCAGAAAGAATATGTGATTTGAGGAAATACTGACTGAAAACTTCCCAATCCTTATGAAAGACAAATATCAATATCCAAGAAGAACAATGCACCCAAAACAGAATAAATCTGAATAGACCTACCCCAAGACACCTACAATTCAGAATGACATATATCACTGATAAAGAGAGGATTATGAAAGTAGCAAGAGAAAAGAAAAGCATCACATAAAAGGGAAAACTGATAAGATTAAGTGCCGACCACTCATTGGAAAACATGGAGAAGAGAAGAAAATGGTATGATGTATTTGAGGTACTGAAAAAGAAAAACTGCCAGCCAAGAATTCTGTATCCAACAAAACTGTCCTTCAAAATTGAGGGTGAGGGAAGCAGCTGTGGCTCAACTGTTTGGGCTCCTGTTTACCATATGGGAGACCCAGGTTCAATTCTCTGGACCGCCTGGTGAAGGCAAGCCAGCCCCTGCAGCACAGAGATCTGATGGCTTACACGGCACGGTGAGCTGAAGGGTCACTCAGCAGGGTGAGCTGACAGCCCAGGCGGTGCAGTGAGCTGGCGCAGCAAGTTGATGCAACAAAGGGAGACAAGCAAACACATAAAAATGCACGGCAAATGGGCACAATGAGCACAAGCAGCAAGGGGGGGATAAATAAATAAAAATCTAAAAAAAAAAAAAAAAGAATTACCTTTAAGTGATTCACCTTTTAAAAAAATGAAGTGAGTTCAAAGCCTTCAGAGAAAAACAAAAACTGATAGAATATATTACCAAAAGACCAGAATTACAAGAGATACTAAAGTGAGAGCTGCAACATGAAAAGAAAAAACAAATGTGAGATATCTAAAGAAGGGTTTAGAAATTAAGATTATTAGGGACGGTAAACTAAAGGGGAAGAAGAGAGACAATAGAATATGACAACAGAGAGTCAAAGGACAAAATAGATGAAGTAATGAGAGACCCACTTCAGATGTAAGCACATAATCACATTGAAAGTGAAAGGCTGGAAAAAGTTATTCCATGCAAATAGTAACAAAAGAAGAGCTGGAGTAGAAAAACTAATATCGGACAAAATAGATTTAAAAGGCAAAACTGTTATAAGGGATGAAGAAGTTCATTACATATTAATAGAAGGGACAATTCACCAATAAGAAATAACTATACTAAATATTTATCCAACTAATCTGAGTGCCCCAAGATACATGAGGCACACACTGGCAAAACTGAAGGGAGAAATACATGTCTCTACAATAATACTTGGAGAATTCAATATACCACTCTCAGTATTGGATAGAACATCTGGACAGAGGATCAATAAAGAGACAGAAAGCTTGAATAATATGATAAATGAATTAAACTTAACAGACATCTATAGAGCATTTCTCCCCAAAGCAGTAGGATATACATTCTTTTCAATTGCTCATGACCCTTCTCCAAGATAGACCATATGTTGGGTCATAACAAAAGTCTTAATAAATTTTAAAAGATTGAAATTATACAAAACATTTTCTCTGATCATAATGGAATGAAGTTGGAAATCAATAATGGGCAGAAAAGAGGAAAATTCATAAATATGTGGAGATTAAACAACACACTCTTAAACAATCAGAGGGCCAAAGCAGAAATTGTAAGAGAATTCACCAAATATCTTGAGATGAATGAAAATGAGAGCACAACATATAAAAACTTGTGGGACAATGCTAAAGCGGTGCTGAGAGGGAAATTTATAGCCCTCGGCTTACATTAAAAAAAGAAGAAAGAGCTAAAATTGAAGATCTAACTGCAAACTTGGAGGAACTAGAAAAAATAAAAGCAAACTAATCCCAAACCAAGCCAAAGGAAAGAAATAGTAATGAGCAGAGCAGAAATAAATGAAATCAGGAACCAAAAATCAATAGAGGGTATCAACAATGCCAAAATTTGGTTCTTTGAGAAGATCAACAATATTGACAAACCCTTAGCTAGACTGACAGAAAAAAAGAGAGAAGTCACAAATAAATAAAACCGGGAATGAGAGGGGAGACATTACCACAGACTCCACAGAAATAATAGAGGATTTGTTCATAGTATCCTAAGAGATAGGATACTATGAACAAATCTGTGCCAAAAGACTAGGCAATTGTATTAGTCAGCCAAAGGGGTGCTAATGTGAAATACCAAAAATGGGTTGGTCTTTATAAAGGGTATTTATTTGGGGTAGAAGTCCACAGATACCAGGCCATAAAGTGTTAAGTTTCTTCTCTCACCACAGTCCATTGCCACGTGTTAGAGTAAGACAGCTGCCGGCGTTTGCCAGGGTTCAGGCTTCTGGGTTTCCTCTCTTCCCGGGGCTGTGTTTCTCTCCGGGCTTAACTACTGTTTCCTCCACAAGGTCAGCTGCAGACAATCAGGCATCAGGCGAACGGCTTGCTTCTCTTCTCCTGGGGCCTTCTTTCCAACATCAAAACTGCTTCTCAAAAGACTGCTTCAACTCTGTTCTTTGCCTTGCCTTTTATATTCAATTCCCCACCCACCAAGGGGTGGGGCTCAACGCCCTAATCCTAACCTAATCATGCCCAAATTAACAGATCAGTTTACAAGCATGATTCAGTTATATTTTTGGAATTCATAATTACATCAAACTGCCACAGCAAGGTAGACCAGATGGACAAATTCCTAGAAACACACAAACTGCCTACACTGACCCTAGAAGAAATAGAACACCTGAATGAACCAATCACAAGTAAAGAGATTGAAACAGTTATCAAAAACCTCCCAAAAGTGAGCAGATGTGGCTCAAGCAGTTGAGCATCCACCTCCAACATGGGAGGTCCCAGATTCGGGTCCTGGTGCCTCCTGATAAAACAAAAAGCAAAACAACAAGCAAAACAAATGAAAAACCAACTTAGGGAAGCCAATGTGGCTCAGTGGTTGAGTGCTGGCTTCCCACATATGAGGTCCCAGGTATCTAAAAAAAATAAATAAATAAAATAAAAAAAGAACTCCCAATGATGAAAAGCCCTGGACCAGATGGCTTCACAGGTGAATTTTACCAATCACTCAAAGACAATCTAATACCAATCTTTCTCAAGCTCTTTCAAAAAATGAACAGGAAAAAATGCTACCAAACTCATTCTAAGAAGCCAACATCACCTTAATACAAAAAACCAGGTGAAGGCAAGATGGCGTTAGTGTAGGAGGGCGCACACTGCAAGCTCCCAGAGCAAGGCGGATTGTGGACGGGGTCCTGCCCGGGGGTCTGTGCTGTGCACGTGTGGGGTGAGAAGCTTGGGACATCTATCTGAGCGGATCGGCGGCATGGACCAAACGGTGGAGATTCGTGAGTTTTGAGGCTGCCGGTGGAGGTTGGCACAGGTGGCTAAGCCCCGCGGTTAGGGAAAAAATAAAATAAAACGGCCATTTGGAGCCGCGGGCGGGGCAAAAAAAGTTTTACTTTCTGGGGATCAGAAGCGAATCTGCACTCAAACTGATTTACTGAGCAGCCTGGTGACGCTGGAGCTCGGCGCCGGAAGGGGCGGAATCCGCCGCCTTTAGCACTCCTCACTGACTAACATCAGAGCTTCAGCTAAACTGGGGAGTCCGGAAAGTGGGACGTGCTTGATTAATTTCCACGGGCCCAGCTAGGGTCCCTTCCGTAAGGGGGTTGGTCTAGAGGAGGAATTATTTTGGGTCCTGCGTTTGGCTAAAAAAAAAAAAAAAAGTGAGGTCACCTTAACAAATGAAAAATAAATTCTTTTTAATTTAGTTTAATAGCTAAAAGCTGCTTCAGGACCTGCATATAGAACCCTGTGGGGAAATTCATTGATAAACACAAGTAGGCAGGAAGGATCCACGTGGACCCTAGGGGAATCATTGACCCCCCTTAGCTCTGTTTGACTGCTAGCCTGTGTGGATCTTTGGTTTCTCTCTGTTACTTTCTGGTCTATTGCTATTATTCCCGTTTTCCTCCCCCCTTCTTTTTCCTTTTATTTTTTTTTTTTAAATAGGTGCTGCCAGCTGGCCGCTTCTTTGCTGGGCTTCTTATTCAGTAATTTCCCACTCGCTGTATATATTGATTCTGTATTACAAACTATCGCTTATCCTTCCTGCATGTTTCTGCCTTCTGTTTTCTGTTGTGGCTCTTAGAGACAACATTTTTTCATAGGCCCACAACTTAAGGGTGTCAATTTCTATCCCATCTATTTTGTTTTCTTCTTCTTCTTCTTTTTTCTTTTTTTTTTTTAATTAGGATTAACTTTTTCCTTTCAGACCTTTCTCTACTATTTCTCTCCCTCCTCATAATTCTAGGCTTCTAAATCACTATATATATATATTCCTCCATTTGTTTTCCCAGTCCATTGTAGGAACTCCATATTTTTTCCTAGTACTCTACACTGCCTACACAAATTAAATATTCACCTCATTAAGTCTCACTTTGCCCCTCTTCTAACTTTTATCAATATTTCTATTATCCTTCTGCCTTCCTTACACCTTTTGATTCCTCTGGCCCTAACCTTTTGCCTTCAAGGGAACATAGAAAGAAGCAAGGAAATAAAATAAGAAGAAAAACTGCCAAAGAGAAAACTTAACTCACACGCAGAACCAACAGCTAAATAAAATTCTAGAGCATAGAGAAAAGCTAATCAACTGAACAAACCCATCAAGATAATATGATGACCAGAGGGCAACAGAAAAATACAAATGACTCTGAGAAACTGGAAAACATGGACCAGTCCAGTGCACAAAATAAAAACCAGGAAGCAATGCAATACATCGAACAAATAATCAAAGCTATCCAAAACAAATATCATGGACCAACTTAAAGAACTGAAGGAAGAGATTAAGGATATAAAGAAGACACTGGGAGAACATACTGAAGAAATAGCTAACACACCTAAAAAGGTAATGGATATGATGGTGAACAAAGACACAAGTCAAGAAAAGAAAAAGACGCTGGACTCACATGGCAGCAGAATTGAACAGGCAGAGGAAAGAATTAGTGATATGGAAGACAATAGAGTTGAAATCAAAGAGATTGTAGGAAAGATAGACAAAAAGATAGAAAAAATCCAGTATGGTCTCAGGGAATTAACTGATAATGCAAGACACACAAACATATGCATTATGGGCATCCCAGAAGGAGAAGAGAAGGGAAAGGGAACAGAAGGAGTGTTGAAGGAAGTTATGGCTGAAAACTTCCCAACTCTATTGAGAGAGATGGATGTGCAGATCCAGGAAGCCCAGCACACCCCAAATAGTATAAATCCCAACAGGCCAACTCCAAGACATATACTTGTCAAATTGTCCAATGCTCAAGACAAAGATAAAATACTCAAGGCAGCAAGAGAAAAGAGAACCATCACATACAAGGGAAGCACAATAAGATTAAATGCTGATTTCTCAGCTGAACCCATGGAGTCAAGAAGACAGTGGTATGACATAGTCAAAACACTAAAAGAGAAAAACTTCCAGCCGCGAATTCTCTATCCAGCAAAATTGGCATTCAAAAATGATGGAGAGTTCAAAATATTCACAGATAAACAGCAATTAAGAGAGTATGTCAAGAAGAAACCAGCACTTCAAGAAATACTAAAGGAATCTCTACAAATTGAAAGGAAAAAACAAAGGAGAGAGAGTTGGAGGAGAGTTTAAAAACAACTGAAAACTCAAAAAGAGAAACAAAACAACATATGACATACATTAACCCAAAGAAAAAATGACTGAAGTAAGAAATTC